>OX457044.1:52857403-52922403 GCA_949752735.1 Lumbricus terrestris
AAGAATCCACGCTGAATGACAAAGCAGCCATACCTGAATGAATAAAATGTGTAGCCTAATACGAACACCTTCGTAAATGACTTATCCAAAATTATATAAGTGAAACTGATGAGATATGGCCAAGCAATAATCCTCAGTTCGATAAGTATTTATAGTAATGCTGACTTCAGTGGCCGCGAATACCGCTATGTAAATTCGCAATGATCGCTAAGATAAATTATATATTTAAAATCCCTGAAAAACCACCCATCGTTCAGGTTGCATAGCAAATGGACAGGCAGGATTGCAGCTTTCTCGATGACCTTTTAGGCAGACTTTGCGCGGCCAGAGCTGCTCCTCAAAAACAATGTGCTGTTGTGTAGGCTATCCAGCCAATGTAGTCACGATTTTTTGGCGGTGCTCTGAAAGTCACCCCAAGCTCCAAAAATCACTCGGAAACCGTCCATCGTTCGAATTACAGAGCATTGAAATCAGGCTGGATGGAAGCATTCTCAGTGGCCTTTTAAGGATTTAAAAAATTATCCGAGACGTAAAATGCATACTGGAAGTTCGGAACGGTTAGAACTCGTCAAGATCAGGCGAAGCAAAGGTGCCTTGGAAGGCAATGGCGTTGAAACGTCGGATTAAATTTTAAAATGGCGATGCGCTGGAAAAGATAGAAGGTTTCTCTCGTGTCACCGGTTTTACGAGAAGACAGCGCCACAACTCTGTGATGAAAAACAGGCCACTGCTGTTAATTGGGCCAAGAGTCTCAATTGCCAACGGGACAAAGTGGTAGGTTCGTGCGAGCGTGTTGTATTTTGCGGGTCTCCCATCTGCTGCTAATTCAGCAGTGGCGGATTTAGGTTTTATTGCATGGGGGGGGGGGGGGCGAGGAGAATTTCAAGAGGGCGCCTGTACTTACATGGTTAAAAACAATAAATTAAAATTCGTACGATTTAGCCGAATACATCAAACAGAATCAAGAATCTAGAACAGAAACTTTTAAACTTGTGCACTTGACTACTTTCAAGAGTTACATAAATTTATGTTTAGGCTATATATAACAAATATTTATTAATGTTATTTATTGGATATTGATCCAGGTAAAACGTGTATTTTAGCGTCGTAAATTATTCGCTATTGCATGGGTTTCAGCATGGGCCGAGTCACCGAGTGCAAGTCGCATTGAGGAGGCCCGTGTACAAATCTATCTAAAGTTCTTTGACACTATTATTATTATTTATTGCCAAAGAAACAAAAAGAACATGTATACAAGTAGTAGATACAGAAACGGTCTCTGAGCAACAGGAAGCCCGGAAAAAGCTAAAAGCTTATATCAACCTGGCCCCTAAATTACATTTACATTTCAGTCAACGATACATGTCACACAGTTGTAAACAAAAAAGTTCTGTTGAGACCATATGAATGTTAGCACTGACCAATATTATACAACAAAGTAGCAACACAATCAGTACAAAATTATAAAACAAAATTAAATTGAAACACAGGTGCAGTACCTAGCCTAGTAAAAAAAAGGATATATGAAAACAAAATTAAGAAAACAAGAACCGAAACTAAAAACAAAAGGTGCTGAGGTATGCATAACAGCAAGATAATCGGTACAAAGTTAAGCGATGAATTGTTTAGAAAGACCTGTTTAGCATTCAGTATATTTCAGTAAAAAGTCTGATTTCACTCCCCTTTTAAATGCAGGTAAAAAAAATTCTCGTTTAAGGTCATCAGGTAGGGAATTCCATAAACGAGGACCCAGAACCTGGAGGTTATGTGCTCTGGAGGCAGTTCGTGCATAAGGGACAACATAGTTGGACGCGGTCCTGGTATTGTAAGAATGGGTTTGATCAACTGTCCTAAAATAATTACAAAATTGATTAGGTAACAAGTTGTGTACAGACTTGAACATGAACACAAGTTTCGATAAATGGGATAATTCATAAATTTTTAATATTTTCAGCTTATAAAACAAGGGATTTGAATGAGAAAGGTAACTGGAACAGGTAATAATTCTTACGGCAGCTTTCTGGAGCCTTAGGATACGGTCTAAATTCCCAGTTTTATGCGGTGACGACCATACAGAGCAGCAGTATGTCAAGTGTGGCTCCAGTAAAGTGTGGTATAGTAGTTTTAATTTATCGGCATCAAGAATATGGCCAACCCTATAGAGTATGCCCACAATTTTCGATACCTTGTTGACTACCATATCTACATGTTTCTTCCATTTAAGGTCATCAGAGAACACCACTCCAAGAAATTTGATTTCATGCACTCGATTCAAAGAAACTCCGTTTATAGTAACATTAACATCAGTATCAGAAAACATTTTTCTAGTAAATACCATAAAGCAAGTTTTTTGCAGGTTCAGAGAAAGTAAGTTAGCTGCGAACCAATGACAAATTTCCTCCAGTTTACTATTTAATGATGCAGCCAAAAGGATAGGACAATGACCAGTTGCAAAAATGTTCGTATCGTCTGCAAACATGATCAAGTTCAAGTCGGTCACAGATTGTATATCATTTACATACAAAAGAAATAGGAGGGGGCCGAGAATTGAGCCCTGCGGGACGCCGCATATTATAGGTAAGAAAGATGAAGAGGTATTATTGAGAGAAACATATTGGTATCTATTAGATAAATAACTAGTGAACCACTTTAGAGGGGTACCCCGTATTCCGTAGTGTTCAAGTTTATGCAAAAGTATTTCATGGTTCACAGTGTCAAAGGCCTTCGAGAGATCCAGAAAGATTCCAATTGTAGTCTGATGATCATCTAAGGATTTACTAATTTGGTTAGTAAGATCAATTAAGGCCAATTCTGTAGATAGATTTTTCCTGAATCCATACTGGGTATCTGCAAGCAGATCATTGTGTTGCACAAAAGTGGTAAGCCTAGTGTAGACAATTTTTTCTAGCAGTTTGGAGAAGGGTGATAAGATAGATATGGGACGATAATTAGAGACCTTTAATTTATCTCCAGACTTAAAGACTGGAATGATTTTTGCTATTTTCAGTGGGTCTGGGAAAATACCTTGCATTAAAGACTGGTTGAAAACATCAGCTAAAACAGAAGAAACTTCAAAGGAGCAATGTTTTAAAATCATGGTTGAGATATCATCATGGCCCCTGCTCTGAGAATTATTCATTAGAGCAATAGTGTCTATAATTTCAGGGGGCGTTACAGGGGTAAAGAAAATAGATTGGGTGGTTCTGGACTTTAGGTAGTCCTGAGGCTTAGTATTAACTGGCGCAATGGTCTTTGCTAAGTTAGGGCCTATATTACTAAAATAGTTGTTGAAGCCCACAGTTATAATTTTAGGATCAGTGACCCTAGTTCCACCATGGTCAATTTCAGATATCTTAGGAGTAAAAGCGCTCTTCCCAATGATTGAATTAATGGTTTGCCAAACTTTATGTAGGTTATTTCTATGGAGTTGAAGTTTATTAGCATAATAGCCTTTCTCGGCCGCCCTCAGCAGTGATAAAAGCTTATTCCGATAGGCTTTGTATTTATTAAACAGAACCCTGTTATTGGAGTTTTCCCCCTTTACACAATCTTTGTACATTTTATTTTTCTTTTTAATAGATTTCTTCAGCGCCGAGGTAAGCCATGGGAGATCAGTTTTACGACTTGCATTTGATTTTCCTCCCAGCCGTCTATAAGGAAAGCAAAGATTGTAGCAGTGGGTAAACTTGCCCAAAAAATCATCAAAAGATTTATTAGCATCAGTATTCTCAGTCATATCCCAGTCAATAAGTGTCAACTTTTGTTTAAAATCCTGGAGCGAAGTATCATTAATAATTCTTTTAAAAGGTAAAGAATTTGTTTCCAGAGGTGGCTTATTAAGCGTAACGACTATGACAAGGGAATGAAAATTTATAGTGAAAAAAATGGGTTTTCGCCCCCGCCCACCATGGGGACCAGGGTGTGTGGTGGGGGCGAAAACATCGTTGGGGTGTCTCCTGCCGAGACCTACACAGTAGTGAAGGTTTGGAGTGAAAAGTTAAAAAACTGTGGAAATGCATTCCGGTCAAACAGACAAGCAGAATCTTCTCTTTATTTATATAGATTGACAAATTATGTACCTGTTGCCCTCTGTTTTTCTTCTAGTCTATTCGTCATTACTCATTAGGCTGCTTAATCATAATTAACAATAAATTAAGTATGATTAATTGATTATTAATAATTAGGCTATTGTTAATTACTAATTATTAGTCTGATCTACTCAGATTTATTTCATTCATAATCCCAAATTTCCATGTTAAATTCCTACAAAAATTCTTAATCTCCGAGTCGCGATTACCTTTCAATTATATAAATCAGATGTCAAATTTAGATCGTTGAAAGAATTAAAATATTCAACCAAACCTCTGCAGAAAATCGACACATGACGAGGAACTGCCAAGAACAGCAAGCAGACGATAGGTCAGGGTTGCTTCCGATATCCGGTTTAATAAAACATCATTTATTTAATATAAATTTGTATAACGGCAGGTTGATTTTTTTCATATACGCAATGCGGCAATGGACCATACCCTAGTAATAAATAAAAAGAAGTAGGCTAATAGCAGCCATAGAAATAGGCTAAATAAAAATAAGTAATTATGTAAAGAGTGTTAAATTCAAGGTGTGATTGCGTAAAGTCGTTAAAAAATTATAATAATTATTATAATTAACTGGTAAAAGTATGGTAATTTAGTTTCCATGAAGGACATTTTAGGTTTAAGTAATAAGTATGGACCGGGCCCGAGGGGGCGCCATTTCTTACCCAACAGGGGCACGGGGGGGCGACCAGACCCCCCAGGCCTGGACTAAATCCGCCACTGTAATTCAGCTGCGCTGGCTGCTAATGCCGATGTGGAGGGACCTGGACAGTATAAAGGAGGATCTGAGGGCACATAACATGGATAATAATGGGAGGGGGGATGTCGTTAATAAAATAAGAGATCTGGAGAAGAGGCCATGTTGCGGTGGCCTCACCGTTGTCGCGTATACCCGACGGAAGATGAGATGAAGACATTGAAGAGAGGAATACACAGCCAATGGCAAGAATAGTTTCAGTCTTTAATTACATCAAAAACATTGACGTCACCCTCCTCTTTTTCCACGCTTGGGACTGGCACTACAGCCTACAGGAGTGCGCGCTGATGGACTTTCTTCTGTTGTGACAACAAACTCAGAATTTTTATTGGATTTTATTTCATTTCTGAGAGATTTAACCTTGTCGTAGGGCGTATTATAGCTAAAGCCAGTGGTCAACATTAACAAATTTCATGTTAGTTGCGCCTTATATAGCACCAATTAAATCCATTTAAAAGGTGTTCAGTGCATTGAAAGAGAGTTGTCATTGATGCATTACTAGGCTACAAGATGGCGAACACGAGTGAATCATTCCAATTATAATAATTGTTCAATGTTCACATAATAAATTATAATATAGCGCGATTAGTTGATGTAAGACGATTCTTAACCACCTCCAGCTACGAGACAAAGAGATCCATTCATCAAATTCAATTGACTTAAATGATGAATTCCTGATTGGAATTTCGCCCCAGAGATCTCCAGAGTCCAGACCATGATCTGAGGCCAATGATCCCCGCCTCCTCTTCACCCCTTCCACTTCCACGAAAGATGGATTCAATGGTCATAGACCTACGGCTGTCATCCTTCATGGCGAACGCAGCCGAGGGTCAGCACCATTTATCTCTGCAGCGATCGTCTTAAGCTGCAGAGATTCATCGTCTACATGTACATGTGTGTGTGGAGATTTCATGCGTCTCTACTCTACTAATCAATGGAAAGAAGCAACGTTACATCCATACATCCATCCGTCCGTGCGTCCGTCCATCCGTCCGTCGGTTCGTCCGTCCGTCCATCCGTCCGTTCATCCGTCCATCCGTCCGTCCGTCCGTCCTTCTGTCCGTCCGTCCGTCCGTCCGTCCGTGCGTCCGTCCGTCCGTCCGTCCGTCCTTCCATCCGTCCATCCGTCCGTCCGTCCGTCCTTCTGTCCGTCCGTCCGTCCGTGCGTCCGTCCGTCCGTCCGTCGGTTCGTCCGTCCGTTCATCCGTCCGTCCGTGCGTCCATCCGTCCGTCCGTCCTTCCATCCGTCCATCCGTCCGTCCGTCCGTCCTTCTGTCCGTCCGTCCGTCCTTCTGTCCGTCCGTCCGTCCTTCTGTCCGTCCGTCCTTCTGTCCGTCCGTCCGTCCTTCTGTCCGTCCGTCCTTCTGTCCGTCCGTCCGTCCGTCCTTCTGTCCGTCCGTCCGTCCTTCTGTCCGTCCGTCCGTCCTTCTGTCCGTCCGTCCGTGCGTCCGTCCGTACTGTATGTCCGTCCGTTCGCCCTTCCGTCCATCCGTCCGTCCGTCCGTCCATTCGTCCTTCCGACCTTCCAAAGGCCGAGCTATTAAGACCGTTAGAGTTTCGTCGTCCGTGAGGGATCATTCATAATTCAATAAGCCAACGATGCACAGAACAGGAGATGGATATCTGTGGATTTACACGCAACGGCGAACAATATTTATGCTGGATGAAACTAAACAGGCAGACAGACAGAAATACAGATAGACAAACAAACAAGCAGACAAACAGGCAGACAAACGGACAGACGAACAAACACATAAATGGATGGATAGAGATAGGCAGTGTGACAGGAGTACAGTGATTGAATGACAGACTGAAGGAAGCAGAGATAAACAGACAGACAGACAGACAGACAGACAGACAGACAGACAGACAGACAGACAGAGACTCAAGGAGAGGCGGCAAAGGCAAAAGGAAAACAGACAAAGAAAGGAAGACAGACAAACGAACTGACCGACAGACAGACACACACACAGATAGACAGATACAGAGACGGGTAGAGATAGACGAACAGACAGAAAGTGACAGAGACGGAGACAGAGACACGGACAGAGATAGTGACGAGGACTGTGAGACGGATTAACAAGCATACGCCAACAATGAGACATGAATAATTTTAAAGAGAGACTGACCAACATCATACGCATATATACATTATCTATACAGATACAAAACGTTGGTGGAATGGAGCGGATAAGGAAACATGAGAAGAAGACAGAGAAACATAAACATACGTAGACACACGCAGACATACACAAACAGACACAGAGACGGACGCACACAGACACCGACAGTGACACGCACGGACAGACACGCCAGCCACCAATTACCGCCAGCTTCCGGTTTTGCGTCGACGCATGCGCGGTAATTGGCCCCACTTCCGGTCTATTAGACAAGATGGCCGACCGACCGACCGACAAAAACCGGAATAAAGGAAATACTTCCGGAACGCTGGATGGGGCGGCGCGCATGCGCTGGCGTTGGCATGGCAACTGAGCCCGTGAGCAGCGAGCAATGTCCGAGCAATAAATCAAGTTTTCTAGATCCTCCGTGTGGTCCACCTTCTCCACCTCCTCCTCCTCCTCCTCCTCCTCCTCCTCCTCCTCCTCCTCCTCCTCCTACGACTCCTTCACCATTGATTCCTCATCATTATCCTCTAACATTAGCCTCATCATCCGATTTGCTGCATGCTTTTGCTCTACCTCCGCCTTTATCCTCTACTCTCTCTCTTCTCATCATCCTTCTCCTCCTCTGCCACCACCTCCTCCTCCTAACAATAATGATTATAATAATGGCAATGATAATAACTATACCTATGATGATGATGATGATGATGATGACAATGACGATGACAATGATATTAATGATGACGATGACAATAACGACGACGACGTCGATGATGACGATGACGATGATGATGATGACGACGACGATGACGACGACGATGATGATGATGACGATGATGATGATGACGATGACGATGATGATGATGACGACGATGATGATGACGACGACGATGACGACGACGACGATGATGATGATGACGATGATGATGACGACGACGACGATGATGATGATGATGATGATGATAATGATGACAACGATGATGACAATTGCCCTCTTCTTCTTTCTCTGTTGTAGCCGTTGGTTGTGCTGACCTTCGACCTCCGATCGACGCGTGGATCCGTCGCGATGGCAACGATCTGACCGTCGGATGCCATTCCACGCGACAGACGTGGCATCTCCAGTGTCAAGGTCAACGGTGGAGCGGGGTCATTGGAAACTGCTCCAGCTGTCAGTATATTTTATCTTACTCTCCTCGTTCGCAAATGTGTGTCTAAGGGGTACTTCTTATAGCGTTATATAGCCTCCCTTCGAGATAGCTACTCAGAGGCGCTCCCGTCTATGCAGCGCGGTCACTGAACCGGAGTTTCACGCTTAAGCGCTGAGCAATTGCGAGTGAAGGACGTGCTCAGGGTGATGGCTTGTGGTGGATTCGAACCCACAACCTTCCAACTCCAAGGCACCGAAGTGACCGAACTTCACCACTACACCACCGTGCTCTAGAAATGTGACATCGAATGGGGAAACGATTTGAATTAGTTTTAAATTCGTCTAAACTTAGCATTCCATTTGATTATGGTAAGAATGTTATTGCTCGGTGCAGGTGTCTTTCGGTACTGTTTATTTTATAGACAATCATGTGGCAAGCAAATCTGATGATTTAGTAAAGTTTGCTTATATATAGCATTTGATGAAATCATTTCAAAGGTGTCTAAAATGGAACATTGCATCCAGCGATACACAGTACTGTACTGTTAAGTCATTAGTGCAGTAGCCTAAATGGTGCGTATAGCAACAAATTAATGCGAATCCCAGAACAGTTTGACGCTGACCTTTGGGGTGGAAGGAGAAAAAAGAGAGGGCCACTAAGTTGGTGCAGTCACAGGCAGAAAGCATAATTAGCGAATTCATTTTCTCAACCTCGGTAGACGAGGGTGCGTGGCCTGAAGCAGCCGCGGGTAGCCTATAGATTGTCACCGGCTTCTTTTTTCTTAGCCACCGGCTTGGGCTGGCACTGTCAGAGCGCAAACAGAAGGGCAGAGGGAGGGAGGGAGGGAGGGAAGGGGAGGGGAGGGAAGGGGAGGGGAGGGAAGGGGAGTAGATGGTGTCGTCTTTATTAGACTTTCATAAATGAGACATCCCTATGGTCGGTAGACATGTCTCGTGAAACCGGTGTTTTTTTATCCGCCATGTCTGACATTTTGACCGATCGCATAGATCTTTTATTTCGATGCTTTGTAAGTGCACGTTCATACATATTCATGAGCGGAGAACATTTCCGGTAAAAAAAATGACAAACGACTCTGAATACATGATCGACGTTTAAAAAGGGTGGGGTGATTGGCGTGTTTTACGGGGGATGAGCTACAGGCTCAAACCCCTCTGAAATAGAAATTTACTAAATTTAAAGGTTATGTGTATTATTGCTATGAAATCCATTGGAAAATCCTCAAATTGAAACACCCGAATATTTCCTCTGACTTCGACCGTGGGTGGAGATGTAGAACTTTAGACGACGAGGGACGACACAACGTGCAGGGGACAAGGGAAATTAAAAGAAATATGGGGGAATGAGTGAAGTCAGAAGAGAAAGCAAGGCAAATTAAGAGAATAAGTGAATTATGGTGATCAAAGTGAAAACAAAGATAATAAATTATTAAAGAGATCAAAGAGAGGCCAGTATATATGGCGCTGTGCTGAAGATCGTTGTGTTATACTTTGCAATTATTAAGACGATTAGCTTCGCCTTTCATATTGTTTTGACAATTCGACGAATTTACTTGCGAGACAATCGACTCATCGAGGTGATACAATTTTGCCCTCGAAAAAATTTGTTTGGCATAATACAGATAGTGTTTTTTAAAGATAAAGGTTACTCACTTACCTAAATTGTGTTGTATATATTATTTGTGTCTGGCTTCAAACGACACTTTCTTTGCGTTGCAGCTCAGCTGGCGGCTAAAAAGGAAGCTCTAGTCAACGCAGAAGGCTCTGGAATACCGCACGGTATGACTCCTTCCTATGACGATAACAATTTTTAGTTTGCTGATCTGGTATGCTTGGACACGGTAGTCAGTTGGCAATCGCTCTTCTATAGACACCTTTAATTGCATAAGTCCTAAATATATAATTATACATAATGTATGTCTGCCTTTGGTATCCACTGATATAAAATTTATGGATTCTATAAGGAAACGAGAAGTTCAAATTACCAGACTTAGAATGGGGCATGTCCTTAATAACAACTGGTTGAAAGTGATAGGTAAAAGCACAACAGACCTGTGCTCTGAATGTCAAGTGCCAGAAACAATCGAACATACGCTGTTTGCTTGCAAGAAGAATGACATATCAGTTTTACTACTTAAAAAATGTGCGGACAAAAAAGTAGAATGCACTGTTAAAAGTATATTTTCTATTCAAGATATTTATCTTGAAGCTTATAATATACTAATGACTATAACTAATGGAAAAATTATGTAAAAAGTATATATAATTATATTAAATATTATATTTAAGAAATGTATAATCTGCTAACACATTGATCACTAAATGCCTCGGGTAATTGGCCTTGAACTGAATTGGAAATGCAATTTGTCAGCGATAACTGTGGTTAGTTAGGTTATAGAGTGGAGATGTCTGTAAAGACTGTTCATAGAATGTTACATAATAATTGGCTTGTGTGTAATGTGAAATGTATGTGAATTATAAATTTAGATGGTTTTGCTTCAATTTCACAAAGATCATTTTTTTAAAATGTTTCATAAGTTTTCTTTTATCCTTGAATTTTTTTTTATTTTTTATTTTTATTGCATTATTAAATTGATATGATTATGTTTGTTTGTGTGTGTGCATGCGTATGTGCGTGTGTATATGTGTGTGTGGGGATTGATAAAAATTTTGAATAATTCTGTAATAGATGAAACAGGCATTGAATAAAATGGTCTTGATATTATTGTTTAAGCTGCTAAATGATGGCTGAAGAGTGAATACTTTGATTTTCATATTAATGTTGAATATCTTATCTGCTTGTAACTTTATTCGTGAAATATGAACATTGAAAATTGCTTGCAAATATGAGATTATGAGAAATGATACGAATTGATGTTGATCTAAATAAGTAGATGTTGTGTCATGTGAACTTTATGAAATGAGAACTCATAAGAATTGATGTTAATCAAACTAAATAGGCCTAGATTTTATGTCATGTGAACTTCATGAAATGTCTAAATTAATGATAATAATACATAAGTGTACATAATGACAATACATATGTGGGCACATGTGTACATGTGCTCATTTGTATATAAAGAATTATAGGCATATGTAATTATGGTGACATATGTATATGTATATATATATATATATATATATATATATATATATATATATATATATATATATATATATATAAATGCATGTGGGCATAATTTTGCATATATGCTAAATAATAAATAATGATGCATGTATAAAAGAGGATCGACTACGGCCATTTGGTGAACACTATCGTCATGAAAGGCGGTTAGTCAAATTCAGGAAGAAAAGAAAAGAAAAGAACAAAAAAAAGAACAAAAGGAAAAAACAAAGAAAAAGAAAGTACAAACAGAAACTGCTGAACAGTTAAACAAAAGTGAGCTGCAATACATCAAACTTTAAAGACGTCAACAACCTTTGTAGTTATATGATGTCGTTAAACTGTTGAATAATAATAAATGCCACGAAAGGTATATAGATTGCAACATCAGTTTCAATATCTGGTCGAAGTGTAGGCCAACGTAACCACTGAAGAGATATCTCAATAAATAATTGCATCAGAAAACATTCATGTCCAGTAATTTATATAGCGATACTAGAAGGGTGAACCATTCAGAGGCACTTCCAATGCTCAACGATGACGAGAGAAGAAAAGCATGGGAGGAGAGTGGGTCACCACTCACCAGTTAGAACTTGACGTCGAGTAGATGGAGAAAGCATGATATGCTCTAAGGCTTAGCTGTTTAAAACGCTTTCCCCCGTTTTTTCTCAAAAAAGTCATTTTTTTGTTGTTTATTTTTCGTATCGTATTATTCCGTTTTTTTACTTTTTGTATAGGCCTAACTTTATTTATTTATTTACTGTTTGCTAGCATTTTCCTTAGGGCGTACTTTTATTTTTTCTGATATTCCTTACGTTTTCACCGTAGGCCTACTCTAAAGGATTCAGCTAACAAATGTCATAATTTAAAATGTTTAACTTTAACGCCATCATTTGAGAAATACATGTTGTAGGTCCCTATAAGAATTAAATTGAGGCCTATTAGAGTCATTTTGACATAAACTTCTAAGACTTAGGATATTTAGGCTATTTATAAGTAAGACAATTTTTGGTACAATATAAATTTAGTAGGCCACACATAACAGTCTTTACTTCTGATCAGATTTTAAAATTTCGTTATGTCAATCAGCGTTTACTTAAGCGGACTTATGATTAGGCCTACAATAATTTAATTTATATCAATTTTTTATTAAGTCAAAGCCATCAGAGAATAATAACTGTTGTAGATTAATGTCACTTATAACTAATTTTGACATAAAAACATGGTGTGTTATTTTCCGATTAAGATAAAATTGCATGAACATGGTTTTATGTTTAAAATGTGGCTTAGATGTAACAGAGTCAAATTATTTTTCGTCTCCTTTTCTGTCGTTTTTTCCCTAGAATAAAACGACGTTTTCCACGGTTTTATTCCGTTTGCATCGTTTTTTTTTACATCTCTGCTCCAAGGTGAGGGACCAACTGTGGTAATAGATCGGGACTGAGCCACAGGCCCAACGGTTCTAGAGTGAGGAATTGAAAGAAAAAAATTTGTTTGACGAGGAAATTGGACCACATGGGGGGGGGGTGTGGCTGAAGAGACCGGAGTATTACTACATCAGCCGGATATACTTTGGCGAAAGACTGCGTTGGGTTTTGGAGACCAAGATGTGGCCACCACAAAGGCTACCATAATAATTTATTTGTGAAGCAGTGTGCTTCTAAAAAGCGCCTGCGATATTGTCACTGAGATAAGTTCAGAATTTTCTGTAGTAATTGATCAATTGCTATCCGCATTTTAGTGTATAGGCACAGCTGTACATATATGGCAATAGACGTACATTATCAATAGTGCCAATCAAAAGAAAAAATGTTTCAAGAGAACACAAATAATCCTAAGTCCAATTATAGGCCTACATGTAGCATGATATACCTATAATTATTACCAACTAGCCTATTTACACTGCACTTTGGTTTAGCCTACATTACATGACATTTAAATTAGATAAAGCAGGAGCAGAAAGTTTAAATTTTGACAGAACGTTGCAAATGACAGGTCTGAAAAATTACAGGGTGTCCCTAGAATTCTTTGGACCACCCTATCAATGGCTGGCGCTACATAAACGTGTTTTCTTGATTTTCAGCGCTGGCCATAGCTACAGTCGCCGGAGTCGCCCTCACGCTTTGTCTTCTCATTGTCTGCGTCGGAATCTTTGTCTTACGCCGGTAGGTGTCGCCTCTCAGTAACAATTGATGACCTATTGTAGTGTCGACTAACAATGACCGTATTGTAGTGTCGACTAACAATGACCGTATTGTAGTGTCGACTAACAATGACCGTATTGTAGTGGCGACTAACAATGACCGTAGGCTATTGTAGTGTCGACTAACAATGACCGTATTGTAGTGTCGACAGGGAGCTGGATTGTCCCGTGGTTGGCGCTGGGTAATGCCAGTCGAGAGACTGAGGGTTCAAAACCCCACCAGGGCAGAAATTCGTGTCGGGATTTGATGAGCATACTGTCGGTGGGAAGACAATACGGTGACGGTGAGGACTGGCCTCTCATCATCATAAACCGAGACTGAAAATGAAGTGGTTTGGGCCTCTGCGTTGGCAACCATGTTGCCCATGCTTAAACCTGGTCCTGAAGAAATATCAGCCCAACATGGCCACAGGTATGTGTATGGTGGGGCGTAAGAGAGGTTAATAAGCTTATATTTAATAAACACAGACGGGTACAAGCAGACAAACACGGGCAGACATAGAAAAACACAGACAGATACAGACAGTGGAAGTTCTACCGGTGCCGCTTCAAGACACGGTAGACACCTACTTGATCCATTCAATGCACAACAATTAATTCTCCATTCTCTCCAACTAAATACAAACCATCGTCATAACAACTTTCCAGTATCCCCTTCATCTCATTGGGTCTGCATCCCACCTCTCCCATTCTCTTTCTCCAACTCTGTCTGTCTGTGTTTTTCTATGTCTGTCTGTGTTTGTCTGTGTCCGTCTGTGTTCATTAACCTATCCGTCTTTCTCTCCCGCTCTGACATCACAAGAAGCAGAACTAGTTTTCAAAATGCAAGTTGCTGTGTGTATGTAAACTTTAGAAATCTATCGGGCAACCCATAAAAGCCGCGACAGGGAGATCAGCGCTATATAGAGTCAAGTCCGCAATAAACGGACGCGCTGTCCGTTCAGGTGCAGGTCAGAATGGGGGTGGGGGGAAGGCGATTCGTGTTAACGGCAGAGTCTGTATCTGGACAACCCCGTACACTTCAATAAACCGGTAACGTGCAATTTGCTATTAACGCATAAATGAAACGCTGTTCTTCCGCTTTACAATAATCGACGATGAGTCGGCAGTTCACAGATTCCTGTTCTTGTTGTTCTGCGTATAATATAGCTTCGCCAAAGCGGATCGTCTGCGGGACCTGGCGAAGGCCGCCCTTCAATACGAGAACACAGACAGCGACGACGAAGTTGTCCAGGCCTACTACACCCGCAGCAAACCGGAGACCGGCCGACCGCCCACCGCCGCCGGGGGCGACTCAAGCGCCTACTCGCACGTCTGGGAGTTACCGCTGCCCGAACCAGGAACGGACGCCGCTGATGACGGCGGCTGCGACCTGGACTCTGCACTGCAGAGACGATCGGTGTCAAGCCCCAGCGGCGCAGGGGCGGTGACGGCGGTCCAGCCCGGCGAGAAGCAGGACGCTGCGGCGGCCGCCGTTGCTGCGGCGTACAACGCGAGTGCGGCCAGCGGAAGGTCGGACGAGACGCGGTACTTTGTGCTCGATCGGTCGGTAGGAGTGTCTGGGGTGAAATCCGGGATGGGGGTTGCGAATTCGGAAGTGGGGAACAATTCTTCGGCGGTTGTGGGTCGATGCTAAGAGGAGACGTGGTGAAAATACGAGAATATCAATGATCTAGTCGGAACTCATTAGTAGCCTAAGCGAGCGCGCGTGAATAAGCTGGTGCCCAGCGCTTGGCTCTCGAATGGCGCTCTAGAAATATGGAGATGACGATTACGATGAATCTATAAACTGTTGTTGAGAGACTGTGACGAGTGGCATACGGGACAGGATCATAGGCTGTGCTCACTCACACAACCGGAATATTCTAATAATTATAACGTCTTTGTACCAGTTTTTGGACAATTAAATAGGTCCTGGAAAATTTAACATATTTTTTTATAAAATAAAAGCATTCAATTAACTACATTTTGTGAAGGCAAATGGACCAGCGGCGTAGCCAGGAATTTTTGATGGGGGGTTATGGCCGGAAACCCTGTTTTTTGCCATTTTTTCTTACTTGAATGGAAAAATAACCGTAAAAGACCCTTTTTCCGGACCCAATGGGGGGTGTTTAACCCCCGAAACCCCCTTGCCTACGCCACTGAAATGGACGAACAATAATGTTTACGAAGTAAAAAATAAACTTGGGAGTTGGGGAAATTTAATAAAACAATCTTTATAAATATAATTTTAATTGGAGCGACATCTATGGATGCGAGTGAAATGGACGAACACGATATTCATGAGATTCCAGTCCAGTAATAGAGTCCTTGCAGAGCTCTGTTACAGACACGCATCGCTGAATCTGACTGTTGCCAAAAATTTCTGATCCATTGGCTAAAATACCAAAGACTCTGTGTTATAAAATAATACGCCATGTGGTTTTTGACAACAGATGCGAGCCTAACATCGACAACAGAAATGATGAACAATTCGACAACACAACTCGCTTTTTCTACTAGACACGCGTTAGCCTATAATAGGCCTATTTTGGTTGCAACCGCTGTAATTTCGTTTTAATTGCTCTGGACAACATCAGGACAGAAAGAAGTCTTTACCATGGGCCTCTAAGAAAGACCAAGGGCCGAGTCCCTGAAATTCTCAGCCTGGAATAGGGCACTATATGAATAGCCTCATCGATTGATAAAAGACACTACGAGTTTTCCACAGCACCGGGACATGCAGTGCTTAAAGTGTGGAAAAATGTGCCTGGACGCCCCTTACCTTTCCAGTCGGTGCTGGCCAGTAAGTGGCAGGACAGCAGTCAGATTTTAAAATAAGTGCATGGACGCCATCCGTCCAGCCACACTTTAAGCCCTGGAGACATGTAATAATTACTTCTATAAATTTTCAAGGACATGGACAACTGCACGAGATACTGTGCTATAAACTACGATAGTTACTTTCATTAAATCTAATGAAAACGAAACCATCCAATAAATTGGTGCTTTTTTAATTAAAAGCAAACTTACAACAAGTGGTATGCTTTTGAATTTACGCCAAGCACAAAAAACACCATCCGTCTCTTAACATTTGCGAACACTTGTAATTCAACACAATTCACATCATCCACCTGTTTCAAGCCTGTTTGTTTGCTTACTCGCGAACCGAAATCATGTTTTTCCTGCAGCATATCGGGACGTTTAATATATCAAGTAACTTTACTCTAATAAAGATTATAACGAATATAGGTCAGCAACATTAATTCTTTTTGCCAAGATCAATGAATACTCGAAGAAGAATTCAGAAACCTATATTATATGCAGACGTTACACGAGCAAACAGATGATGTAAAACCAGGAGCATAAGCAGTGGCCATCCAAAATGAACTCGTAGCTCAATGGTACGAAGAAGAAGTTTCGAAACTGAAGAGTTTTCAAACTGTCCATGTCACGTTTACAGAACCAACAGGTCACAAAGTTCAGCCTTCATAGATGTCTCAGTTGCCTATTTTCTCGATCTCGTCCAAGTCCGTTGCATCAAGTTTAACAATTTTGCGACCTACAAGAAAAAAAAGTAAAACGTCAAACACTAAAATCACCAGTGATTTCTAATAATGACCTTTAAAACTTAAGAGATTAAAACAAGAAGCATTTTAACAATGGTGAGTTTACAGCATGAACACAACTAGCTAAAAGCTTAATGCAAAAAAAACTACTTAAAATGCCTTTAAGCCCAATATAATTCTGATGCAAGGAACAGCAAGAGATGAAGTACCGACGGATGAAATGCAATTTTACTCAATTCACTGCAATACTAGATTAAGTGCAATAGTTGATTAAGTACAATAGTTGATTTTAAGTGTAATACTTGATTAAATGCAATACTTGTATAAGGTCTTAACTCGTTACCGACCAAAGTGTAGTAAACGTATGGAAATCCTGTACCCTCGGTCGGCAAATGGTTAAGCAAGGAGCAGAATGATTTTTTGTGGGGCACGGTGATGCAGTAGGTATGTTCATTGCCTTGCAGCCGGAGGGTTGCAGGCTCAAATCCACCTCAAGCCCGTCATGTATGGACCTTGGGCAAGTCCTTCACACGCAATTGCTCGGGCGCTTCGGCTTGAAACTGTGATTCAGCGCTGTTGTCAAGAGTGCCTCTGAGTTCGAAATCTTGAAGGGGTGCTACAATTATAGCAAGTGCTCATACATACATGTATAATGACTTTCATAAGCAATTACTAACCGAAGTGCCTTTCAATCTCCCCGAGCATACTACGAGATTTGTCGCTGTCAACCATGTTGATCGCAATTCCCTTCTGTCCGAACCGCCCTGTCCGACCGATCCTGTGCAGATACGTTTCACAGTCCACCCTGCGGTTCTGGTCCGTCGGCAGATCAAAGTTGATGACAAGCGAGACCGCCTCAACATCAATACCTTCAAAATAATATACATAATGATGTGTTACCAAGGGTTTAAGTGGCTTCCGATATATTATGTATGCAGGCATTGCAGGGGTAACTGTATTTTAGGTGATCTGCGAATGGAAGGTTACTCGACAAAATGCACACACGCAAAATAAATCTCTAATTCTACAGCATGTTTATTACTTTGTATTATGGCCGACTTTAAATAACAGCACACAGTAAATTATATGTTTTATAGATGGCACTATTAAATTATGCAAAGGGGTAAAGTATCTTATTTGCAAGTACACACAGGGCTGTCTGCAAATGTACGAGTTGCAAGAGAGGAGAGGAGAGGTTGAAAACTGTAAGAAATTGCATACGTAATATTTAGATGGCCCAAGTAGCATTGCACTGCACACATGATGGCCTAATCTTATTTCACAAGTTCTTGTATTCTATTGAAATTGAAAACCGGCAGAGCATCTATTACAGCATAAGACATTCAGCGGAACCCTAAGCACCAAGCAAATAGTCTTCTTCTTCAAGCCGCGGGCAGATGAGGAAAAGACTGCGGTTGAAATCATAGCGCGAAGATGGTTGAAAGGTCATTCCAAGACGAGGAATGCAAGAAAGCACTAGAACCATGTAGTAACTCTGCCTAACTTTTCACAAGCAATTGAAAACTGTCCTTTACTGCTGGAGTTGTGTTTAGTCACTTCTGAATAGGTTGGTAATTCTTAAGTGGGTACTTGGCAGGCTGGTACTTTGTCTGCAGGCACTTTGCAGGGCGGTGCCTGGTAGATTGGTACTTTTCCGTGGGCTTTTCGTAGGTGGGTACTTGGCAGATTGGATTTTGGTAGGTTGGCACTATATCGGTGGATAGCCTACTTTGTCGGTGTGCATTTTGTATATTGGTAGTTGGTATGTTCACTTTGTAGAAGTACAACAAAAGATCTCTGAACGAATAAATAAATGAATTTGAATCATCATCTCAAACAGATCTGTACCTCGAGCCGTTACGTTGGTTGATATAAGAACCTTCTCCTTTCCCTCACGAAAGCGGTTGATGACGGCCGCCCTCTGCTCGACTTGCAGCTCTCCGCTGAGCAGGGCAACTGCGTGACCGTGCTTTGTCATCTGACCAGCCAACCACGATGCAGTGCGCTTCGTCTACAGAACAAGAAAAGCAACGGAATGCTGTGCTGATTTAAAATTGAACATAATTATACAACACAACACAAACCAATAGCAATACAAGGAGACAAGTGGTGCCTCCGTTTGTCAACACTGGTTCATGGTGCGTAAGCTTCTACTCAAAATCAGTAATGTGATTATTCAGCAGTGCTTCCAGTGCAAGAAAGGTGAAAGAAAAAATAAGTCTTAAGAAGAGAGATGATACAATTTGATCGAGGAAGGAGAGAGTCCCACGCAGACGAAGGGAAACGAATTCCATAAGAAAGGCCAAATGATGGTAAAGGATCGAGTTTGAGAAGTCTTAGCTCATGTAACAAACAAGTCAGACCTGTCTGTCGTGTGAAGAACGGAGAGGTCGATGAGAAGATGCAGAAAGAGGAGAACGAATGAGATCCCTGTGTTGTGTCAGAGCAAGACCCAATTTTGATTTGAGGACCAGAGCAAGAACTTTGTATTAGATACAGAGTTGCAGACATGGTCAACCAGCGTAATTGGTTGACCATAAACTATGATAAATGAGAGTATTTCAGAAGGCACGCAACAAAACATTGAAAGAAGGAAGCTGAAACAAGGAATTTGAAACAGAGAAGTCAAAAAGAAAAGCTCAATGTTGAGGTTGAGTTGCAAACGGATCCAACGAGAAGTCTGTCAGTTACCGCACAGAAGATCATGCATTGTCCGATTGATATCGATCCGTAGATATTGACGAGCGCCTGGTACTTGTCGTCTAAGTCGCGACAGTCGATGAAGTATTGTCCGATGTTGTCGAGACTCTCCTCCTCGCGTCGCAGCTTTATGACGAATGGATTCGGAATGATTTTGTTCGCAAAGTTCATGACATCGTCGTCGTACGTCGCGGAGAAGAGCAGCATCTGGCAGTCGCTACGGAGATTCCTATAAAAGGGAAAGACAATGGCGAATGTGATTCCTTCAACAATAGACGCACGATGGTCAAATCTTAGATCTAATGCAGCATGTAATCTACTGAGGGCGACCTTATCCATCCATCCATTCATCAATTTAGATCACACCACTTCAAGATTCAGAGGCGCACAACCAATAATAATAATCAACATATATATATATATATATATATAAAATATAAAAATAAATATTAGCATGATCATTTATTTATATAATACACAATGATGTATTGTTGTTAGCCACTTATGGTAGATTCCTAAGCAATTCCCAATAATTAAAGAATGCTATTTTCATTTGTTGTGAACGTACTGTCGAATGCGAACGGATTGGTCCTGGTGACCTTGAGTGTCGATCATCACATCCGCCTCATCCAAGACAAACACGTCGACCTTCTTCAGATCAAAGATCTTGTATCGCGTGCTCCAGTCGACAGCTGTACCAGGCGTACCAATTATTATGTGCGCCTTCAGAGGGGAACCACGCTCTAAAAAAGAAACACCCTCTTTACATCACGCTCTAAAAAACAAACATCCTCTTTACACCATGCTCTAAAAAACAAACAAATTCTTTACACCATGCTCTAAAAAAAAAACAAATTCTTACCATGCTCTAAAATAAACACCTTCATTATACCAAGTTCTAAAAGACATCGTCTTGATACCATGAGCTCTACAGAAGAGAAACAGCTTTTTTACACCATGTTCCAGAAACACTTTCCTTATATCATACTCTGAAAAAGAAACACCTTCCTGCTTTGGTCCATGTTTTAAAAAACACCTTCTAAAATCATGTCCTTTAGAAACACACGTCGAGGAAAGGTGGGCCGGCAGGTTAGGGGGGGAGGGTCGGTCGGCGAATGGAAGGAAAAAGTGGGGTGGGAGTAGGAGTGGGATGGAGTGAAGTGAGGGTGGAGAAGTATGGCACTGGCCGGGAGCAGGGCGCTTCCTAAAATTCCCGGGCAACGCCGGGTACCCCAGCTAGTGCTATAATAAACTTACATCATCTATAGGAGTCAACCAAACGTCAAATGTTTTAAAAAGACCGCACAAATCCAAAATAAATAATTACATGAATAAATAATTATGTTCTCATAATGACCAAAGTCTAGCTAACAAGCACTTTGGTTCACATGGCATTTAAATAAGATAAATTGACGTTAGAACATTAATTTATCAGATAACTTAATTATGTAACTAATCACCTCATAGAAATGAGCAACATAAAGTCAAGAGCATACTTACGGACACGTTCACCGCGCACCGCATACTTGATTTCGACTCCATTCATGAACTTGGCCATCTGTTTTGTGACATCACCGATCTGCAGCGCAAGTTCATAGGTCGGAGCAAGGCAGAGGCACTGGAAATAGGAACGGAAAAAGTCTCATAATTATATACATATCAAATTATCATCAAAATATTTTCTCTTTCCTTCAACATTGTTTTCCGGCTCAATTTCTCTGCATGCTGATAAAAGCCGCTCATCATCATCACTTGAAAAATGGTAGAAGTTCAATTTTAATTTTCCATCAGAGGAAACAATTCTGTTTCTCAAATAACGATGAACAACTTATCAACAACGTGCAGAGGAATAACGCCAAAACACTGATGATGGAAAAGAGAAATGTAGAAAATATTTGCCTCCATCCTGTCAAACAATCTGCTGGGTTGGGAGAGGCGCTGTTGAAGAGAGTACATGCAACGTTATCTGCATATAATAGGTTTTCTTGACTGGTACCACATCACCAATGCTACATACATACATACACAAATCCATACACACATACAAAAATACATACATACATACATATACACACAGTTACACACCTTCTAGAAAACATAAGCACAGTGATAATGTCGGCAAAAGACCCTGCTTCAATCAAATGACTGAGTGTCATTTGAAAGTAAGGTACGTATGAAGCAAGCACCAACCTGTGGCCAGGGCTTCGTGAGGTCAACCCTGCTAAGCATCGTCAGCACGAATGCTGCCGTCTTTCCCGTTCCACTCTGTGCCTGCGCGATCATGTTGCATGGCCTGAAAAGACAAATGTGGACACTTAGTTAATTCATTCATTCTACGGATTTATATATAGCGACCCTTCAACCAACCTACTCAGAATCCCTCCCAGCCCAGCCACGACTAAACAAAAAGACTTGAGTGATCAATAACACAAAAGTTTGATCGAACAGCGACAATAAGTGGAACTACGACGGAAGGTTATTCCAGATGGTCAAGTCTGCAACCTTGTCGTGTATGACTACCACATGGAATCCACGGCCTCTCATTCTGACCAGGCTCCCGCACAGCCAAAAACATTCCTCTTGATCGTGACTTGTTAGTCAGGTTGGGAGCATCTCTGAAGAGTTTAATCCAACCAAGTCTAAATAGGATATTTTTGAGACTCTGATGGAACAGCTCAATATGCAGAACTTACCATTACCATTTAGGATCAAAAATGCTAATTGATACATAGAAAAATGAGTCAAACACATCATTTAAGAAACGTGTTTCAGTAGAGAAGAAATACAAGAAATACTCACGGATTCGCTAGTAAGGCCGGCAAAGCAGTTTCCTGGATCTTTGATGGAGAATAGAAACCCATGCAGTAGACGCCACGTAGCAGTTCAGGCTTACTGCAAAGTCCAAAAGCAGCAAAAACTTAAGCCTCACAATGACCAAAACATGAGTGCCCACATATGGGGTAAGAGGGGCAATTGCACCTCTCTGGAAAATTGACACACACATTTTTAACTACAACCTTTTGGGTGGTTAATAAGTTTCTCCACACTACAGCACTAATAACACACAAAATGAAACAGAAATTTACACTTTGAAACCTACAATGAAATATACATTATGTTCTCACTCTTAGCCTTTCACAAGTTCACGATAAAAGAAATCAACTGTGACTATTGTAGTTAGCTTCTCCTGGAACAAATATTTGAGGGTGCCAATTTACTGAAAATGACTAGAGAAAAATGCAGTGCATAATTAAATTGTCAAACAGCAAAACTGACGAAACATGGCATTAATTAAATTCATATCTTCATTTTGATTTCATTTTAATTTACTGAAAGTGACTAGTAGTGTAGGTCTCAGAGTGAAATCTGTGAGAGATTTTCGTTTGCAAGTTGTTCCACTGCTGATTGGCCGTTAAATTCTAAATTAGTGTTTTAAAATGAAAATCTCTGCCAATGCTCAGAAAATGTAAGCAGCCAACAAATCGAATAAAAGCAAAATGAAACTGAGCTGACAAAGATATCATGACTCACAGTTTCAAGTCCTCGAAGCTTTTGACAGAGTGAAGAGGTGAGTTCGGATCCTTGCGAAGAACTTCTATGTCGCTTTTCGAATCAACCAGACGTGACCTGAGAAGTTTGTTGATCAATGACGCGTCAGCTCGAGTCACACCTGTGCACAACCAGCCACACATCCGTCAAATCACACATACAGTATCAGATCAAAAATATGTTTCACAACGCTAACTACAGCCTTGCAACGAGCAAAACAGTTCTATGTATTTATTAAGGAAATTTTATATAGCGTCTCATCCTGACAGGCTACTCAGAAACTCTCCAGGGCCAACCAAGGCTAAATAAGACAGTTTTGAGATTTCTTAAGGAACAGAGTGGAGTGGCCCCTGGGCACTGAGCGCAGTGTAACAGGGAGGCGATTCCAGGTTGTAGGACCAGGAATCTGTAGTCTATGCAAAGCATCTGTGGTCTATGCAAAGCGAGTCAGTCAAACCAAGTTTCTTCTCCTTATGCCAAACCGAAAGAAATCTAGAGTACCTAGCAACATTACTCTCACTTAGCGTCGCGGATTTGAATAATTTACTAATTGATTAATCGTTAAAAATTTTAATCAATCAATCAATCAATCAATCAATCAATCATTTTATTCCTTGGAGCATATCACACACAACCTTTACACAATGTAACTTAACTAGACATCGTAATCACACTGTCTGACAAACATATTAATATAACATGTTTGTAAAATATGCAGAAAACACTTCATTGTATCAACCAGGGAAGGGGAAGACCCAAAAGGGGCAATTGCCCCGCTAGGGAGGGCCAACCCTCTAGCTAAACATAAATAATATTGGGCTTGTTCAAGATATATTAATTTCCTATTAATTTATTTACTTGTGTCACAACGTCAAGTGGCCATTTCCAAAATAAACCAGATGGTAAGCAATGAAAATGGGAAACTTTTTAGTGGAAAATTAATCCTTCTGCATTTGAGGTAACTGCTTATGGAAAAATTTCAATATAAATATTTTTTCATTGTAATAAACAGTTACACTGTTGAATTTTGTGAAAAGAAAGAAGGAACTAACTCAGCAAAGTACTACATTTCTTTCGTGTTTTTCCTGTTTCACTCGCTCTAAGTAACTTAGACGAAATAAATCGAATTCAATCGAGATTAAACAACTAAACTTATTTTAATCAGCATCAAACTAGAAAATAATACTGGTAGTTGAAAAACACAAGAATGAGTTTACATGCTAAACAGATTCAAGAGCAAACATGAAACATCATAAGACAGATTGACATGTCTTAAGGAACAGAGTGGAGTGGCCCCTGGGCACTGAGCGCAGTGTAACAGGGAGGCGATTCCAGGTTGTAGGACCAGGAATCTGTAGTCTATGCAAAGCATCTGTGGTCTATGCAAAGTGAGTCAGTCAAACCAAGTTTCTTCTCCTTATGCCAAACCGAAAGAAATCTAGAGTACCTAGCAACATTACTCTCACTTAGCGTCGCGGATTTGAATAATTTACTAATTGATTAATCGTTAAAAATTTTAATCAATCAATC
Source organism: Lumbricus terrestris (assembly GCA_949752735.1). Taxonomy (NCBI): domain Eukaryota; kingdom Metazoa; phylum Annelida; class Clitellata; order Crassiclitellata; family Lumbricidae; genus Lumbricus; species Lumbricus terrestris. The sequence goes on from OX457044.1 coordinate 52,882,200, forward strand.
AATCAATCAATCAATCATTTTATTCCTTGGAGCATATCACACACAACCTTTACACAATGTAACTTAACTAGACATCGTAATCACACTGTCTGACAAACATATTAATATAACATGTTTGTAAAATAGGCGTCCTGGGCACGACGCGTCCTGGGCACGACGTTAAACTGCATCCATCCTCCGCCACAGGGAACCAACAACTTTCCTGTGCCGGTCCTAAGCCCGGACAAAGTGAGGAAGGTCTGCCAGATGGGTGGCGATACACTGGCAGTAAAAGACCAAGACGATTGAAATCCGCAAAAACCACGGCACAAGTGACAGAGCGACCCAGATGCTTCAAGGTGTCATGATGTGGAGCAGACATGCACAGGCCGGTCAGGACAGACCGGTGGAGAGAGTCGGGGGAGAGCATGGGACACATACGGGCATTGACCCAAGTTGTCCTTCATGCCTCTCCCCCAATATTCTCTTCATTTAGACAAGGCGGTCTAACTGCTCCAAGATGTTAATGGTATGGAGCAGACCTGCTGACCGGACCTGTTGAAGGTGGGCAGCATGACGCGAGACAGACTCAGACAGAGAGTGGCGTCGGACTCTTACGGGCATTGAGCCCAATGATATTGATGAAAATATGCAGAAAACACTTCGTTGTATCAACCAGGGAAGGGGAAGACCCAAAAGGGGCAATTGCCCCGCTAGGGAGGGCCAACCCTCTAGCTAAACATAAATAATATTGGGCTTGTTCAAGATATATTAATTTCCTATTAATTTATTTACTTGTGTCACAACGTCAAGTGGCCATTTCCAAAATAAACCAGATGGTAAGCAATGAAAATGGGAAACTTTTTAGTGGAAAATTAATCCTTCTGCATTTGAGGTAACTGCTTATGGAAAAATTTCAATATAAATATTTTTTCATTGTAATAAACAGTTACACTGTTGAATTTTGTGAAAAGAAAGAAGGAACTAACTCAGCAAAGTACTACATTTCTTTCGTGTTTTTCCTGTTTCACTCGCTCTAAGTAACTTAGACGAAATAAATCGAATTCAATCGAGATTAAACAACTAAACTTATTTTAATCAGCATCAAACTAGAAAATAATACTGGTAGTTGAAAAACACAAGAATGAGTTTACATGCTAAACAGATTCAAGAGCAAACATGAAACATCATAAGACAGATTGACATGTCTTAAGGAACAGAGTGGAGTGGCCCCTGGGCACTGAGCGCAGTGTAACAGGGAGGCGATTCCAGGTTGTAGGACCAGGAATCTGTAGTCTATGCAAAGCATCTGTGGTCTATGCAAAGCGAGTCAGTCAAACCAAGTTTCTTCTCCTTATGCCAAACCGAAAGAAATCTAGAGTACCTAGCAACATTACTCTCACTTAGCGTCGCGGATTTGAATAATTTACTAATTGATTAATCGTTAAAAATTTTAATCAATCAATCAATCAATCAATCAATCAATCATTTTATTCCTTGGAGCATATCACACACAACCTTTACACAATGTAACTTAACTAGACATCGTAATCACACTGTCTGACAAACATATTAATATAACATGTTTGTAAAATATGCAGAAAACACTTCGTTGTATCAACCAGGGAAGGGGAAGACCCAAAAGGGGCAATTGCCCCGCTAGGGAGGGCCAACCCTCTAGCTAAACATAAATAATATTGGGCTTGTTCAAGATATATTAATTTCCTATTAATTTATTTACTTGTGTCACAACGTCAAGTGGCCATTTCCAAAATAAACCAGATGGTAAGCAATGAAAATGGGAAACTTTTTAGTGGAAAATTAATCCTTCTGCATTTGAGGTAACTGCTTATGGAAAAATTTCAATATAAATATTTTTTCATTGTAATAAACAGTTACACTGTTGAATTTTGTGAAAAGAAAGAAGGAACTAACTCAGCAAAGTACTACATTTCTTTCGTGTTTTTCCTGTTTCACTCGCTCTAAGTAACTTAGACGAAATAAATCGAATTCAATCGAGATTAAACAACTAAACTTATTTTAATCAGCATCAAACTAGAAAATAATACTGGTAGTTGAAAAACACAAGAATGAGTTTACATGCTAAACAGATTCAAGAGCAAACATGATACATCATAAGACAGATTGACATGAACACGAGCTACCTGATTCATCATCCGGTCCAGCAGCAGCCCCGTTCGCTTGTCCGTCTCCAGCCGCTCCAGGTGTTCCCGTTGGAGTCGTCGATTCCTCCGAGCGAGATGTGGTGGGGGTCTGAGGAGATGCTTCTGCTGATGATGATGCCGCTGCTGCTGCTGCGGTCGCTGCTGAGGGCAATGGCGACAATTTACTCGCTCCATCACCGTTTGCACCGCTGGCCACCTGCAAGCCGGACATCTACAAGATGGCATCTTCATAAAATTATTTACCAGAAGCATAGACAACAGACCGGCTCATAGGTGAGGCTCTTAAAAGTCTGAATATCAATCAAACATTAATAAAACAATAATCTTAAGCAAAAATCTAGCTAATCATGTTGCACAAAACTGGTTAATCTAATGATAAACCAGTTAAACTAATAATAATCATATCATGCCAAGCTAGTTAATTATGTCGTGCCAAGCCAGCTACCTTAAGAAAAAATTTAGCTTATCATCTAAAGCAAAGATTAAGCAGCTCGTCATAGAAGAAATCTAGCTTTTCATGTTATACAAAATTAGCTAATCAAGTAATAAACGCAAAATCATGCTATGCAAACACCTTCTGTAGGATTTTCTGTTCCTGTGCATCGACCAACGTTGCCCAGTCATCATCTGCCATCTTGCTCCGAATTAACTGGATTCTAGCAGAAGTCACACAAAAATTCAATATTAGTTAACAAAGTAATTCAATGTCTATGAAACACTCACACATCACAAATAAATAAACTACAACCCGCACCAAAGCACTCATCAATTATTTTCTGCTGGTCATTGCTCTCATATATGCCAAGTTAAGAAATGTGGATGCCGCAATTTATTAATTTTGGTGTACTACAGCAATTCTTTAGCGCCACGTATTTTTCTATTAAACTAAACAAAGTTCTGCAGAATCAGCAACGTCCACTTATTAACGCCTTTTTAAATCCGACCTCTGGGCGTTTTGTGGTTTTAATAGTATATACATTTCCAACACGTGACAACAGTAACTAATATTCCAGCAATCCAGAGCTCCACAAAACTAAATAATCGAACACATCTCACGCGGATTAAGTCCTAACAAACAAATTCAGACACAGAAATGCCTAATTTTTTACCAAAAAGGTATTTTTTGAAAGCTGCTTCTCCAAAACAAAGAACTTTCCGCTCTTATACGTAAATAACGAAACAGATACTATAAAAATGCAAATGTTAGCAAAACTTTTCAACCGACACCATGATGAACCAGAATCATGGATTGTACAATGAATGATTCACCATCTGATGACGTCATATTAATAGGAAAAATACTGATAAGAAAACTGATCATTTCTCCAGCTGATTGGTGGGTAGGCCTACAACGCTGATTAAAAAATGATGATTGTGACAAGTAATTAAGTAGGTATAACCTTTCCCTTTTATTTTATTCCAATTGCAAACGAACAATTAATGGGACATCGAAGTAAAATACATCACGATTATATAAATAGGCCTACATGAAAAGTAATTTAAATGGGGGGTGGGGGCCGGTAGAGTAGTGGTTAACACGCTGGCCTAGGGTTAGGCCTACCATACGTCCGGGTTTCCCCGGACATGTCCTCTTTTTAGGCCTCTGTCCGGACGGGTTTCCAGAAATGTAGCTTTTGTCCGGGTTTTCCCCCGTCCGTCCCCGATCGATTGATCTTACTTACTTTTCTGTAGTTCAATGGTATGGTTACAATTGGACGTCCGGGTTTCTGAAGCGGTTTTTGTAAACCAAACGTTATAATATAACGTTTGGTTTTTAAAAAACGCTTTTTTCTCTAAAGAGATTTTTTGTAACACCCGCTCGAAACGCGTCGACGAATTTGTCGCTGTTTTGTTTCTGTTATATTATAACGCGAGTTACATGGTGATAATTGTAAATAAAATGATTAATTTTTCATATTGCCCAAATAAATTAAATACAAATTGCCGAAAGACCAATATAAGGTTTTCGTGCAGGATGTTATGACTGGAAAGCTGGATGCTTGGCATGCGGCAGCGGAACTTAATTATATCCTATAGTTGCAATAAAGGTGCACTGGATTTAAAAGCGCACGTCGATACGCCGAAGCTTAATTGTTAAGAGTGTTCGGGAAACTTCATATAGCGGCGTAATTTTTTTTCGTAACACCCGCTCGAAACGCGACGAATCTGTCGCTGTTTTGTTTCTGTGTACAGTCAGTGACAGCAATGTAATATGTGTGCTGAACTGAAGTAGGCATAGCCTACTGAACACTCATTCAATAAAGTTTAAATTGAAGCCATGTACAATAAGAACAATATTTTGTGTAGTTTAACGTTACTTTTATTTGTACAACAATAACATTGGCGTAGCATTAGGCCTAGGCCTACTGCACTTGGAGGACATATATGCTACATGTATAGAAGCCGGCTACGAGATGATAACCGGATGAACATTTGAGTGTCCTCTTTTTCATCTGAGCACTTATGGTAACCCTAGTAACAAGAGGCTCTAGTGAGGTCACAGGATTTCAGTTAATTTGGGGCTTCATCTCCGTTTGGAGGCAAACCCCAAAGTGCACAGTTTGCGTCCCTGCACCTGAAAATGTGCTTCTGTCACAATAATTATAATCGACCGCCTAATTCTTGCATCACACATCTTACTCATGTGATCTCCGGTTAGCAGAATTATATAGCGAATATCGGTAAAGATTTGCCAGACAGCCTTTAGCCTGCATCAGAATTTTTTTGACAATCTGCAGGGTCACTGAGAGGGGCAAGGGGCAGATGCCCAGGGGCCCTGCGACTTTCAGCGGCCCGGGCTATGTATAGTTATTATAATACAACGTTTGTAATAATATTTTATATGGCTTTTAAAACATAGTATTGCAGAGAATTAACCATACGATCAGTCTAGAGTTCAAATTAGCAACCGAATTTTAAAAAAAACATGCTGTATACCGGGTACATAAATATAAAATCGAACGCCATACCTGCACTTTAATAGTTTAATTTGTCACTATAGAAATTTTTTTCACAGATCTTTAGGGCAAGGATTTGAGTTTATTTGGGTTAGTTTTGAGGCTAGTATAGTTTTGTGTCCGGTTAGGATTGCTTATCCTATAGGAGGATTTTCTCTCGTAAGCTCTGACAATCTGCATGAGAAATTAAACTGCAGTAACTATAGCTCTTCAAAGTGAACCGATTCAAAGAAGAATAAACCAAACCAGTCATTGACCTAGTGCACAGCAGATTCTGGTGGAAAGCAATGGTTAAGAATAGAGCGTCCAAATAGTTGAAAACCAATAATTATTAAAAATTGTTTGTCTCAACGACAGTAACTTGAAGACGCAGGGCATTTGTAGATTCCCATGTGATGCATAGTTCTAGCAATCAATGAGCAGATTCATTCATTGGACCAATGAATGAATCTGCTCACTGAAGAACTATATGCATGACCGTCCGACCACACTTTAAATCAAGAACCTTATTGACATTATTCATGTCGCCTATGGAAGCCTCAAACTATACAATAGGCCTACATACATAGGCCTCTCCCCAGAGTGCACCACTTTGACATCAAATATTTTTTCGGAGGCATCCATATTAATATTTTAAAGCTTGAGCTCATGTTTACATACCAGGACGTGTTGAAAAATGTTAGTATCGTTACCCCAGGTATTGAAAAAACGTTGGTAGGTAATGGGTTAAGACAGTATAAGACTCAAGTTCTAAACGCACAATTGCTAAGCGCAATCGTTTGATGCTTCGTCAGTTGATTGTGGTCTTAACAAATATGTGAGCATTGATAGCATTGATAGTCCTATTATAGGCGGCTACTCGTGACGGCAGACTACAAACGCAAATCGACAAATCATTGTAAAATGAATGGCATGTCCGATGAGAATATTTTATCGTGGCATTCGGCATAATTATTTAGCATATTTGGATTATTGTTTAGCATATTTAAAAAAATTATACAAAAGATACAATTTAAGAAAAATGACGTAAATAGCATAAAAGGTTTAATTAAGTTAATGACACAGAATAATGCAGTTGTAAAATTGATAACAAAATTGCAGAAAATTAATAGCGTAAAACTAACACTTATGCCTATATAACTATAATTCAGGGCTGTTTTTAAGGAATTTTTAGAACTCCACATCCTCTTCTCTCCTTTCTCATCCTCCATGGTAAATTACTCCCAATCTCAGGAAAATGACCTTTATTTTACTAGTTTTAACTGCACAGAACGTGATGGAAGTGCTTCTACAACTGCACGAATCCATTTAGAACTGCACATTTTGTGTAGAACTGCACGTTAAAAAAAGCCCTGCTATAATTAGCCTATATATAATATTTAACACAAACTGACATGTATATTGCAAAAATACAAAAGGTACAATTTAAGAAAAATGACGTAAATAGCATAAAATGTTTAAGTTAATGACACAGAATAAACGCATTTGTAAAACTGAACATAACAAAATTGCAGAATTAACAACGTAAAAATAACACTAATGACGAAATAGGAACATCGCATAAAAATAGTTGATAGAACAACGTTGCAACACTAAATAAAACTCACATTATTGAAGAACAGATAGCAACATACAAATCAGCAATGTATGCGAGCAGTCAACATTACCCAAAATAGTGTTAATGAAAAATTGGCAACAGCACGTAAGATAACATTAAATAGGCTTAGAGATTTTTTTAACATCACATATCAATCACAGTGAAGAAAAATTGGCAATAAAAAACATATGAAATCTGCATTGAAATTGAATGGGAAATGCCACAAGAAACAACTTCGGTCAACCAATAACAAATGACAATTGACAGTAACACAAACTGCTGGCATATGGCAACAATACACAGTACACACCAATACCTAGTCTACCCTTCCCTACACCCTTTACACTTTCATTCTCCACTAGTGTCAACTTACTAGGCTAAAAGAATACGAATAAAATCACCAATTTATGCAACAAGGAACAATAACCTAAGTAAGAAAACGCGATATTATAATAGGCCTAATGAAGTTAAATTAAAAGTATACTATGCAGGTTTACACATGCTTCCGGAAGTGACGATGAGTTGTCATGGAAACACCGAGTTGTCATGGCTACAAAACCATCAGCAAATCAACAGCGCTGATGATTTTATTCGTTGGTTTTGCACTTCGACGTTCTACGACGCGTGTTCTCAATGTCTAATCAGTGTTGACTGCACGTGAGTCTGCAGCATTGCAGGTGTGTCCACGGTCGCCTCAGAGGTGACAACTGGTGAGTCGGTTGATTCAGAGGTGACCTCAGGTGAGTCCGTGCTTTCAAAGGTGATATCAGGTGAGTCCGTGCTTTCAAAGGTGATATCAGGTGAGTCCGTGCTTTCAAAGGTGATATCAGGTGAGTCCGTGCTTTCAAAGGTGATCGCCGCAGGTGAGTCTACAGGCAAAGACGTCGCAAAACGAGTTGTGGATCCAAGTCGCGTTTCCATGGGAACTGATTGAACAACAATTGGAAAGATCATGCAAACTTAATATAATATAATGAAATGATTCACGATGTTGTATACTAGTAAAGGCCTATAGCATGATATAATAGACTGACAATGCAAATTACATTACCATGCACTATTTTTTATAATATATATATATATATATATATATATATATATATATATATATAGGGTCTATGTATTAATTTACAGCATACGTGTAGTCTCAGAAGACTTAAAAAAATTATCTTGCCTATTGAATTTAAACAAAGTCCACTGTTTCTCACACAAAGTCGTGCAGAAAGAGGCTCACATGGCCTAACCGCCTATTTAATTCGCTTATAGTAGCCACGAGTTACTACTATGTCCGTGTTGGCAATTTCAAACTAAGAATCCTAGAGAAATTGAAAAATAGGCGCACTCGCTAAACTGCTATAAGCACACCTGTTTTAAGGAAGTCGACTTCCTTTTAAGTGGATTTTCTTCTTTACAGCTTCCAATACACCTCCAACTGTAACTACTTCCACTATATCCTCACAATCTTCATAGAATTATTTCGAATTGTTACAGATGCATACCAGTCTTACCAGCAGCCGTAATTTGGTCAATGATGGTCTGATCGCTTTGCTAACCTGTTCGGACAACGGCCCTGAATCCTCGCAAGCTGCCGTTGTCTTCTACTGTTGTCCAGTTGCTACGAAAGACAACCATCATCTCGTTCGATTCACTCGACACTGTGACGTCAGGCTTCGACTTGCAGCAAAATCTACCACCAAAGCATAACCTACCATTGATTATCATTGGAATTATGAGCATGATTATCATGATCATTGCCATAGGATATGCATTATGTACATACTCGTGTATTGTATTTAAAAAACTAAATATATTTTGTATAGCGCCTCTGTAATAGAGTGAATCAGTTCAGAGGCGCTCCCAGTGCACAAGGGCAGGACGCAAGAAAATGCCGTTGAGAGAAGCAAATGAGGAGAGAAGGGATTAGCAGATAGAAGTGGAGATCGAGTAGATGGGATCAGCGCGTTTCAAAGAGAGGAAACAAATGAAGTATACGGGACTAATGGACCGGGACTGAGCCACATTGCACTAGTATGAGGAAGTGGAAGATCATATCTGTTTGAAGAGCAGAATAGACGATACGAGGATGCTAAAGGAGGCTTGAAGACACACATGTGTCAGAACATAACGTAGTCCTTTGTCAACTCTCAAAAAGGCTCTAGAGGTTAAATTCAAAGGCTGCATGCCCTCGCCAAGACTGTTGCCCGCATCACAAAGCCTGTAGGCTATATTATAGCTACACGCCACACAGGATGCACTCGATATACAAGAACTGCATTCACCCTTTGTCGCTGCCGCTGCCATCACCGCAAAGGTTACACAGCCGGACCTTCATCACTTGCGTCAATTCTGAACCATCTCTCCATGCAGTCGCTTTCTTCTCGTTATTTCGATGCATGTAACCGACTCCAGTATTTAATGTTAACCGGTCGAGATCTCGTGACACCAACGGTTGGAGTCAGTTTAGTCAGACATGTCAATCCCGATGCAGGTATACCAGCATGCAGTCTCGACATTGACAAAAACACCCCCACCCCGACGAGACAGCTCGTAGATACCCAGTATAACCTGTTTCACAGAACGACTATAGTCAATGTGGACAAAGCTTGCGCTTCAACTAGTGCTGCTATATATAAAAGTTCAATTACAATCACTGACGAATTTGGTTAGGAAAGCACATCGGATCATTACATAGAGAAACAAACTGCTATGAATTTATATAGCGTTCTTCAAGATATCTACTCAGCCTCCTCAGGGCTGGTATGCACATAACAAGGCATAAGGTAATGTATGTATAGTGCCTAAACGCGACTTAACAATTCCCGACTTAGCCATTGGAATTTATCCGTATGCACGAGACAAAATAGCAATGAGCATAACTAATCTACACATTCCTTGCACCCGACGATGCATGACGCTTGCTCTTCCCCCAATTCAATAGGTTATAGCTGAGCGCGCATGCGTGAAAGATATTTACATGCGGTCGTTGCCAGCATGGGGTAAACAGATTCAGACCTAAAGATGGACCACAGGGAAATATCGACGGCTGCCTATTGTTCACGCTGTCCAGCTAACGTCGGCCGTCTATTGTTCACAATGGGAGTAGCCCGCTTACTCCTACCTCGGAGTTGGAATAACGTTATACCTAGTTTAATTCGCTAATCTCAAGCCATGCATATGGAAATAACCCAGTATTCCCGATTAGGCCAGATTTAAGCCATATATAAGAGTTATGCCCTCATGTGCATACGGGCCCAGGAGTGCTGCCTGTCCATTTTCTACATCTATTTTTCTTTGTTCCCTATTGCTGGGGACTGTGGTCTTACCTCGGTCCCTCTCTCGCCAGATTCCGCTGATACCTGACTTCGACCCAGTGATAGCAGCTCTCCTCCTGACAGAACAAACCGAAGTCGTCAACGAATTGGATTTCAATTCGCTGATCAGCAGGAAGTGCCTGTAACGCATACATGTATAGGATTAACAGTTACTGTCACGGTAATATCGATAATGAACATGACGTAGTTGATGATGATGATGATGATGATGATGATGATGATGGCGAAAGGACGGACACACAGCACAGACAGAGAAACGGACAGCGAATGGCAGAGATAAGGACAGTCGGAAGGAAAGACGGACAGAAATAAGAACAAACAGGGACTGGTAGATAAATAGATGGATGGATTGACGGGCGGCCGGACGGCCGGACAGACAGACATACAGATAGCTAGATAGGATTAACAGTTACTGATACTGTTACTGTTAAAGATGGATGGATGGATGCATGGATGGATGGATGGATAGATAGATGATAGATAGATGGATGGATGGATGGATGGATGGATGGATGGATGGATGGATGGATAGATAGATAGATAGATAGATAGATAGATAGATAGATAGATAGATAGATAGATAGATAGATAGATAGAAAGACAGACAGACAGAAAGAAAAATATCTATGGATATATATATAGATACATGTAGATACATAGATATATACATAGATAAATAGAAAGTACCTTGATCAACCAGGTACAGCTTGTGTGAGGTTCATATGACTTCCTGTCCTCGTCGTACCCTGGACTTTCAATCGTCCTTTCTTCTCCTGCTGCCTTCAACTCAACCAATCCACCGCAAACACCTTCACAGAAAGCAAAATAATGATACCAAACAACTATTTGGCATACACATCAACTTTCAAAGTTGTGAATTTTGAAGCAATACTTACGGTCAATAATTTTTGTCTGTTGGACAGATTAAGTATTGGGTAATTAATAGTTGGGCTGCTGTACTGACAGTCGGTCAATGGTACACTTGTGGTACTAACACAGTAGGCCTACCATTTGGGCATGCGCACATTTGTTTGGTTATCTGGCAAATGACTGAGAATTTGGTCATTTGAAAATCTCAAAAACTTAATCGCAATAAAATTATAATAATCGATCAGATTTTATTAGTTTGGTCTTCGTAACGTGTAACGTACGTGATAAAATGTTTGAAATTCAATCACTGCGTTAGACTTGCTGCATCGTTTGAATAAAAAAATGTCAATCGAACTGCAGTGAAAACAATCAATTTTTTTATTGTTTCGCCATCTTGGGTTTACAAAAGCATTTACTTCAAATGCAGATAATTGCCTCATTTTCTACTCATCGTGTGGTTCACTTCGGAAAATGACCACTTGACACTTATGAAATAATTAAAACAATTGGGGCCTAATCAAAAATTATTAGTACAAGCTAAACAAAAGTAATAAATGAAGTGTTTGAACGGTAAATGCTCGTTAAAGACGCAGCCACGGCTATAGGCCTAGAACATCGGCTATAGCCTATACTTAATAGAAAGAGTCACATGTACAACACAAATTAACTGCTTCTTCGCTTTCAACGTCATTGAGGTAGATGTAATCACCGTTTACTGGTTTCGCCAGTTCCTGGCAAAAGTCGCCGGAAAAGCCATCTGGACACTTGCAAGTGTGACACGAGTTCGGATTCTGGTAGCCTTCATGCTCACACGGACGAGACAGGCGTTCCTTGCAGAAATCTGAAGCACAACAATGAGAATAATCATACACAGTATGAAACTCCGACACAGCTCGTGCTCAGGTTGTGCCAGTCCCATGGCAGGGGAATTGAGGAGGGCAACGCTTATCAAGTTATCATTGCTGTTAAGACACAGCGGGGTTAAGCTTCAGCTTTAGCATAAGATCCTATTTTGGAGCAGACTGATACGTAGGCTGTGCAGCAGGGCTTTTTTTAACGTGCAGTTCTACACAAAATGTGCAGTTCTAAATGGATTCGTGCAGTTGTAGAAGCACATCCGCCACGTTCCGTGCAGTTAAAACTAGTAAAAGTAGGTGATTTTCCTCAGATTGGGAGTAATTTACCATGGAGGGTGAGAAAGGAGAGAAGAGGATGTGCAGTTATAAAAATTCCTTAAAAAGAGCCCTGCTGTGCAGCCTTTTCTAGCATCAACGTACGCGGGAGGGTTGGTCGGTGGGCGTCGCCGCGTCATTGACCGCGTACTATCCGGTTAAACCAAATAGTTATAAATAGGACTCAAAGATGCGTCACAAAAACGTTAATTAATTAAGCCTCGCTATCCTTTTCGCATTTATTAGGCTGCGTTATGCAGATGTGATGATTATGACGCTGAGCAATAAATTGTGAGTGAAGAACTTGCTCAAGCTCCCCACACAGTAAATGTTTCAGGGTAGGATGGGGATCGAACTCGTACCCTCTGCACTACAGAAGTTTGACAGAGAGACAGACATACAGACAGACAGACAGACAGACAGACACACAGACAGACAGACAGACACATAGACAGACAGACAGACAGACAGACACATAGACAGACAGACAGACACACAGACAAACAGACACACAGACAGACAAACAGACACACAGACAGACGGTGAATCTGACCCTTGCAATAGATTGTGTTGATATATTTAGCATCTCCAAATCCCAGTCCAGTCCGTTGTCCCATGTTTCGCTGGAAGAGAGAATTCTTCGCTTTCAACGTCGTCTCACCATTTGTTGAAGCAGCCTGAAACAATCAAACCCGTATGGTATAACACAATACAGCTATTATACAGGGAAATGCAATACAATGTAATACAATGCAATACGATACAATACAATATAGTACAATGCACTACAAGGCAATGCAATGCAATACAATACAATACGATACAATGCAAATAGAATGCGATTGAATGCGATCTCTGTTATTTGCTACAATCCATTAACAATTATGCTGATAACAGTCTTAGACACTTTGCTAGTGCATTAGTTTTCACAGATAGCGGCATCTTGCGGCCAGATTCACATAATTTTTGCGGCATTAAAAAACGATGACGACAATAAAAAAAATCGTGCGCGATTCTCGTTCAAATGATATAATTGAAAATAAATGACAAATAATTGTCAGTCAATATTATTCGAAAAGTCTATCGGGTTCTAATTGTTTCTAATGACCAATAACGAATTAATTTTAATCATGTTGATTGTTTTTCAGTTCAGTTTTGTTTTAAATGTGTTTGGCATTCATACGTTTCTGAGGTTTGTGCATTAATTTTATGGTTTTAATACTCAACAGAAACGATTCAATGAAAAGCAACTTCTCTTATTGTGACATGTGGCTGCTGCTAAAGCGTAAGTTTGATTTAAATCCATTGTCTTTACATTCAAAAGTTGGCTAATTCCAAATGAACGACGCTGTGTAATGACAGAGACGATTATAGGTTCACTCCCCTCATTTCTGGAGGAATGGGTCTGGCGCTGCGAGGGCACACATATTGGCGGAGATTGAAGTTTAAGCATAATAATTATACCAAGAACACACAAAAATTATTAGTTGTTACAACGAAATTGATGACTTTATAATTTAGGCAGTAAATTATTCAAAGGTGTTTTAGAAATAAACATTGATGATGATGATAATGATCATGATTATGACGATGACGACGACGACGATGATGATGATAATGATTATGACGACAATGACGATGACGATGACGACGATTATGCTGATGACGATAATGACGATGACGATGGCGAAAGGGCGACGACGACGACAACGATGATGATGATGTTGATGGTGTTTTTGATGATGAAGACGACGACGACGAACAGGAGGAGGACGACGATGGTGATGATGATGATGATGATGATGATGATGATGATGATGATGATGATGATGATGATGACGACGACGACGACGACGCTTATGCTGCTGCTGATGATCTTAACGAGTTCTTGATGATTCAAAAAAGTCAAAAAACGTAGGGTGGCCTCACTAAAAGTGATATAACTTTTGTTCTGTTTGAAATATTTTTATGAAATCTGGCAAACATATGTAAATATGAATTGTCTATAAATCTGTAAAATTTCATTTCGAAATTTTTACTTTTGGCCAAGATATTGGCAAAAATCTATTTTTTGTTGCGTTACGTTTTTCAATCGTCAAAAAACGGTGGGTCGGTGGGTAGCCTTCCTCAAAGTGGCATAACTTTTGGTTTGTTTGAAATATTTTGATGAAATCTGGCCATCAAATTTTTTTAGTAGCGCGGAAATGGTAGCTTTCTATGAATTTTTTTACCAGATGAGGTCGTCAGAAAAATTTGCTGATAAAGATGTCGTCGAAGACCCAGCCGTCCGCCCAAAATGTTCAGCCAAAACGGAATTGTTCTCGCCCTCGCCCTTCCCCATAAACCCGAATTTCTCCTCCCCCAGCAGGGGGGCTTAGACTGAACACCAGGTGTCTATTCACCACCACTTTTAAAGTGTTAGTGAATGGACTATAATAATGTTTTCATGGTTGCAGCAATCTATACGAGAACCGATAAATGCATGCACAACTGCAGTAGAGATCTATCGTAACCTGCCTCAATATTCATATATGCATAATTATTATACCGGTAGTCGACTTCTAAAGGGAGGTGTGTAGTATGTGCACTTCACAAACCAAGTTTTCCCTTATCACCACAGTAACTGTTCAAACCAAAGCTCGAGGGTATACGTACCGTACGTATTCTATTTTTTGAAAGGTACGTACGTATTTTAACGTACCCTATTTTAGGGTACGTAAACAATAAATAAAATACGTTAACCACGTCATTGCTCATTATAAGAATGTTCAATTTAATTTAAGCAAACACTCACCACCCAGTATACGGCGTAGTAAATTGCTGCAATGCTATATTGTAGGTCTATGTTTATCCAGCATACGTTGCACTTAATGCACTAATGTCAGTCAGTCGTCTCAGTTCTGCTGCAGCACTTCAAAGATGTGTTCTTATGCGATTGCCTGATCCAACCCAGAACTGCTTGTCGAAAAAATTGCATTCAATCAAATAATAATTATTGTTTTTCGCATTTTTCAACACTTTCACGTGCGTCCATTCCTTCCCAGGTTCTCTGGGCATCGCTGACTCGCTGACTGATGCGTAGGCTATATAGATTATAGCCTATACTGCAACTTTCTAGTTAGGCTACACCAATTTGCAAACCAGCGACGTGTACTTAGCTCTCATCGGAAAGACAGTACAATTTGCATTACTGTAAATTAATTATAACCAAAGAATTTATGGAATTAAATTTACTGATACGCTACAGGAAGTACCGGTTTCAATGACGCATAGACCTACAGTTGACGTCAGATTATACGTTGGCTATGGGTCGCTGAGCAAACCATGCACAAATAAAATTTTCGTGTATGGTACGTACCATACGCGTATTCTATTTTTTGAAAGGTACGTACGTATTTTAACGTATTCTATTTTAGGGTACGCGTACCCTCGAGCTTTGGTTCAAACAGATTTTCTACTTAAAATTCCTAGAAAGCTACCATTTCCGCGCTACTAAAAAAGCGATGACCTTCTTTTTAGTCTTCATGTTCGTCCGTACATGCATGGATCCGACCCTGCTCGATTTTTCTGTAGCTTGGAAATTTCTACAGAGTGACTTTTTCGGGGGGAATGGTATACGCATTTACATGTATACAACACCTCGCGATTTGGAGGAGACATCCATTCCTGGAGGGGGGCCCCCAGACGTCTAGATTTAACACTGTTGGACACCACCGCCACAATAGGAAGTCACGACTAAGGTCTCAAGGGAAAAATGACTTTGAATTGTAGTGCCAGTGATAACTTGAAAAGAAGACTCCTCAGGAGTGTAGAACATGCACTCGTTTCAGACAGGCGTAATTATCTTCTCGAACTGTAGTGCATGCAGGTAAGCTTACATACATGTACATAGGTAGATTACCTTAGAAGGCTTAGAAGTTAGAACTGTAGCCTATACGTGGTACCATTCTCTCTGTAGCCCATCTCTCGGATCCGCAGTGCTCAGTCGCTAAATGTCATTTCGGTGTCCACTCAAGCCCAACCTTTTCCTAATAATCGTTCATTCACCATAAAGGCTGTCTTACGGGCAATCGTATCTTGCTCAACAATACTGACACTGACCCAGACTTAAACTATTTCACAAATGCGACTTGGAACAGTCCCTACTCCACATTCCCCTGTTGGGAGGCTAAGTTCGAGTCTATTGAAGCTAACTTTTCAGTCATGCACATTAATTGTCGTAGCATGGTGCATAAGCTAGATGAAATCCGTGAGATTCTCAATCAACTGCCTGTCTCTATTCTGGCTCTGTCAGAGACTTGGTTGGAGTCTGAATTGGAGGATACTATTAATGTACCTAACTACAAATTTATACATAAGTCTAGAGGGGGGAATCGAGGAGGAGGAGGGGTGGGTTTATTTGTTAGGGATACCATTAAATTCCAATTGTACGAAGAAAAGAGAGAACATAAAACTTATGAGGGTCTTTTTATAAAAACTTATTTACCTAATGCAACTTGTTTAGTAGGTGTCTTGTATAGGCCCCCAGGACAAAACTTAGTAGAATTCAATACTGAGATAGAGGTACTATTCTCCAATATCGTCAAGGGAACCCAAGATATTGTCCTACTAGATGATTTTAACATTGACCTGTTGAAAGTAAATGAACATAAAGAAACTAATATTTTCTATAATAACTTGACTTCTCATCACTTTTTCCCAGCCATCACGAAACCCACTCGTATCACACCAACCTCATCTACTTTAATTGATAACATATTTACTAATGCCTGGTCTAGTCTGATTGATTCGTCCATTATCATCTCTGACTTGTCTGATCATCTGCCAGTATTCGCCCACTTTGCATTTGGTAATTACAAGAGAAGTTTCCCGAATTATTATGACCATCGCATAATCAACGAGGAAAGATCAGAACAATTTAAAACCCTACTTGCTGATAGTAATTGGGATAATGTTACCACTCAGTGTTTAATCTAGTCCCCCTCCTCTGGGGGGGGGGGAATTCAGGTTTCTGGGGGGGGAAACAATTGAGCGTCCGAAGGACGCTCACCGGGAGGGGAAGGGATATGGGGAGAAAGATGTGTCCCCTACCCATCAGAAATTTTTTGAATTTCCACATTGCAATGACAGCATTTTAAGGTGTCACCTTCACAAAATGCCTGTACTTTTTCAGAGCCTCATCAGAAACTTTTTGAAGTTCCACATTGCAATGGCAACATTTTAAGGTGTCATCTTCACAAAATACCTGTACTTTTTCAGAGCCTCATCAGAAATTTTTTGAATTTCCACATTGCAATGGCAGCATTTCAAGGTTTCATCTTCACAAAATACCTGTACTTTTTCAGAGCCTCATCAGAAACTTTTTGAATTTCCACATTGCAATGGCAACATTTTAAGGTGTCATCTTCACAAAATACCTGTACTTTTTCAGAGCCTCATCAGAAATTTTTTGAATTTCCACATTGCAATGGCAGCATTTTAAGGTGTCATCTTCACAAAATACCTGTATACTTTTTCAGAGCCTCATCAGAAATTTTTTGAATTTTCACATTGCAATTGCAGCATTTTAAGGTGTCATCTTCACAAAATACCTGTACTTTTTCAGAGCCTCATCAGAAATTTTTTGAATTTCCACATTGCAATGGCAGCATTTTAAGGTGTCATCTTCACAAAATACCTGTATACTTTTTCAGAGCCTCATCAGAAATTTTTTGAATTTTCACATTGCAATTGCAGCATTTTAAGGTGTCATCTTCACAAAATACCTGTACTTTTTCAGAGCCTCATCAGAAACTTTTTGAATTTTCACATTGCAATTGCAGCATTTTAAGGTGTCATCTTCACAAAATGCCTGTACTTTTTCAGAGCCTCATCAGAAATTTTTTGAATTTCCACATTGCAATGACAGCATTTTAAGGTGTCATCTTCACAAAATACCTGTACTTTTTCAGAGCCTCATCAGAAACTTTTTGAATTTTCACATTGCAATTGCAGCATTTTAAGGTGTCATCTTCACAAAATACCTGTACTTTTTCAGAGCCTCATCAGAAACTTTTTGAATTTCCACATTGCAATGGCAGCATTTTAAGGTGTCATCTTAACAAAACAGCTGTACTTTTCAGTGCCCCATGATAAAATTTTATTACCGTTAATATCCACCTTGCAATGGCAACATTTCAAGGTGTCATCTTAACAAAATAGCTGAAGTTTTTCATTGCCCCATCAGAAACTTTTTTAATTTCTACCTTACAATGGCACCATTTTAAGGTGTCATCTTAACAAAATGGCTGAACTTTATCAGTACTTATACGAGTGGTATAAGACATGAATAAATATACACAATACTTAATAAAATATTTTTGTGGGAGTTTCCACACTGTCCTGGAGAGAAGCTATTTGGTTGTACAAAATAGTATTTGTACGAATATTAACAGTAAGTTATACTCATTTTTGTCAAGGTTGTGTCATGTATTGTAATAGTAAAAAATTACTACAGCCATATAACAGTAAATAATATTACGGTATATTATTATAACAATGTATGTAATGCGGTGATGTAAACAGCAAGTAAAAACTATTATCATTTTGTCAAATTTTTCTGGAGAGGATGTCATCTCTGTTTTTAGTCATGCAAAAATAGTGTTTATAAATATATGCAGTAAGTTGCACTCATTGCAACATGATAATATCATATATTATAGTAGTAAACAATGTCATTATAATCATATAATAGTAAATAATATCACGGTATATTATAACACGTAATGTAAAACAATGATGAAAATAGTGACTAAAAACCAATATCATTTTGTCAATTTTTTCTGGGGGGGGAAATGTCAATCTTGGGGGGGGGAACTTTCCCCCCCAGAGACGTCTAGATTAAACACTGGTTACCACTGCATGCAAAAATGGAGATGCTGACGGGGCGTATGAACTGTTTATTGAAAAATATAAAAACGCATATGATCAGGCGTTCCCAAAAGTGTCTAAAAAAAGTAACGCTAAGGTGCCTAGGTTTAAGCAACCCTGGATGACTGCTGGGCTCCTCAAATCCAGCAAGAAGAAAGCTTCATTGTACTTAAAGTATATAAAAAATCCAAATGCTCATAATAAAAATAAATTTATTGTATACAGGAATAAATTTAAGACTATTAGAGTCAAAGCAGAAAAAAATTACTATGCATCCGAATTCTGCAAATATAAAGAAGACCTAAGGAAGACTTGGAAACTCATTCGCTCCATAATGCAATTGGAGAATAAAGAGACAAAAATCGAATCGTTAAAAATTAACGGAGAAAATGTTAAAGATCCGGAAAAAATAGCCAATAGCTTCAATAACTACTTCACCAACATAGCCATTCTTTAGCAAAGAAAATACCTGATTCACCTCTCCCTTACTATAGTTACTTACAGGCCCCTCGGCAGAATTCCATGGGTCTCCTAATGGTCTCCCCTGAGGAAATTATGGATATTGGCCGTGATATACGTTTAACGCATAGCAAAGGTGTTGACGACATTGACCCCTGTATCGCTGCCCCAATCTTTCCTTAGTTGCTAGACCTCTGGCTGAAATAATAAATTGTTCCTTTAGTAATGGGATTGTTCCACAAGCCATAAAAATAGCTAAAGTGGTGCCTATACTAAAAAAGGGTGATAAGGACAATGTAATCAATTACAGACCCATTTCCGTTCTTCCTTACTTCTCCAAGTTCTATGAAAAACTTATGTATAATCGACTCTATGGCTATGTTAAAAACTCTAACATCATTTATCCATCTCAGCATGGTTTTCAACCGGGTCACTCCCCCTACATGGCCTTATTGAGTATGCAGGACATGATTTCAAAGGCTATTGAAAACAACGAATACTCAATGGGAGTCTTTTTCGATCTCGCTAAAGCATTTGATACCGTAGACCATAATATTTTGCTTAAAAAATTAGATTACTATGGAATTAGGGGGACACAGCTCAGATGGTTCGCCAGCTATTTTGAGAGCCGTACACAAAGAGTTCTCTGTAATGGTGTCCTATCTGAGCTAGGGATAATCAAATATGGAGTTCCCCAAGGTTCCAACCTCGGACCACTTCTCTTCCTTCTTTATATTAATGACTTGGCCAATGTCTCTCCTACAATGTTTTTCATTCTGTTTGCTGATGATACCAACGTTTTTTTACTCCAATAGCTCTTGGCAGACGTTGTTTCAGACTGTGAACATTGAGCTGTCTAGCATAGCTGCTTGGTTTTCTGCAAATAGACTCACCCTTAATTCTGAGAAAACCAACTTTATTTTATTTAAATCCCATTGGAAAATAAACCCCAGTAGTAATCTTTGTTTGCTTATTGATGATGTTTCCATCAATCAAGTTGAGTCGACGAAATTCTTAGGTGTGCATATAGATCAAAACTTGACCTGGAAAGTTCACATTAATCAAATTGCCTCTAAAATTGCTAAGAATATTGGTATTATTTCCCGTATTGCTTATATCTTACCAAAGACAATTAGAATGAATTTATATTATACCCTCGTCTACCCTTACCTCACGTATTGCAACCTGGTTTGGGCATCGACATACGAATCTAGGCTTCATAAACTAATTATCTTACAGAAGAAGGCTGTTCGTATAATAGCGGGTATTCGTAAATGGGAACACACTGGCCCTTTCTTTAGTGAGCTTCATCTCCTAAAAATAAACCAGATAAAGGATCTCCAAATTTGCGAATTCTTCTTTCGACTCGAACACGGTCTCCTTCCTTCGGTATTCCAAGAGTACCTCCCTCACGCCTCTGACATCCATTCGCATTTCACTAGAAATTCATCTGCATATCGCCCTGTCAGAGCTCAATCTAACACTAGGCGTTTTACTGTTAAATCTTATGGCGCTCAAATGTGGAATAAAATACCAATTGATATTCGTCAATCCAGTAGTCTGCAGGTTTTTAAAAAGAGACTTCGTGTTTTTCTTTCCTCCACTAAGTCTGCTTAGAAGTGCACATGACCACTTGTAGTTAAGGTTCTACTTAAGTATATAGTTAAGTTTGTTCCTCTACATGCTATTTGCAATTTAAACTTTTTGCAATCTGTCATCACCTAATTTGATTTAATTGTTTCAATTTTTTTTGCTATCTTGTACAATATTTCTTGGTATTTTTTTTCTTACTTGGGTGACCCTCCCCAGCGGGATGTCAATCCCTTTAGGGCCCCCTTTGTAGCCAATGCATGCATATTTTCTGTTTTTGATGTCATCTTGTTTTCTGGTTGCAATAAAGCGAATTGATTGATTGATTGATTGAATTGATTACGGACATTATCTTCTGGGCTATATTAAACGGTTTTTATGCCATGGAATTTACCTTATCCATGCATCATAGGCATTTCATGAAATGCTTTATAGTATCTCTAACTAAATTCCCCAATAACAGCGGCGACAACCCATTGTAATTTATGCTTCAACCAAATTGTTGGCTATATAAGATGTAAAGTATTTGAGTCTAAAGGTGTCTTAAAATTTTTTATTTTACACTTTAAGAGTACGAGCTATGAGTGTTTGACGACACTTTTGAGTATTTTCCTTAGCTTCAAAATGGCGCAACCACACTGACATAACGTTGAAACCACCAGATATAAAGGTGTTTAACAGAATAGAACATTAGCCATAATAATAGTCCTGCGTATATAGTGACAGCAGGGCCAGTGAGATTGACATCGCTTCTTCGAAATCTAAATGATAAAAATCTATAATGATAAAAACCTCAACCATGAAAATATTTGGCGACAGTTCACGGTCACATTAATGTGACGGTGAACGATCATTTTTAGATTAGCACAAGCAAGAGTAGAAATCTTGGAAAAAGTGCTAGATAAATTTCGAAATGTATGAACAACTGAAAAATTTATATGACGTAGCCTACTTGTGTTTCTTGTGAATATAAATGTTTGTTAATAGTTGCTCAGATGCATATAAATTATTATCGAATATAGGCCTAAGCTTAAAGTCATTTATGATAGACAAGTATTCGAGGTGTAGTGCAGGTATACTTAAATAGGTGGAATACATTCGAACTGTAGTGAATGTCGCTATACTTAGTTAGATTACCTTTGAACTGTATTGCATGCAGTTACTTAGGATATAGTGCCTTTTAATTGCAGAGCAAGCAGTAACTCGTGACGTGCATACCTTAGCGGTGTAGTGCATGACTGAACCCAGCTCGTAAGGTACGTCTTCAAGAACCTTCCAATGTTTCGAAAATTGATTCTTGAAGACCCCGATGTTCTTGTCCAGAACCTCGACCGATTCGTCGCGATCAGTTCGCTGTTGTTCATGCCAGAGACCCAGAGCATGACCTATCTCGTGCACTGGCTTCCCGAACTACAAAGAGAATATTAACAAAAAGTCAGCAGACAGAAATTTATTGTTTATTATGAAATCAAATAACTTATAACAATTGATTATCAATTCGTTAAAAAAGTAAAATTTTATCATGACAACGATCCTTTATCAATTATTTATTATATATAGCCTAAAATACTCATAAATATTTTTATTTAATTGATTACGAAGCCGTCACTTTTTATAACTTGAAGATTTATTGCTCAGATTTAATTGATCATTCAAATTCAATCATAATTAATCTAAAAATGTTTTAACAACTCAAATAACGATGAGCATGCGGATAATATAATTATTTTCTGTTGCAACATTAGTCATCTTTTTTAAATGCAAATTTTTGGAGGTCATATAGTCTATTGAACAGAAAACTTCTCCACCTCACTAGATGACTTCTTCACTCCAGCTGACTTCTGCCAGTCAGATATACCTTCTCCTTTTCATCATTTAATTCTCAATCTCACTAAATACCGATAATTTCTTCTTCACTAGATCAGACTTTTTCAATAGGCCAACTCTTTCACACCCGATAGCTTCTCTATCTCACTAGATAACTTTTCCTTCTCACCAGATAACTTCTCCATCAGTAGCGGCGCTAGGGGGGGGCTAGGGGGCCAAGCCCCCTAAAAAGGCCATCCATTTTTCTCCCATGTAAAAATAAAATTGTCGCACGAAAAAAAACCTGTAGCTCCCCCAAAATAACGCACGAGGTGTGCCAGACAGTTTGGGCGGACACGAAAACACGAAAAAGGGCCATTTCGAGCAAATGGCTAAAAAAAGTCATCAGAAATTTTGACGTCTGAAACATGGGCGCCCGCAGAAATTTTTGCAGGGGGGGGCAAAAAATTTCCGAAAGTCACGGTTAAATTTTTCAGTAGCAAGAACTTGAAAAATGCAAAGCTGGAAATTAAGAATAGGCCTACGGGTATTTATCAAAGAGGTTTTCTTATGCAAATTTCTCATCTCCTATCTCTCTTTGTTTCATTTTGTGAATAATTTTTAATACGAATAGTTTTCTTGGAAAATTGTTAAAAATCAAAAAGTAGATGTTGAAAAGTAGTTGTCCTAAATGTGCGCTATATAAGTCCATAGAATGAACGAATGAATAAATGAACGAAAAATAGGTGTCAGTTTTCAAGGGGCAAGTGTTCCTCTGGCTGCTTCTAAAGCGCCACTCGAAAGCCAATCGCAGGGCACTGCAGCTTTTTCACATGTGCTGCATCGAGTCAGAAGGCTGTTACAAAGAGTAGTCAGAAAGAGGTCTGAGTCTGGTAGCCAGAGGGCCAGAGTAGCTGTTAATGCGGGTGTCCTTTACGAAGGTGGAGGATCCGATGAGTGTGGGTATCAATTCTTTTGAACAGACCTCTTTGTCAGTTTTCTGAGTTTTGGGTGTAAATTTCAAGGCACGATAACCAGAACCATTTATCCAAGTTTATCTACAGTTTGACCTCCTTGGATTCTCTACTGGCAGCTTGCAAAATGGACAAAATGGAGCCTGTCTTATAGCAGACTTGGTTTATAACTTTATATAATTACAAAGCTGGTGAATAGGCAGATCTCCCTGATGTAATTTCAGTGTACTTTGAGAAATGTTCAAATTGTTGCATTAGTATTTATTTTTTTGCAGTTGTGATTATTTGCACTGCAGTTAGATTTTACTCAAGTAGGCCATAATCGATAGGCCTGCTGTTTGCATGGGCGACCGCAGGAGGGTTGAAAGCCACTGGTCGTTACAGTTTTCAGAAAGAGCTTGAACATACAAGGCAAAAAGTTATAAGATATAGATCTATAGAGATCTCTAAACGTACATTTCTGACTTTCACTGTCTGTATCATTCGTATAATTGGTGCATTAATGCAAAGAAATTTGTTAAAAACCCAAAAGTAGTAGTCAAAAACATGGGTGCCAATTTTCCAGGGGGGGGGCAAGTGCTCCCCCTTGCCCCTATGTGCGGGCGCCCATGGTCTGAAATGGAAAAATTTTCTTGAGATTTTGGTCGATGACTAAAAAAGGTTGTAAGAAATTGTTGCGACTGAAAACGGAAAATATTCTCCCGCAAATTCAGCCCCCCCCCCAACTGAAATCCTGGCGCCGCCACTGTTCTCCATCTCACTAGATAACTTCTTCCACACATCCGATAGCTACTCCATCTCACTAGATAACTTCTGCAAACCAGATAACTTCTCTCACTCAGCTGCAGTGGCTTCAGAACACTTGCAAAATCGCCAGGACTTCAAATATCATAATTCGATACAAAAACTTTATTAAAGAATTATTATAGACCTGCAGTAATAACGAAATGGATCCGGTCAAACTGAAATAAATATTACTGAAGGACGTAGTATTCAGGCTATATACAAGGCCGTAGCTAGGGGTTGTTTTAACAACCCCGAAATGGAAAATGTAAAAAATAATAGAATGCATTTACGAGCACATGATGTAAAAGCTAAAAAACCATGAAATGAAACCATGAAAACACCCCAGAAATGGAAAATGTTAAAAATAGAATTAATTGGTGACATTTTGTTAAAATTTCGGCCGGTTGACTACAAAAAAACAGTTTGTTAGGAAGGTCGGCCGGATGACTAAAAAAGTCAGCAGTTTTTCGGACGGGAAACTGAAGGAACACCCCCCGAAAGCAAATCCTGGCTACGGCCTTGGTTATATATGTAATAGAAATGCTAGACTTCAAAGATTTTAAGTTGGAGAAATGATAAAACGGAAAAGAACGTAAACTATAGATTTAGAATTGGAAAAATGGCGCTTTAAAGCTGGAATGGAAGGTAGGCTGGAAGCCAAAGACTGCGGTTGATGCTCACGGTGCCTTATATTATCATTCTCATAATTACACTACAGTAAGTAGCACAGCATGTGGCAACAAAACTTACCGTCTCCAGACATTGATCTTCTAGATTGACTTGTTGAGGTATAGCGTCTAGCATGCCAGTGTACGAAAAGCATCTGTGACAGAACATTATCAAGCAACAATAATAATTATTAATTAACTAATATACTAATGAAATCATTGGTCTTGGGTATTGTACTTTGTCATATAGCCCACCTTTTTCTAATTGAATGTGAATGTCATTATTATTATTCAACAGTTTAACCACATCATATAACTACAAAGGTTGTTGACGTCTTTAAAGTTTGATGTATTGCAGCTCACTTTTGTTTAACTGTTCAGCAGTTTCTGTTTGTACTTTCTTACTGCCTTTCATGACGATAGTGTTCACCAAATGGCCGTAGTCGATCCTCTTTTATACATGCATCATTATTTATTATTTAGCATATATGCAAAATTATGCCCACATGCATTTATATATATATATATATATATATACATATGTCACCATAACTACATATGCCTATAATTCTTTATATACAAATGAGCACATGTTCACATGTGCACACATATGTATTGTCATTATGTACACTTATGTATTATTATCATTAATTTAGACATTTCATGAAGTTCACATGACATAAAATCTAGGCCTACTTAGTTTGATTAACCTCAATTTTTATAAGTTCTCATTTCACGAAGTTCACATGACACAACATCGACTTATTTAGATCAACATCAATTCGTATCATTTCTCATAATCTCATATTTGCAAGCAATTTTCAATGTTCATATTTCACCAATAAACTTACAAGCAGATAAGATATTCAACATTAATATGAAAATCAAAGTATTCACTCTTCAGCCATCAGTTAGCAGCTTAAACAATAATATCAAGACCATTTTATTCAATGCCTGTTTCATCTATTACAGAATTATTCAAAATTTTACCAATCCCCACACACACATTTACACACGCACATACGCATGCACGCACACACACATAATCATATCAATTTAATAATGCAATAAAATAAAAAAAAATCAAGGATAAAAGAAAACTTATGAAACATTAAAAAAAAATTATCTTTGTGAAATTGAAGCAAAACCATCTAAATTTATAATTCACATACATTTTGTAACGCCCGCCCCCACCGTCCTATCCGGAGTCGCCACTTCCGGATCATCGTACGGCAAGGAGGCCGCGTGCTGTTGTGGGTCATGGTCATGGTCCTGAGAAATGGATCGAGGATAAGAGGAGGGGACTCTCGGGTTCAAATCCAACCGATGGAATGATTGCCAACCATCTCGGCTGCCAAGCTCTCTATATGAGATTGGATCCTTGTGGGCCAGACGCTCACTTCTGCGCAGCGTGCCCAGGTGGGTGAAATCTTTAGGCCTAGCGCCGGAAGACTCTGCCTGTCTGATGGTCGACTGGTAAGGCACGTCCGCGATGGCAACAGCGGTGGACTCCAGTCCAGGGCTCGAACCCACAACCATAGGCGTACGGGACATTTCGGCAGTGGGGAGGCAAAAAAAATTTTTTTTGCCCGAAAAATCTGACGACCTTTTTTTTTTTTTTTTTAGTCATCCGCCCAAAATTCCTAAGATTTTTCCGTCCGAAAAATCTGACGACCTTTTTTTTTTTTTTTTTTTTTTTTTTTTATAGTCATCCGCCCAAAATTCCTAAGATTTTTCCGTCCGAAAAATCTGACGACCTTTTTTTTTTTTTTTTTTTAGTCATCCGCCCAAAATTCCTAAGATTTTCCCGTCCGAAAAATCTTACGACTTTTTTTTATTTTTTTACCCATGCGTGCCCGAAAAATCCCTCCCGTACCTGTTTTGCCCGAAAAAATTCTCCGAAATTTTTTGGCCCGTCCAAGCCTCTTTTGCCCGAAAAACACATTTGCCCGAAATTTGGGGGGGCATTTGCCCCCCCTGGACCCCCGCCTCGTACGCCTATGCCCACAACAGATCTTGGTATTGGCGATGATTTTAGCCTTTCTGGACGTGACACAACCTTTGTCAGGGCTTCTCTAACTTTTGACGGTATTGCAAAGATCGCTTCTTGTGTTTCCCTAGCGTGCATCTCCATAGCTTCTTGGAAGGACTTAGCGTGCATCTCCATAGCTTCTTGGAAGGACTTAGCGTGCATCTCCATAGCTTCTTGGGAAGACCTAGCGTTGAGCTGGATAGCCTCTAAAACCATTTCCAACGAGGGAGGCGGCCTTGAATGCTGTGCGGGAGTCGCAGCTCGGGAGTCCTCCATAGTGTATTTCACAAATTAGTCCTACTTGTATTTCTAACACTAGCAATGAACAAAGTCAGTAATTCCAGTAATGTTTCTTATTATTGTCATTCGGTTAACTTTTCAAACAACAATAGTTACAACTTATACAATCATCAAGAACAACTTAAGCAATCAAGAAATACTACTATTACAAACAACAAATACAACCTAAGCAATCAACACATTGACCAGAGTATCATCTATTGATATTCCCGTTTCTTCTTTAAGTCCCCAGGCCAATTTCGTCAATAGCCCAAAAACACCTAGATAACCGATCACATTATTTCCCCTCATAAAGCGTACCTCATTTTCGCAGACAAGGGACAAGGCCAACAGTGTACGAAGATGGCGACAGCGTGTCGAAATCCAGAAGATGCTCGCAAATAAAACCCCGATCATGTAGGTCACTCCATGTGACTGAACTAAGAAACGAAGGGAGGTCTTGTCGCTATTCGAACAGCCGATGCACAAATGCGCAGAACTCCGAAACGACGCTATATAGTATTACGGCTCCAGCCGAAGAAAGAATCGCCAACAGAATCCGAAAGACTCTCAATATAACTCGCAACGGCGCATTTTAACTTCAACGTCGAATTTAAGCAACTCCACTGAACGCTTCTCCACTCTGTTGACAAAGATCCACATTGTCGTCTGTGCGCAATACGTCGGACTCACTCTGTCCGGATCTCCATTGTCTTCTCCGCAATCGTCGACAGTGCACATTTAACCTAACGTCGGACTCACTCGGTCCGGATCTACATTGTCGTCTCTCCGCTCCGATCCCCATTGTCATCTGTGCGCAATACGTCGGACTCACTCTGTCCGGATCTCCCTTGTCTTCTACCTGTGCTCCTGCACTCTCCACAATGTCATCTGCGCACCTGATGCGTCTCCACTCTGTCCGGAGCTACATTGTCGTCTGCCCCTTCACGATCCGGCACGGTCTTCTGCGCACTTTGTCGAGAGTGCGCGGGCCTTATATAGAGCCAACGCCCTGACGTCACCGAACTGCGCATTTAAAACTGCGCATTTAAAATATTACGCAGCAGGAAATACGGCCAACATCCGCCCAGCTGTGTCTTCTACGCAGCAGAAATGGCTGCCAAGATCACTCCTACGTGTCTTTGTAACTACCATCCTGTCGGTCTGAGAGGATCGGTCTTTCTCTCTCTCTATCTCTCTCTCTCTCTATGCCCATTAAAACGCGCCGTCTGACGACACGCTGTCTTTCTTTCTCTTCCAAGCGTCGATTCGAACGATCGCCGCGACGACACCAGATGTCGCGAACGATTAATTCGCGACAATTGTGGCAGCGAGGTAAACCCATCGTGTCGGGAACGATTAATATCCGACAGCGGTAGATTGTCGACAATCGCGGCAGCGATATAGGCCTATCATGTCGGGAACGATTAATTCGCGACATTAAGCGCCGACCGCCAGACGTCGCGAACTATTAAAATCCGATACGGCGAAAGGCTTATCTGGTCGCGACACGCGACTATAGCAGAAGTATCGATGACCGCTCATGCAAACCATTAAAACGCGCTGGCCGTGATCCAATATATATATTAGTCGCCGACCGCCGACGCACCGATCGTCGCAAGATGGCGCGCCGCTACGTAGGCCTATCGCGTCGAACGGCAATGCATTACCGACCGGAAGTAATTAAAACCCGATGGCAGAAACCCAAACGATATGCAGTCGTTTCAATTTCACATTACACACAAACCAATTATTATGTAACATTCTATGAACAGTCTTTACAGACTTCTCCACTCTATACCCTAACTAACCACAGTTACCGCTGACAAATTGCATTTCCAATTCAGTTCAAGGCCAATTACCTGAGGCATATAGTGATCAATGTGTTAGCAGATTATATATTTCTTAAATATAATATTTAATATAATTATATATACTTCTTACATAATTTTTCCATTAGTTATAGTCATTAGTATATTATAAGCTTCAAGATAAATATCTTGAATAGAAAATATACTTTTAACAGTGCATTCTACTTTTTTGTCCGCACATTTTTTAAGTAGTAAAACTGATATGTCATTCTTCTTGCAAGCAAACAGCGTATGTTCGATTGTTTCTGGCACTTGGCATTCAGAGCACAGGTCTGTTGTGCTTTTACCTATCACTTTCAACCAGTTGTTATTAAGGACATGCCCCATTCTAAGTCTGGTAATTTGAACTTCTCGTTTCCTTATAGAATCCACAAATTTTATATCAGTGGATACCAAAGGCTGGATAGATTTGTAAAATCTCCCTTTTCCTTCATTATCATATTCATTTTGCCATATATTAATAACATATTTCCTTATTATTGAATAGATTTCTATCAATTCGAGATAATTTGTTGAGTTAATCTCCGGTATCTCTTGTCCTTTCTTTGCTAGGGTGTCTGCCATTTCATTTCCAGATAATCCAATATGGCTAGGGATCCATGCTATGACTATACTACTATTTTTAAGTTTATTAATATTATCTATAAATTCCAGAAATAAATTAGGCCGTGAACTAGACTTATTTTCTTTTATAGATGTGGCTACACTTAAGGAATCAGTATAAATAATATACTTATTTGTATTTTCATTCACATTTTCACTTTGAATAATCCATTTTATCGCTTCAATAATGGCTGTTAATTCAGCAGAATAAATGGAGGAATTATCTGCTAGTCTATAAACATTGTGAGAATTCACAGAGGGAATATAGAAAGCTGCAGACACTACATTTTCAAATTTAGATCCATCTGTATAAATTGACGTGTGATCATTGTATTTATCAATTAATTGTAATGACAAAGAACACATAATATTAGGAGAATCCGTCTTTTTGTTTATATGTATTTTTAAGAACAGATCGACTTTAGTGGTTCTATTAAGCCATGGAGCGGTTAACTGAAAAATTGGAGATTTAAACGGTTCAGATATCGTTGAAAAGAAATGTTCAGTTCTTTTAAAAATAGAATTTTGCTTAATAGAAGATGTACAATTATAGTGATTTGACCAGTGATCTCGCATCGTCTCTGCTGCTGGATGATCATTTGAACCCAATATTTTTGCTCCAAACCTTATTGAGTTACTCAATCGACGGAGGTTTAGGGGAACCTCTCCGCACTCATTCTGGAGGGCAATTACAGGTGTGCCTCTGGCTGTTCCACAAGCCAACCTCAAAGCCTCAGATTGTACATTTTGCAGCCTTTTCAATTGTGTAGCACTAGCGGTAGCATATGCCACGTCTCCATAATCAAGAACTGACCTTACAAGTGCTCTATAAATTGAAAGAAGCGCTCGCTTTGATGCTCCCCATCTATAGCCAGATACAGCTCTCATTATATTTATTCTCTTTTTACATTTGGTTACGATGTAGTCTATATGGGGTTTCCAGTTTAATTTAGAATCAAAAATGACTCCCAAGAATTTTGCAGTAGCCTATCTTCTATTTTAATATCCTTATTATTAAGTGTTATGTGTAATTTTGGTAATTTTTTTCTCTTGCTAAATAGTACACCTGTGGTTTTATTTACAGATATTTTAAAACCATTTTCATTACACCAATCATTAATCTTAATTATAGCATTTTGAATTTTATTTTGAAGTAGCCTAATTTCAAGTCTCGATTTGCATAGAAAATGGCACTGTCGTCTGCAAATAATGACAGTCCTACATTTTCCAATCCAGGATCTAGATCATTGATCATTATTAAAAACAATAATGGTGAAATGACAGAACCCTGTGGAGTTCCGTTTTCTTGTGAGAATATATCAGATAATTCTATTCCAACTTTGACCTGAAAAGTTCTGTTGGTTAAGAATTTAGAAATCCAATCAAGAATATTTCCTGTTATTCCGATTTTACGTAATTTTTCTAACAAAGTTGGAACGTGAAGCATATCATATGCTTTTTCAAAATCTATAAACACAGCAAAAACATTTTGTTTACTCTTTAGTTTTTTATGTATATAATCTTGAAGTCTTAGAATTTGGTCTATTGTACTTTTATGCTTTCTAAATAGCCTACTGTTTGATACGGAGTGAGAATTTTATTTGCTTCCAGAAACCACTGTAATCTGTAAACACTGTAATGTGAATGTCCCTGACGAGTTGCAGTTTATATAGGAAGAGTAGCATTCGTTTTAGAGGTGTTGTGGGCTATAGTGACAGTCAACGGAACGTAGGTCATTTTCTACAGTCGGCCTGTCACTGTTAGCCAGTTCCAGAGGCGGATAAAAATTGTCCGAAGAGGGACCACCAGTGGCGGCACTATGGGGTACTAGTGGGCTAACCCTAAGCCCCCCATAAAAGGCTAACCCCCTCTAAATAAGGGCCATCCGTTTTTTTACATCAGTATTTCGGCACTTACTAAAATCTTGAGCACCATCTCAGTAGTTGTCATGACTTCCGTCTTTGCCCCGTTGATTGACATGCCGTATAATTTCCTGCAGCACTTTCAATGCGTTTCACGTAGTTGTGGGGCGCGGTGGTGTAGTGGTGGCGTCGTCGCCTTGAAGCCGTAAGGTTCGAGGTTCGAATCCACCTCGCCGCGTAAGGACCTTGGGCAAGTCCTTCACTCACAATTGCTCAGAGCTTCGGCGTGAAACTCCGATGCAGTGTCCGCTCTGCATTCGGGAGCGCCTCTGAGTGGAGAGCTTGAAGGGGCGCTATAACAAGTGCACTGCACATACAAACAAACAAACCAA
The DNA here is from genome assembly GCA_949752735.1 of Lumbricus terrestris. NCBI lineage: Eukaryota > Metazoa > Annelida > Clitellata > Crassiclitellata > Lumbricidae > Lumbricus > Lumbricus terrestris. The sequence goes on from OX457044.1 coordinate 52,914,524, forward strand.
ATGTAAATGTCATTCATAGGCTTATTATAAATACACATCGTTTCATATTTTGTTCACTTTGCACAAGGACTCCGAATAGTGTGCATTAGACAGTTGAGCATTTATATAAATTACATTGAACAAGTTTTAAAGGTGTTTAGCGAGATCGTCGAATTTTCATGTGGTTCGAGAGTTTTATAACGACGCATTAAATTTTTAGGAGAATGCCGCGGACGTCGACAGACATTATCTTGAATTATTATAGTCCTGCGTATGTCTCATGACATTGTTGCATAGACGGAGACTTGATCCAGAAGTTGGAGGGGGGTCGAACGAGCGGCCGAAGGACGATCGCCGAGGCGCGACATTTTGTGGGCGGACGGCTGGGTCGCCGACGACATTTTCATCGACAAAATTTTCTGACGACTTTTTTAGGCGTGTGGTCGAAAGATAGGCTACCATTTTCTCTGCCAAAATAGCTGATGATCTTTCTGTGTTTACTTCTATTTTGTCATCGCCCATGCATTATTGCCTGAGTGAAAAGAGGTAAATTTAACATTTCCGCTATATGGATGATGTTGGTGTCATAGCAAAAGACACGGCGATATATGGAACGGCCTCCTCTTGAACTGCGCCTGTTCTCTAGATAACTCTCTGACACATTCTATAAACAATTGACACTGTTTTTTGGCCGAGCATGAGTCGGGAGCACCTCTGAAAAGTTTCCTGAAGAGGTGCTATATAAATACTTGAATGATTGAACGAATGATTGAACGAATGATTGAACGAATGAATGAATGAATGAATGAATGAATGAATGAATGAATGAATGAATGAATGAATGAATGAATGAATGAATGAATGAATGAATGAATGAATGAATACCGAGACAGTGGTTCTAAGGCGGGTTATAAATGGCATTCCCGATCTGACAGCACCAAACCACAATAAAACAGAATGCTTTTCAAACGCTTTTGGAAAAGGTCGGCGGGGCGAAGAAAGACCAAGAAGTTCGTCACGCAGACGGCTTTTTTAAGGAAATATGATTCTAACAATATTTCTATGGCGTAACAAAGTCATTGATCCTTTAGTGTTCCACGACATCTTGCGACAACAAATTTATCTTCGTGATGATGATGATGATGAGGATGACGATGATGATGACGATGATGATGACGATGATGATGATGATGCTTTCGATGATGATGATGCTTTTGATGATGATGATGCTTTTGATGATGATGATGCTTTTGATGATGATGATGCTTATGATGCATATGATGATGATGATGATGATGATGATGATGATGATTATGATGATGATGATGATGATGATGATTATGATGATGATGATGATTATGATGATGATGATGATGATGATGATGATGATGATGGTGGTGGTGATGATGATGACGATGATGACGATGATGATGAGATGATGATGATGATGATGATGATGATGATGAAGAAGATGCTGACCCTTGTGCTTCTCTGGTGAAGATGATGTGATGATCATCAAAGACCTGATGTACTGGAATCTCAGTGAATCGGACGCAGGTGTTGTCCATCCAGTGATGGAGAGCATCTCTGATCACCTGCCTCTGTAGCTCGTCTGCAGCAAACGAACCAACCGCAATAGGTGAATGTCTTCTTTAGCAAGTAAGTTAATGAGTCATTTGCATCGTTTCGTCAAAGATTCTGATTGTGGGGTAAGTTTTCTTACTTACAAGGATGAATTTCCATTAGTGCTGCTAACGAATGTCAAATTCTATTCATCATCGCCATCATCATCATCGTCGTCGTCATCGTCGCCGTCATCATCGTTATCATCGTCGTCGTCGTTATCGTCATCGTCGTTATTATCATCGCCATCGCCACCGCCATCGCCACCATCACCACCACCACCACCACCACCACCACCACCACCACCACCACCACCTCCACCTCCTCTACCACCATCACCACCCCACCATCTCCACCACCACCGTCACCGTGCACCACCACCACCACCACCATCACCACCACACCATCTCCACCACCACCGTCACCACCACCACCACCTCCACCACCACCACCAACATGTAACTGACTGGTCCTATGACAGACGGTCGTTTGATCCAAAAATTAATCAACTGACTGTGATATCCATCGAAGACGTAGTGAACTGGAAGCTTCCAGAGTTGAAATGCGCTCTTCGTTGTCTCCCTTTTCCTCTTCACTGGATTCCCAGAGGACAATTCCATCGTCCTCTGCTCCAGCTCATCCACCTGATCCTCCGTCAGAAGAATGTCGTTGGCATCACCGGAAGAGGCGGACAAGGAACTCAGATCAATTTCCTATACGAAGTAGGAAAGAGCATCTGTGATCTGGATCATCTGACCCTTCGACCTCTCGTTCAAAGGTCAAACACCCCTGCCCCAAACTATTTAAAACGATTCGCATCATCGCTATTGTTAGTATTTGAGTATATCATATACTAAGTTCTCTGATTTCATTCCTAAGTCATCCTGCTTCGTGCGGATGTTTTAACGCCACCAAAGCAAATCATTGACATGAAACTAATCAAAGCAAATCATTGACATGAAACTAATCAAAGCAAATCATCGACATGAAACTAATCAAAGCAAATCATTGACATGAAACTAATCAAAGCAAATCATTGACATGAAACTAATCAAAGCAAATCATCGACATGAAACTAATCAAAGCAAATCATCGACATGAAACTAATCAAAGCAAATCATCGACATGAAACTAATCAAAGCAAATCATCGACATGAAACTAATCAAAGCAAATCATCGACATGAAACTAATCAAAGCAAATCATTGACATGAAACTAATCAAAGCAAATCATCGACATGAAACTAATCAAAGCAAATCATCGACATGAAACTAATCAAAGCAAATCATTGACATGAAACTAATCAAAGCAAATCATTGACATGAAACTAATCAAAGCAAATCATCGACATGAAACTAATCAAAGCAAATCATTGACATGAAACTAATCAAAGCAAATCATTGCCATAAAAACTAATCAAAGCAAATCATTGACATGAAACTAATCAAAGCAAATCATTGACATGAAACTAATCAAAGCAAATCATTGACATGAAACTAATCAAAGCAAATCATTGACATGAAACTAATCAAAGCAAATCATTGACATGAAAATAGTCTCTATATGCGATCTATCATCTAATCAACGCTTGACAGTACAATGCATTTGCAAGCAATGTAATACTCTAATTGGATGTGCAAATGAGCATGTTCTCTTGACCAGTACTTTTGTCTTAAGTATGACTTATTTAATATGCTGCAGTACGTATAAGCTTCAAGGACCGTTTTGCAGTACAATGTATTATTATTATTATATTTTTTCCTCAATCAAAACAACAAACAAATATGATACAATTATGGCATTGAATAATACATTAACATAATTTGGTGAAGAAGGGGAGACCCAGAAGAGATGGAACATCCCGCTAATAGGGCCACCCATAATTCATGTAAAATATAAAAGAAAAATATGACAGAACATTCAATTGTAGGAATAAAAAAATGATGAGGGAGAGAGAGGAAAAAAAATTAAGCAATCGACATTTCTGTATATATAACGAGCTTCAAATCGTTACTTGAGTACAAGTATTGAAGAGCTTTACTCGAGTACAAGTACCACGTAGATTGGTAGCCATCGGCCAAAATTATAATTTTAATACTTGATTAGTGACCCTCTAGAAAATCAGATGACGTCATTTCCGTTGAAAAATGTACCGCCGGAAATAGAGAATGAATCTCTGCTTGCTAGCCTTGAACAACTGCTAAAACCGGGGGCGGAACAGTGGTGGGGCACTCTTGTATGACTCCATTCTGTGCGGCGATTGGAAGTCGTTTTTGTCGTTCTTGAAAAGCAAACATATAGGCCTACGTCAGGCTTAGCGAGATCCCAGCTCGATTGTCGCGAGTGTTTACGCTCAAGTGAGCGACTGTAGTACCGTATTATAGTTATTTTTAAATGCGAGTTAACTCAAACTGTTTTGTGTTTCACAATGGTCTCTGCAGTCTTGTTCGAAAGACGTCAGCGCCCACGAGTGTGTTGAAGACTACTTTCAATGCATTCGCGTAACAATAGTTTTTACGTAATAATCATAGAAGCCTCTTAGATCGACTAGGTGCATTGTACAATGACAGGACACAATAATGATAAATTATAAATATATGACTGACATCTAAGTCGGTAAATGAAATATTATTAAATTAGACTGGATTAGATTCGATTATAATATATTTATATGTTTTTTCTTTGTTTGTATGTATGTATATATATATATATATATATATATGTGTGTGTGTGTGTGTGTGTGTGTACTTGTTGTGGCTCCCATTCAAGATATCTACTCAGAATTGCTCCCGGTTACAGCGCGGACACTGAATAGGAGTTTCACGCCAAAGCGCTGAGCAATTGCACGTGAAGAACTTGCCCAAGGTCCCTTCGCGGTGGCTCGGGGTGGATTCGAAACTGCAATCCTCCTACTGCAAGGCAACGAACTACCAACTACACCACCACGACCCACAGTATTGGATTAGATTTTGGACTGGATTAGGTTGGATTAGATTCGATTGGGTTAGATCTTGGATTGGATTAGATTGGACTGGGTTAGGTCTTGGATTGGATTAGATTGGATAAAACCATCCTATACTATCCTACATTATCCTACTTCATCCCATCCTACCCTATGCTATCCTATATTCTATCGCATCGCATTCCATCCAAAGCAATCCCATCTACATGTAATCCAAATCCGAATCAATCGAGACTATATAGCCTAATAATTAAACCAGAATTAAATGACACACATAAAGTAAAAAACAAACATGGCATGCCTTCACTTACCACTGCAGCAAATAATGAGTTGGTAGCATAACTCAATTTGACATGAATAATAATAATAATTATTGACGTAGCCTAGGCTATAGCCTACTCAATGTCGTTGCGTTCGCTTACCTTGAAAAGATGGGCAAGTCTGTCCTGCGCTCGCCTCCACTCATGGCAAGGCAATCCACGACATTCGACCCACTCTTCTCGTGTCCCATTCACTGGCTTCCACTTCTCCTTCTCTTCGCCGTCATCCGTTTTCTCCAGTCGCAGACTTTTCCCCTGTTGGTTGAAACAAGTCAACAAAATATGAACAGGTTGCTTTCTGTTGTATACCACATTGCCATGTGTTACACCGCATTGAATCGTGTTGTCTTTGCTGGTGTCACATTTGAATCCAACTGTTATGTCGATTGTTATTGGTATAGTTAGCAAAACTCTATAGTGTTGCACTGCGCTGACCATGTTTTACTTACATACATATATTCATACATACATACATACATACATACATACATACATACATACATACATACATACATACATACATACATACATACATACATACATACATACATACATACATACATACATACATACATACATACATACACACATGCGTAAAATGCATATACATTCAGACGTACATGTACCTTTGTTCTGGCTGGAAATTCGCTCAGTAATAGAAACGTTGTAATCAGAAGCGAGATCAACATCATTGTCTCTTGTAAAGAAGAAATTATTCTAATGGACTTAACAGGAAGTTTATAAAGTTATATTCACAGCTATAATAGCATGAGCTGACGAAACCGATGACTGTTTACTGTCGCCTCTCCTATATACTACCAATAATTTCTCATCGCTGTTTCATATGAAATTATTGGGCAATCATTATCAGATGAGGTCAAAGAGTACGACCAATTGCGGTTGTAAGCGCATAACCGCGAGAAAATTGCCGAAATATGTTCTAATTATTGACTACGTTTGATGTCGATTCGGCTACACTGCGGGTCTAGAAAGACTTGCCGAATTACAGTGATGTCAGTCCTTTTAATTTATAGACCAAAGCGGATGTACTGGTACACAACGAGGAGAAGTTTCGAAGAATTGCAGCTTCCGATGCCTCGCCCATCAATTATGCGAATAATATTATGTTAAATTGAATCGTCTGACGCTTTTGTGAGTGGTTAGAGAGGAATTTCAATTCGGCAGTCAATGAAATGGGCGGAGCAACCAAAAATGGGCGGGTTATAGTAGATGAAGTGATACACAATCATGACATTGTATGGGTAGGTTAAAAGACATTGTATATGGGTAGATTCAAAGGCAACATCGAGGTTGCAAGAAAGGGTGGGAGGCTAGCCCTGTCTTCGCCTGGCTTTTGAAACTTGTATGCAAGACAGTCAACTTTGAAACCAAGACCGAGACAGTTGGTTCCGGGATTTAGACAGAGACACAGGGTCCGAAAACATTCCTTTGAGACAAGTCAAGAATTGAGACCGAGGCTTTACGTATTTATTCCACAGGGCAGAAGACATTTCGGAGTAAACAATAAAGCTACACATCTATACTATAGTTTCAGAGTTTCCCAACGTGTCTATTAATATACTTTAGTCTATTAATTAACAAATTGCTTATTTGTTTTCTAATCACCACGTAAGCACATGACAATTCTATGGCGTAATAAGTTCAGAGTTAACTAAGAAAAGTTTACGCGGAAACTACAGACACAACTTTCAGGAGAACAGGACTCGATTCGAGACCGTTCCCAAAAAGTCGAGGCAATGACCTGGAGACCGACTAAAGTCATCCAGTGTTATTTCAGTCATGGTTTTTAACTTACAGTTTCAGGTAAAATGTGCATTAAACCAGTGCCTGAAGTGTGGATAAACAAGACAGTGCCTGGACGCCCCTTACCTTTCTAGTCTGTGCTGGCCAATAAGTGGCTGGACGGCGGCGTTCAGATTTTAAAAGTTAAAACAAGTGTATGGACGCCGTCCATGACCGTCCAGGCACACTTAAAGCCCTGCATAAAACCACTGTGGTAGGTGAGCAAGTAAGTAAGAAAGTGAGTCAGTAAGTGAGTTAGTAAGTGGTTATGCGGCCATAGAAATTGTCGTCATTTAATACATGACATTACAAATGCAAACATGTGAGTGAGTAAGCAAGTAAGCGACCAAATAAGTAAGCAAGTAAATAAATAAATAAATAAATAAATAAATAAATAAATAAATAAATAAATAAATAAATATGTGTATCCTAAACTGCCATCTGCTGGTCTGCCGCACTTTGGCTTACATACTAGTCTCTTATGAGCCATTCAACTTTCTATAGCGTTCGGCCGTGCTATCTGAAGTAGTTGGGTCAAGACTCAAAAGTAAATCATCCTTCTAACAAATATTCTAAGAGCCAAACTCTCATGAGAGAATATTTATAACTCTGTAATGGTCATATAATTATGGACGCATAATAAGATCATAAAGCAAGTTTAATGTCACGCAGCGGAAATAGTCATCCATGTAGTTCACGAATGGGATTGCTAATAAATGTTGAGATTAAAGATTATGTCCAAAGCCTTGATAGGAATCTGAGATATAACGCGCTCGAACCAGCGTCTTTATTTATGGACTGAGTGAGACCTACATTATACAATCACTCATGACATTGCTGCCTGCCATCATCGTCATCATCGTCATCATCGTCATCATCATCATCATCGTCATCGTCGTCGTCGTCGTCATCATCATCATCATCATCATCATCATCGTCGTCGTCGTCGTCGTCGTCGTCATCATCATCATCATCATCATCATCATCCTTTGTCTCCTGCCTCTGCTCCAACGTCGATTATACAAGACAAAAAAGCTTCTAAATTTGGCAGCTTGCAACGCTTCAACAGTATTAACATATAAATTATATTTATGTACACAATTTGATAACGCCAATAATTTTGCCCATATATATATATATATATATATATATATAATTTTGCTCAAACATATCATATATATACAATACATATA
>OX457044.1:52932403-53239903 GCA_949752735.1 Lumbricus terrestris
GTCTAACTCCAGCAGATCTGAGTAGGCCTGCATATTAAAGTAGTCAGTCAAAACAGTGTTGTTGAGGTTGTAACTTGCACCTATAGTGACCAGTCAGTTGCGTGTCAATGTGGGATCCTAAATGAATTGATAATGCTCCTTTAGATGCTGCGACCGGGCTTCTTGGCCACTTAAAGTATATTGCATTTCAAATTTTTCGGTGGTTGTTGTTGTTAGAATTTTACGAAGTCGGTTTATGCAAGCTGTTCCATGTTTAGAAAAGGATTGCAATGATAGCGACCATTCATCATGTTGATAACATTGATAGCCTGCTCATATTATACTCAACTGGGCAAATATCGCCACATGATTTGCAATCCTACCATACCAATGCGGTGTGGAAATCGTGGAAATCTTGTGCTTGCGAATAAGTGTCGTAGTAAAATTATGTCTCGAATTTGAGTTATATTTTTTAATAAGCTTGTGGTTATTTGAATTTTACTACCTAGATGAGTCATTAATTAACTGAAGTTTTAATTCAGATGTGTGAACTACTGATTCTATGTCGATTAAGTTTGACTATAGAGATGTCAATTGCTTCGTCTTGTATGATTCCTTATACGTCACGTGGTTTTGTAAAGTATGTTAGGCTTAGTTAACTTTAAAGATGTTGATGCGTCTATTCTGTTTTGATGGATACGCTCTAGTGCATCCATTAAGCGTGGTAATGTAAGTTGAAAAGAACTATGATTAGGCCATCGCTCTTTTAGATTCCCAAGCAATGGTAAACTGTAACCGTACTACCAACAGATAGACCAGAATGCGTCTCGCGCCCTAGTTGCGCAATGACCCTTCTTGTGTCTGAATTGAATTCTTTGTTTTTTAATAATTGTAAGGTTTTAAACAAAGGATTCTGTATAAATTGTCCTCAGGTTCAAACATGAATTTCATTTGGCAGACAAACTACGAGATATCTCGCTCGTTTTAAAAGTGTTTTTATGTTGTAAGGTTTACAATAATTTTGGGTTAAGAGAAATTGTTTAGCCTGACGTTCCTTCAACTCGAGCGGAATTCGTTGGCAAGAGTAGACCCCAATCGTTTATTTTTTTACATTATAGTAGAAGCGATTAGTTGACAATAATTTAGTAGTATTTTCGGCTTTCGAAATCCACCACTCTGCTACATTTTAATTAACAATATTACAAATGTGGGTTTTGTATGGGTTCTTTATGGAAATATGGATCATGTACAGGTAATTGGTTCAATGTGGTATAATCAGGTCATTTGCATCTAGCTTTGACCTACTACAATACTATGTTTTCTTGGGCCGAACATCTTGCTAGCATTATCTGTTGTAGCCGAGACTACTATAGTATCGAGTCACAGCAAGCCGATATAATTTTTTATGTATTGTACCCGGTACTGGTCTAGAAAAGAATGTAGCACAGTATTCCTTTTAGTATCACTGTGGGTCAAAATGCCACGGAGAGAGTGGACGCTAAGTGTAGGTCTGCTTTATCTTCAAAAGAATTCTCTGGCTTATCTTTGGCTGCTGGTTTCTCTGAGCATTGTGCCCGTCTGCGTACAGCTTGCAGACATGGGACCCTTGGGGGTAAGCCCAGACAACTCCCCCCTGGAGACCAATATGGTCTGCCCGGCACCATCTGTAACAGTTACTATTCGATGCAGCTGTTTTGGTGCTGGTCTGTGAGAGTAGAGAAAGGATAATGAGAAAGGAATTGAAGGGTGGTGAATGGAGAGTGCAAGAGCAACCAAAGGATCACAGTTGTTGGTGAGTCATGCTTTTTTAAAATCAGATTTGGACAATATCTTGTCCAGGCGTTCCTTTGAGACATTTAAAGCTACATGAATTACTCTTGCTATCTGATTTCTCTGTAAGCTCCTGTTGGTCTTTTGTTTTTATCACATTCCGTGCTTCTTGTTATATAGCTCTACATGTGCACGTGCATGCCTGCTGCGGCTGGTACATAAATAATAGACCCATGTACCATTATAGGGTGCAAATATAATAGGAATCATGAATTCCTGATTTTAGAAACACGTCTGGATATTCTAACCATTTGCACAGACGTTTCTATTTCACTGAACGGTACATGAAAACCAGTCGTCGATCAAATCAACCATAAATGTCTGATTGACTGATAAAATTGCGAGTCTGCCATTAGTGACTTCGAGTAGGTAAAAAGAAGGGAGACACTGACCAAAGCTCCAGCTCATCTAGCACTCTTCAGAAATGTCTGCTATAATTAATCGCTAGTGTGGCTAGACAAACCGAATGGAAGTCATATTGAGCTGGGTTGTAACTGGACCAGTTAGCTATTTTATTGCAATTAGCCTATAGCCTAGGCTTCAACAGTTTATATATAGCATTTGCTATTGGACTGTGCTATGAATGTTTAACACATGCCAGAGGGATTTGTTTAACTTTTAAAGCTTATTGTTTCTTTATTTCAACAGTCTTTTTGCAAATGGATGATTGCTTGATTCAGACGAGTTCACTGTGGGTGCCCAGCAGTTTAAAGGCCACATCCCTACTATAGGCCTATTGGCTATACCGATAAACTAGCTGTTCGCTTCTTTTTTGCTGGGCAGCATGGCGGGACAATAGTCAATTGGAGACTGAATGTCATTGTCTAGCAATCATCATAAAGAATAACTATTTGGTGTTCGAGACTCCTAATCAAATAATTGTTGATGACGTTTTAAGGACTTCTTTCTGGAAGTTATGTGTTGTCGCAAATGATGTGAACTATTCTGTAGCTGCAACACGAATGAAATCTGTTTTCTCGTAACACAGTGTAAATTTGTTTGCGTTGAACGCGACCAATTGAGTTAACATGCAGCGCTCGTGCATACGCTGGTGCCCTGCGTTTGGCTTTCAACTGGCGTTTTTATAAATAATTTAGAGATTATGAATAATTAGGACGGCTTGTTATTTTATGTCAAATGCAACAGACTAGTGGCATTATTTTGTTGACTCATGCTTGTGGTGGAAATGATGTTTGGGCTACTTTTGGGCTTTTCTTTAAGTGTGCTTGTGTTGTTTTGTGCTGGTTTGCTTAACCTCATGTTGTGTTGTAAATGTTTACATCATAAATTGCTGCGAACTATATTTTATTATTAAAAAAATGATTCCGAACGCTAGTCAGCTGTTTTCAAGGTAAGGCTACAAGTGTTTCGTCTGCACGGGGTTCTGTCTGAGGGACTCATCTATTTATTCTGTACACGGGTAGATACTAATTATCTTATTATCCAATAAATTATCTCTGCTTTTGGACTCCGCTCTGCTGATGACGTGCAGGCTGACGTCAATGGTTCTTCCTCTGCTGAACTCATTCTAGCAGGTTGTATCGGATCTTTTCCCCCACCCCATGATTTGCATCCGTGGGTGTCTTAATTCTAACCGTTTTTCCTTAAATCATCCAAACTCAACTTATTTTATTTGGCACGCCGAAACAACTCAAGAAACTTGAATTTATGTTTCTCGCTGAAAGCTTTCCCAGTTTGCCTAGTTGGCTTAGGCCTGCGTGATTAAGGTATCATGAAGTTTCTCACTTTATCTTAACATAATTATTACGAATCTTATACGCGCATACTATTTTCAACTGCAGCACTTCAGCATCATTCGCAAATCCTTATATAGGCTATAGTTATCTTCTTTCACTCTGAAGTCTATTAATTTATTCGTGCATTTGTCTACTCTGCAATTGACTGTTTTGAAACTCTCTTCTTATTGGCCTTCCTCACTCACAATATTATCCAGTCTCTCCATACAGGCTGCTACTAGATTGTTTGCTCGTCTTCCTAAGTTGTTATAGACTACATGAATAATGAAATACGCTGCATTGAATTCAGTTCTTCTTTTGGTCATCAAGTCTAAACTAGGTTTTTCTTCGAGATATACAGGTCTATATCTTAAGTATAGGTATATCTCATTCAATCTCCTCATTTTACGACTGCCATCCGACCTTTCCGCTCTTCAAAACTGAATGATCTCTGTTCCGTTTTCAAAAACTACTTTGGCCCCAACTAGAAATAACATTTCCCGCCAATTGGCCTGTCATGTAGGCCCTACGACGTGTATCCATTCATTCTGGATCTGTTCTTGCATATCTCTCGCCCCACAAAACCGATTTCTTCTCTCGGAATACACACTGGAAACGCGACTGAATGGTCACTGCTGTGAGCAGCGCTATATAAATTTCAAGTAACATTACTTATTACTGAACCTCTTATAAAAGTATTGGCATTAAAAGTGCATGTGAACGATAGACGCAGGAATAGGCTACTCAACGTTACCAAACAACCGTAGGCTAAAATAGGCCTACGGGTTTTGTTTGCGACTAGATTTAGGGTACGACTTAGGTCATACCGCATGTGTCTACTGAGTCTATTCTACCACCAGAACTAATCACATTTCTTAAAGTCTACGCCGATGAATCGCTTGTTTACGAGAAGACGTCGTCATGTTTCGAAACTTCATTTGCACTCCAGAGATCATAGATCGTGTTGACGATCTGTCGTATTTTGGAACACGATATTACTCTGCAGGCTATGTAATTAGTTTTCAATTTCGGGAACATCCTATAGACTCACATAAGTTAATAGGTTAATAACCATTAGCTTCTGTGTGGGACCACGCAGATCTGAAACCGTCCAATTTGGAACACGCTTCAGCCATACCGTACATGTAATTGAATAAATTGCTACACAAAATTACATCGAATATCGAGAACATTCAGTCAACTATTATTGCTCGCGTAATTTCCTCTTAATGAGAAAACGAGGACAATCCTTGTCAAGGCCGTAGTTATAGCGGCTGGGGGGATGTTTCGGGTGTCTGAACGCCCCCTATTTTGTAAGTAAGTACAATTACTTAGTGCGTATGTTATAGAGATTATAGGCATATGAAGGAGGATTAGATTGTGTCATTTCGATATTCTAGCAATTCGCAGTCAAAAAGTCTGACAAACTGACTGTGTTCTTACTTCCTATGTACATTGTGCAGAATATCTAGGCCTATTTAAACCTAGAAACTAACTTAGAAAGTAAAGAAGCATGTTAAGACATCGGACATTTTCTGGATTGCGATTTAGGCCTACAACGCAGTTTCTTCCAGTCGATATAAGCTGCTGAGCCTGATGTCCTTCCACTCCATAGAAATATCCGACAATTGTAGGCCTATGCATGTTAATCGGAAATAATGTGGGGCCTAGTCTATTCCAGCCATTGCCAAGATAGTGGTCTGCGGAGTCCGTGTCTCCCCAGTTACCTGCCCGCAAGTGGGTTGAGGAAGTGGTCAAAATTGCTTGGGAGCCAATTTATACAATTCCCCAAAACAGGAATAGAATTCTCAGCAGACGAATCAGTCAACACATGCGATGACGTAATGAGTATCATGAAGACAGGCTACAGAAACATTGTGTATAATTATTAATATTCGTTCCAATTATTTGTGTGGTGCATTGCAGCATTAGTAATCAACGATCGAGCCACGTACGCCTTAATTGATACGCTCGAAAGCGATAAACAAGGCTAACCGTTCCCACTATAGGCTAACCTGCAGGTCATTTTAGTCACTGTCACTGAATAGCTCGTGATTTTAGTTCAATTAACGTTAACTTCCTCAACATTTGTTGCATATATAGGCTATGCCTACTTTAAACTGCACTTAATTTTTTTACGTTTTCCAAACAGTAGCCTATATAACCTATCCGTCGCTTTCAGTGCAATTATATAATTTGGTAACAAATTAATCGATTTGTTTTATATTCACGTGAAATGTTACAATAAAAGATAATTAACTCTCGTTCAAATGTAAAATATGAAAAGCTATTAAGTTTAAACGTCGTGTACGAGTATAGCCTATAGGAAAACATATTTATTAGGCTAACACTGAAAGGAAAAAATGTTGAAAATATCATAGAATCGATTAATTATACATAATGATAGTTAAATTTTTACGCATATCTGAGTGAAGTGGGTGATTGAAAGAGAAAACCAATTATCCTGCAGTGGGAAATTTTACAAAATCAGTCATTCTGAAAAGTTCGGAAAGTGCTAGAACATGAATTATTTGTTCATCGATAGCCTGAACTGCGTTATTGTTGACGATACTGTCCACATTATATACAGTGGCGGCGCTAAGAGGGGCATGGGGAGGGAGCTAAGTCCCCCTATAAAAGGCCAAGCCCCTCTAAAAAAAGGCATCCGGGTTTTTACATGCAAAACTGAACTATTTTCCACGATTTTCGACCGGATGACTAAAAAAAGGTCGTCAGAAATTTTGGCGGATGAAAATGGAAAATTTCCTCCGGGAGGCTTCAGCCCCCCCCCAAAAAAACCTGAAATCCTGGCCACTGAATATAATGTGACTAGCCTACAACTCTCTCAGGTTGCTCTTCGCTCGTACTTATTCGTCTGGCAGTGAGTTACAACTTAGTTTAATATCCTGTCTTATTTTAAACTTCGATAGACACAATTTCCGGTTCATACACGAGACAATATTCTGGCTGGCCTTTCTGTAGCCTACACACCTTAATTCCCATTAATTCCTATATTTTATATACGGTACCTCAGTCAATCCTACGATTTATCCACACACAGGCAGCCAAAGTCCTAATCCACAAGCTAACCAAACATACAAAGAAGTGGTCACCGTAAAGTCACTTAAGACGGGCTCTTCTAGCAATCAGACATCCCCCCACGACTGCACTACCGTACAATCACCGACGACACCACTAACATAGGTTTACGTAAATTACGTTCCAACAATCTAAGGGAGTGTCTATGCATAGGTCCCGTAGCTCAGTGGAGAGAGCGCTGGCCGTTAAACTGAGAGTCATCCGCGCAACCCGGGCTCAAGCCTCGCTCAGGGCATTAATTTATTAAAATTTATGTTAGCTGCCATTGGCGCTTTGCTGTTGTGTTGCTTGACTCGGGTTCTGCTAAAAATAAAAAGATAGCCCTTCCCACTCCTGGCTTGGCCGAATCAGGAGCGTTCCAGTACTTAGGCCATTGGTGTTAAGTTACCGAACCTGTTGTAGCCGACCTGCGTGTCGTGCGAAGCAGGCCGTATTTCGTATAACTTGTACATGTAATCGTTCTGCGGTTTGTCAGATTGAATGTCAATAAACGAAGATTATTATTATTATTATTATTACATACAGTACTGTGGCTAACCGGCAACGCCTATAGGACAGAAGCTGTTACAGTAGTCCACCTATGGAATAGGCCTACTAAACGAACTAATCTCAGCTAAATCAGGCTCTCGAGATTTAGCGCCAAAAGCGGAAACATTAGGCCTATTTATTTATTTCTCCATTTCTGTAGCGCCCCTTAAAGCTTATACTCAGAGGGGCTCCCGACTACAGTGCAGACACTGCATCCGAGTTTCACGCCGAAGCGCCCGAGCAATTTCGAGTGAAGGACTTGCTCGAGGTCCCTACGCGGCGGTTTGAGGTGGATTCAAACCTGAAACCAGAGTGAGAATTGTCGGAGATTTCAACCCCCAACCCACCCAGGTTGCTACATTTTTGTTACGGCTACAACAAATACTACAGCTACTGCTACTATTAACCTACCACTAGTGCTGATGCTGCAGTTGGTGAAGATGTTAGGCCTATAACTTAGGATTATTATAATCTAACTTGCTTTTAGCTGCTGTTGATTACCATGCTTTTGGCATGTTTTAGAATTCTTATGTAGCAAGGTTTTTGAATTAGCACCAAACAAAGAAACTCGTGGTCACAGGTTTTTAATTGTTTAAGAAACCGAAAGGAACATTTGGAAAGAGATCTTCAGTGCTGGAGTTGTAGACTTGTGGAACGGTTTGGATGACAGCATTGTCTCAGTGGATAATTAGTCACAGCGTTTAAGAAGCAGCTAGGAAAACTGGGTTATTGAGTATTCCAGGTCAATTTGATGTGGTTCCAACACAGATCCGGCGTCTTATGAACCATGCACTTAAAAAACTTGTTATATGTTCACTCGGGATAGAGCAGGTTAACAATTAAGTCTGAATTATAATCCTGCCACATTGAGATGATATGAAACTGTAAACAATAAGCCTAAACCTACAAATTCTATGAGATGATATGAAATTGAAAACAATCACCACAAAAATTTCTACCCAAACTCTGTCTCCTGTGAACGTTTCTTTATTTGAAAACCGGTGCAAGAACTGAAATCGAAGTGGGTAAACAAAACTCAAGTGGATTTTAGCAGTGCCCCTTTTCTCGCTCTCGTTTCTCTATTTCGTTCAAGCAGGAACGTGTTACGAAGACAGCAGACACCAAAACGCTACTATACTACTCGCAGTGGCTCACTACCTCACCCTGACACACGTCATTCGAAAAACAAGAACATTTCGAAGGTATTGTTGGCCTACAAGTGGCGGAGAAAGAAAACTGACAAGTTCACGGAACTAGAGACCGACGTTCGAAGTTTAAAACAACGAAAGAGCAGGTTATTCTTATTCTTTGACTTGCTTGGTAGGCTAGCTTGCCTTGTGACAATGAATCTTCATTAGTTTCGTTCACACTAGAAATTCCACTGAGTTGTGGAGGCTCTACGTAACCAATACTTCCCGAAATCGATTCTCCTGCGCAAGCGCAGGACGATGTGAACATGGCGTCCAAACGTAGAAGGTGTTGAGATTTATTATCTCCAAATATGATTTATTTACCAAGCTGCGTATCGAGTGAACAAAACCGTCTTGCTTTTTCAGTGAACGAACTTTTTGCAAATTTTCTACGGGCTCTGAAGAACGACGTGTGGCGAACGCCGTGAAAGCGGGAACTACAACAAATACCGAAATGGAGTTGTCTGCCCCTTCCGTCTGACTGCGGTAGGAAGGGGGATGGCTTGGGCTTTTCGTCTCCTTCAGGCAAGGATGAATAACGATATCTCCTGTATTCTCTTCGGAAGGATAATTACCAACGGTTTCAGAGCCGAAAGGCGATGAAGGAGCCCAAGGAAATGACCGAGATGGCGGCCAGCAGCCAGCTGAGCGGAATCTCTCCCTCGCTCAGGATGCAGATGACGACGGTGATCAGGACCGTAAGGGCGATGTAGAATACCTTTGATATGTCGAATTTGTCAAGTACTTCCTCCAGCGTCGGACCGACCGGCTTCTTCGGGTGGATTTTCTCCGAGAGATCCTCTATCGCGGTTACCGGGGCAGCTGCAGTTGGTGGTTGAGTAGTGGGCTCGGGAGTTCGGTGTTCTGTGACTGCGACCTCCTGAGGAGCATGTTCGGTGGCGGTCAGATCGGTGGACGGTGGTTCGTCGCTGACTACAACACTCTGTGGTGGCTGAATCGAAGCGGGGGAGTTTATCGGTGAAGCGGCGACAGTAGGAGGTGTTGGAGAAGTGGGACTCGGGGCAGCCTTGATTGTGAGGGAACTTCGCCTGCCCTGCGGTGGAGCTGGAGCAGGAGCTGGAGCTGGAGCTGCCTGGGTCTCGTGACTAACGACCTCCGTTGCCGCAGGAGTTGTCTGGACTGGAGCTGAGCCACCGGTGATCGTTATTCTGCTCTGAGTGATCGGCGCCGGATTTATGACGATCCTGCTCTGCGCGTTCGGATGGACGACAGTGGCTGTCACCGGTGGAGTGGCGGCGCTCTTGATGACGATCGTACCCTGACCAGCGACCACCTGCCCCGGGGAAGGCCCCGTCTGCGCAACGGACGACGGGTTACGTAGTATCACTACATTCTGGCTTCCAACTCCAGGAGAGGTGCTCGCTGCCCCGACCGTAGCAGCAGGTGCTGCGCCAGAACTGCGGATGATGACTGTGCCGGGAGAGACTTGGGACGTCGTCGTTGTTGATGCAGCCTTGATGGTCACAGTACCAGAGGCGGCGGATAGCGGCGATGTTTGCACCCCGTCTGCTCCTTGATGAACGGCTGACATGACCGTTGACGAAGAGGTCTGCGAAGAAGTGATGGTCACACTTGAACGTTTTTCAATCGTAACGTCTCGTGTGACTGCCTCAACGATGTCAGTGGCTTCCGGTGGGCCTGCAAGAAAAAGATCGTGTAAATACACAACGTGAAATTCAGAGACAGTCCTCAGCAGATTTACCTATAATATTGGTCAGTGCTAAAATTGCTATGGTCTCGACAGAACATTTTTGCTTAAAACTGTGTGACATGGATCGTTGACTCAAATGTAAAAGTAATTTAGGGCCCAGGTTGATATAAGCTCTTAGCTTTTTCCGGGCTTCCTGTTGCTTAGAGACCGTTCTGTATCCACTACTTGTACCCATGTTCTTTTTGTTTCTTTGGCAATAACTAATTAAATAAATAAACAAATTTTCGTACTGAAAAGCGACTGCCGCATTCGTGGTCCTTCAATAAACTCTGGGCTGCACAGTGCACACTGCACGAGAAGATCCCGAAGTTTCAGTTGCAGATAAAATCATAAGTTTACATTACATCACAACTCTATCTGAGACACTGCCTTCTTCCAAAGTTCAGAAGCGTAAGAAGTGCGCACGATCATTATATGCATTGAATTTTAAACACAAAGTCTTGTTTGGTTGAAATCTCGATAAACATCCATTGTAGCGATCATTCTGGAACTTAGACATGTAACACCTGCTGGTGAATACATAGGATACCGCCTGCGGTTGTGCGTGCTATACCATGGCACAGCACAATGTTAAGATAAGGAGACCCTTGTTTTGGAATGCTTGGCAAAATATCAGCTTACTGGTTTATAAGCCGTTTATCAGCTTATATAGAGATTAAAGACATACAATGTATCTTATGAATGAACAGGTCATAAATATTTATAAACACATAGTAATGACCCCCGTTCACGAACTTCATTGTTTGTTGTTTGGTGCAATTTTTGTTTTCTCCCAAGTCTTTTTTTCTTAATGTCGCATCGAAATATTGAAATATGTAAAGTAATGTGGGTTACCTAAATAGCGGAACCATGATTGTGTTCCTTATATAAGAGTGTAGGCCTACAGTTTCATGTCGACATGGCGTATACGACTCCTGGAAACACAAGTTATGTAGGTCTACCTCTGCTAATGATAATCAATAAAATAATCCTTTCTCTGTCTCTTTTGTCTGTCTCTCTTGGTGTCTCCGTATGTGTCTCTCTGTGTCTCTGCCGGTCTTTCGGTCTCCCTCCGCTCTCTCCTCCACAGTACACCTGTGGCGCAGATATATTATTGTCAGTAAAGTACTTGCCTCAAGTTCAAGGACAATGCCTGAGACCGTCTACAGTACATGGTGGTTCGAACCGTTCTCTCGGCCTGTCATTCCAGGTCTCCAGAAAACCTGATTTTACCTTTCACGCGATCTGTCTTAACAATTATTATAATAATAACCTCCAAGCTTCCAAATCTCCACTCGAAACCCAAGTTCAAGGTAGCAAAATGTAATTCATGAGTGGAGTCATAGGGGTTGTTCGACGGGTAGTCAAAGGGAGATCCGAGATTCCGAGTCCGGCTGCTAGTTGACCAGAGGGGCAGAGTATATAGCCTACACAGTTGATTGGGGTCGGGTCGTTTAGGTCAACAATTGTAAGGTGGAGGATTGATTGAGTAGTGCTATGAATTTTTGATTAGGTGATATACAGGCCAATTGAAGTTTGAATTTTAAGTAGCGCTTTATAGCAGCACTAAAATTTACTGTTCTACTCTTTACAAGAACAAAGCATTGTTCTCAAGTAGGTGGAGTCAGAATTCATAGCCCAACAGATAGACGTAGAGGCCCCGAAAACTAGGTCACTACTTTTATGCAATCTCTGCTGCCTCTGCATCAGCTATAGGCTATACTATATATATAGGCTATAGCAGTGATAGCACGTCGGTTGTGCAAGGTTACGCAAGTTCAGACAAACAAGGAGTGAAAAGTAAAGCGATCCATGCTTTGTAGCAATGACGGCAGGACGATGGTAAAAAGGGCATCGTGTCTTCCGGATAGCAACCCCCGCGGAAACAGAAACGCCCAGAGTCAAGCTGAACGGTTGTGAAAACACGCTTTTAGCAGTACAAGAGCATTTGCAAACACGATTATCTAGCACTTGAGGCAGAGATACGATACCGCGTAACACGAGTAGCTCCGCCACTCTCCGCACTCTGGTAGTGTCCGTCCTAAGTGGTGGTGAAGGGGAGGGTGACGTCATCAACGACCCCGGCAGCCATAGGTGTCGTTAAACACTTGAAACAGTGGACCCGTACGAGATAAAATTAGGACCGTCATTGGGGCAGGTTATACCCAAAATTTTAAACCATTCAACAAGATAAAACGGTTTCACCTTACCTTCAAAACTTCGTTGAATTTGAAGTGGCCGAACGCTCGAGAAGATCTTAAGGTCCTGCGATCCCTGTACTGCCATATTCTCAGAGCAAGACGGAAAGAAGACCGCTCGCCGGCAAGACGCTGAAGCCGGGTGTACAACGGCTGCGCTCTTAACCGCAGCAGCTCCGATAAGAGCGTTCGCCGTATAACCTACCGTCGCCCTTCCTATACCTACTCGCCAACCAACCTATACCTGCCTACTACTCGCGGCCTATACCCGGCCGCAGTGCTAAAACGGCCTTCGCGGTATTATTGCGTTGGGTTATACATTATACACGCCTCTTCGTGGCCAGGCTGATCGGCTCGGAGAGGCGAAAGCACCAGAAAACCAGGGTCGAAAATAGAACGCCGGGCTCTATATCTTTTGATAGATGGATGGATGGACCCAAGGCATTCCACGGCGCCCGTTTCATGGGAAGAGGGGCCGAAGAACGGGGGCCTATCTCAGCCATACAGACGATATATGAGGCTAGCATATCATAGCTTAGTAGGCCTATGTCCCACTGTCTGTATGTTTCTCTATGTCTTTCTGTCTCTCTGTTTAGCTATCGATCTATCTCTGTATCTCGTTATCTGTCCGAATATCACTGCGTCTCTCTATGTGCCGTTCTAATTGTTGCATCACTATAATATTATCTCTGCCTGCATCTATTCAACATGCATGCTTGTATCTACGTCTCGTAGCGTCCGTCCGTCTCTCTGCCTGCCTGTCTGTTTGTCTGTTTGTCTGTCTGTCTGCCTGTCTGTCTGCACCTGTCTGTATCGTCCTTCCGTGTAGGCCTACTGATGCATCTGTGTATCTTGTCTGCGGATGGATGTACGTCATTGTATTCATTAGCAAAGACCTCCGTGCATGGCTCATACAAAAAGCCGTTTAGTGTTTACGTATACAAGCGACTATAATACATGCAATACTCGATGAATTGATAGATTTCCCGCAGAGTTCACTGATTGTGTAGCAGTGTAATTCATTTTTCTATATCGACCTGTCTGGCGTCGACCCTCTTCACTTTCCAATAAACGCATGTAATTGTAATCGTGCATTTATATAGCGCCCCTTCAAGAGAACTCCTCAGAGACACCAAACCACAATCAAAGAGAATGGTTTTCAAACGCTTGCGGAAAAGGGGCAAAGAAAGACAAAGAAGTTCATTACGGAGACTAATAGCAGCTGAGATCCGTCGCCACTCGCCACCATTCGGCGGCATTCGTCCGTTTGAATGGACGCCTCGCCATGAAAGGCTTCCGTTTCATCTTTTTGCTACATTTTCCGGGGACCATTTATGGGTTCCACCCTTTAAAGAGATGCTTAGATTATAAGCACTGCTATGGCCTTTAGAGTCGATCGTGCATAACTTCCTTGTAACCAGGGCCGTATCCAGGGGTGTTTTGGATGTTTGAACACACCCAGAAAAGAAATAATATGAAAATGAAATAATGCATTTGCTAACACATGATGTAAGAACTACAGTGTGTAATGCATTGGCCGCCCAGAACCCACTATGAGAGCTGACGACGCTTCTCCTTGGAAACGTAGGCTATTAATCAGTTTGTTCGAATGCTTGCGGGCTTGCTCACGGTCGAGTATACCCCCCACCCCCAAATAAAATTCTACCTACGGCCTTGCTTGTAGGCTTAACTTATGTATTGTGGCTTTAATCAGTGTTGTCAATCGGTTAAATTACTTCCTACGACCGCTGTAATTGCCACTGACGTCTAGAATAGAACAGGCTGTGATTGCATAGTCGCAGTTGGCTGCATGGCTATTATAGGACTAATTGGTTGAGTTGATAGTTCATGCTTCTACATGACATTCTTGTGATAAAGTTCACCGAGCTTTATAGGGGAGAGTGAAATTGCGCGCTCTTTGACGAAAGTTATGTAACAGTGTGTAATCTAGACGTCTCTGGGGGAGTTCCCGGAATAGATTCCCCCTGAAAAATCGCGTGGTGTTGTTAAACATGTGAATATGTACCATTCCACCTAGAAAATCGACCGGTCTTGTGCACGTGCGCACACAGACCTGCAGAAAGAAAGACTAACATATATAGTTCATCAGTTTTTTGCAGGGCTTTTTTTAACGTGCAGTTGTACACAAAATGTGCAGTTCTAAATGGACTTGTGCAGTTGTAGAAGCACTTCTGTACAGTTAAAACTAGCAAAAGAGGTCATTGTCCTCGGATTGGAAGTAATTTACCATGGAAGATGGGAAAGGAAGGAATGGTTTGTGCAGTTCTAAAAATTCCTTAAAAACAGCCCTGGTTTTTTGGTAATATATTGTTCCGAGATTCTGATCGAAAGACTAAAAAAGGTCGTCAGCAAAATGGCCGATCACATGCATGGTGTCGCCGGTGACTCAGCTGCCAGTTGCCGTCCTCCCAAAGTCCGTCCAAAACAGACGTTTTTCCCGCCCCCCTCTAAACCCGTACCCCACAAACAGAGGGAACTAGATTAAACACTGATTATGTAATGGATCTCGTGGGCAGAGGTCACGGGGGATCATCAAGTCCATTTTGCCCTGGACACCTCTGAACATTCAATTTATCTTCCATCTTTTTACCAGTTTTCCAAATGGTTCAAGCAAAGTTGCTTGTCCAGCCATCGCTTATTTCATTTCCATTGTTTGCTCGACTTGCTTTCTACAACGAGCTTCTATAATAATATTATCGATGATAGTTTGCGAAGCCCGATTACTGTTACTGTAGTTAGCCGCAGTTGACGAATAATTATACGATATTATTAACGCTGTTTTAAAGGTGTCTAACGAGTCATTTTTGTGATCTTTTGTTCTTTTGCTAGGCCTAGCGGCATTTTGTGGCGGCCAAAGCCATAGACGTTGGTCCTACCTCACCCAAATTCTACCAAAACTGTTATAAATAACAGCCAATCATTGCGTTGGACATATATATCTTCATTCAAACATGGAATGAAATTAATTGTGCAGTGTCCCGAGTCTCCCGACCATTCAGTAAATTTTCTGCCTTGTGTTTCTCCTATAGGCTCTATGATCTTCGAATGTGTAACCGTGCTATTAGTTAGCTAAGGTGTTTATTGTTTAGTTAAGGTGTTCTGTGTTTACAGAACATTGTCTTTCTCAATGTTGTTTTGTCTCACTATATCCTATATCGAGACCACTTTATGGCAACCTAATGGCCATCTTCATCATGGTATTTCCGCCCAGGGGCCCACCTAGCGGGTTAGCAAGACCCATTCCGAGTCCTCTGTGCAACCAATTGTAAACTATCAGCATCCTTACTTATAAGCACTGTTTTGTTTTATTTTGTTAACTTTGTTTCTCTGATGCTTAATTTGATCTATTTTGTTGCTCTGGTTGCCAAATAAATTGATTTGATTTGATTCAAAATGCGATATCTTATAAGTACAGAAACCATCTTTCTTCTCACAATTTCTCAGCCATGCTGCAGGTATTAGGATACAGAACACAAATATAACGTCATTTATTCAAACATGAGGGACAAACCGCAATGAGTGAGCACAGAGATGAAGAATAATAAACACAAAAATAGGAGTAAGTCATGCATAAGCTCGTAATCGTAATCGTAATCGTAAACTCGAAATTTCTAAAGCGCCACTCGAAAGCCAAGCGCGGGGCACCAGCTTATTCACGAGCGCTGCGTTGAGTTAGAAGGGTTGTCCGTGAGAGTAGTCCGTGGTGGTCCGGGTCGAGTTACCATAAGATCAGGATCAAATGCGTTGAGTTAGAAGGGTTGTCCGTGAGAGTAGTCCGTGGTGGTCAGGGTCGAAATTCCATAGGATCAGAGGGGCGGAACAGCTATTAAGGCGGGTGTCGTTTGGGCCGGGAATTGGAAGGTGGAGGATCAGATGAGACAGGGTAAGAGTTCGTGAAAAGGAGTGTCTTGAGTTTTGAATGAAAAGCCCGAGGTGTGATGGATAGAGGAGCCTGAGGAAGGTGATGGTGTGTGATTAGTAATGATGGCGGATGGACTGAAAAGGATCGGAATTCAGGAGGCAGTTCATTCCAAAGGCGTGGTGCTGAGATGGATATGGCTCGGTTGGAGAACTTGAGATGACTTGTGACCGGCGGTCGAGAAAGTGTAAGGCAGGCGGATGATCGGGTAGAACGGGTAGGTTGGATGGTGAAGAGTTCGCGAAGATAACTTGGCTTAGAGCATTGCAAGGAGTTGTAGGTTAAGGAGAGAACTTTGAAGTGGATTCGCTCTGGGATTTTCAACCAGTGAAGTGATTTGAGGATGGGGGTGATGTGATGATGTCTGGGTGTTCTGGTGACGGCTCTAGCTAGAGAATTTTGAATGAGTTGGAGGCGCTTAAGTTGTGAGGAGTCAAGGCTTAAGAACAGAGAGTTGCAATAGTCAAGTTTTGAGTGGACGATGGACGTCGCAATGGTAGAGGCAGTTTTGAAATCGAGCATGGGTCGGATGCGACGGAGGTCCCGGATGTGCATGAAGCAGGAACGCGATAGGTTGGAGATGTGGTTAGAGAAGGAGAGATGCGAATCAAACATTACACCAAGATTGCGGACAGGAGCATCAGAAGTAAAGGTAAGAGACGAAGAGTTAGTCGATAGGTGTATTGAAGGGTCTGGGATTTTCTTGATTTGGTCAGGAAGTCCAAGAATGATGAAGCTATCGTCTTTAAAGTAACATCATAATAAATGCGAACGTATCCTTCCTATCAAAGATCATCGAAAAGTTGGTTGCTGTGCAGCTCTTTGCATAGGCCTACTTAGAGGAGAAAAAACTACTCCCGCCTAATCAATCTGGCTTCAGAAAGCATCACTCAACCGAGACGCTGCTTCTTCGTCTACTTTCAGACATCTACGGGGCAATCGACAGAGGCCAGCTCACACTGTTGGCTCTCTTCGATGTCAGTGCCGCATTTGATACTGTTGACCATGATTAGAACGATTGAATGTTTCGTTTGGTCTGACTGGTAACTTTCTTGAATGGATAACCTCTTTTCTATATGACCGCTCTCTCTGTGTGGTCCATGGTTCTACCAGGTCCGCATGGGTCCCTGCCCAACATGGCCTGCCGCAGGGATCTGTCCTTGGTCCAATTCTGTACATAATTTATACTTCTGATCTTGCATCTCTTCTTGCAACACATGCAGTTTTGGGTCAGCTTTATGCTGATGATGTACAAGCGTACAAGCATTGCCTATCGTCTAGCGCCATATCAGTGGTCCGGGACATGAGTGAGACCTTAACTGTCTTAGAAACATGGATGTCATCTAACCGACTGCGCCTAAACCCAACTAAGACTAAATTTATCTGGCTGGGCAATCGTAAGCAACTTGCTAAAATTGACTTCGATGCACTTGTGACTGAATTCCCCACTTACACTTTCTCAAATACGGTCCGTGACCTTGGTGTCCTGTTGGACCAAGAGCTCACATTTGCTCCTCACATTCACCGACTTACTCGAGACTGCTACTATCAATTGCGTCAGCTTCGCACAATTGCTCGTTCACTGACATCTAGTGCTGTCACCACTCTGGTCCATTCCTACATTACTTCCCGTCTTGACTATTGCTCGTCACTCTACTCTGGCCTCCCATCCAATCGAATAATGTGCTTAAACAGAGTCTTACGCTCTGCAGCACGTTTAATTGGACATATCCCTAAATTTGATCATGTGTCCAGCTATATGCTGGAGACATTACACTGGCTTCCTACTCGGCAGCGCATTGAATTTAGGATCGCTGCCCTAGTTAGGCAATGCCAGCTTGGAATCGCCCCACAGTACTTGCAAGAGCTTTGTTGCTCCACTAGTATCCTAGACCACCGCCCCCTCCGTTCTGCACAGAAGGGATTGCTATTGGTCCCTTTTGCACGAACTGCAACGATGCAGCATAGAGCCTTTTGTGTGATCGGCCCAGTTGTGTGGAATGAGCTTCCACAGGAACTACGTCTACTTGCTGGAACATTTTTTACTAAACTCAAAACTGTCCTTTTTTGCCGTGCTAGAGTCGGGAGCGCTTCTGAGTAGTCGCCTTGAAGAAGCGCTATATAAATTCTTGAATGAATGAATGAATGAATGAATGAATGAATAATTAAGGGCACTGAAGTATGGGTGAAACAAACTTCTCAGAACATGTAAATCATTGCTAACGGGTAAACGGCGCGCTCCTTTCATCAGTTTCGCTCCACTCTCTCAAACAATGACTCAAGCACCCCCCCTACTTCAAGATTGACAAGATCGTTGACAACACAAAGAACAGCAACTGCATATTTGAATAAAAAGTGGGCTACAAACATGTTAAAAGGTGTTTAAGCGGAACAAAATATCAACTACTGTGAGTGTTAAAAGACAATAGGCCTACACGGTTGCTAAGAGCTGTTGATGTCGAACTCGTATACTGTTTACAGGATTAAAATTTTCCTAACAGACGAACTACGGGGCCAGAAGATCCTTCTCTCCCCCTTCAAAAGTAGATGTGTAGGATATATATATATATATATATATATATATATATATAATTTATACACATATATATATGGGGTGAGTATATGTATGTGAGTATGTATTAATTCAATTAAATGAATATAAATATAGGCCTATATATATATATATATATATATATATATATATATATATATATATATATATATATATATTCATTTAATTGAAAATCAGACAATTCCTGGTGATAAACCGCACCGGCGGTTACATGTCAAAAATGTGAAATAAAATACAGAAATGATAATAAAGTAGGCTACAGTAATAATAAAGTTTAAAAAAAGTATAGTAATATTGATGTAAAAAAATAATAAAGTAGCGCGGCAGCCATCAACAGGCACCTATGGATGGATCCAGATTTGACGAGGGCCCATATAATATGACAACAGAGGCCGTTTCCCTCGACAGAAATTTGTTTAGCATAATACATCACTTTTTTATTAACAAGTTTATTAACAGAAGCCTATCTGTCTGGCTGTTGATATTAAATGTTAGAGAAAAAGATTTCTTGAGTAGCCATTATGTTCTGCTAAAGATGTAGCCTACTCGGAAGAATAAATGTCGATTTTATACTAGGCTACTGCTTCAATTTCGTAGTAAAAGATGATGAATGTTGTTATAATTATGCGCATAGATTAGTCCAATACTGCAGCCCGACAGCGAAACTCTTGGTTGACTTATGTACGGTTAAAACTAGCAAAAAGGTCATTGTCCTCCGATTGGAATTAATTTACCATGGATGGTGGGAAAGGAAAGGAGTTGTGCAGTTCTAAAAATTATTACTTAAAACAGCCCTGATCAGATATATCTCTGGCTTCGCAGGAACTGAAAGTTCTCTTTATAAAGTCACATAGTCAAAATGCTATTATTGTATCTGCATTAATTCTTTATTTGGAAAACGTCAAGTGAAGCTGCACATATATTCTATAACCTACAAGTTATTGTAAACAGAGGACCTCATTTATTTAGAATGGTTGTTCTAATTAGACACCTTTAAAATATGGTTCATTGCCATATAAGTTTCGTGAAACGTCGTTAGGAATTGATCAAACATAATAATCGGGTCTTAGTATCACGCCTTTGGAATCGTAACGTGCATAGAATGTCATTATG
This sequence comes from Lumbricus terrestris, assembly GCA_949752735.1. Lineage (NCBI taxonomy): Eukaryota > Metazoa > Annelida > Clitellata > Crassiclitellata > Lumbricidae > Lumbricus > Lumbricus terrestris. The sequence goes on from OX457044.1 coordinate 52,952,300, forward strand.
TCATGGTAATGTACGAAGAGGAAGTCATAAATGGTCATAATGTTATATGAAAACAGACATATTAAATGATAATAACATCAAAAAAGCGGATGCGGTTTATCGACGGTGTTACGTATGAAAAACGATTTAACGTCGCCCAAGATATGGATCTGATTACGGTTGATTAACTAACCGTCAGTTTTTAAGCTAGACTTTCTGGGGAAGTCCACTAGGAATGATATGCCCCCCAAAAAAACTGACATAAAAATTTTAGTTGCTGTTTTTTAACAATTGGAATCTCATTTCGCAGTCCTAATTACCTGTACAGATTAATGGCCAGTAACTATACAGTTAAGCTTACAGGAGGTCGACCGAGGACCAGAGGGATGGATGAGGTGCACGGGAGAGCAGCAATGAATCTCGCACAGCTGAGAGAGGCGACGCCGCGACAATAGACAGGAGAGAATGGCGAAGACCAAGGCCGTATACCCAGGATCTTAATATTTCGGGGGATGTTTTCTGGACCCTAAATTTTGAGGTGAGTACACCCTGCAGTCGAAAAACATCGATTTTTGGGGGGGGCCAAATTTTCTGACGGCCATTTTTAGTCATCGGCTGCTTGTCTGACCTCTGTGGCCCCTAATACGTTCGCGGTGATGCAATAAACACTGTTTTCCGCAATTTTCGACTATTTTCTGCTCGAAATTGCATTACACACTGCAGGTTTTTTTACATCGTATGCCAGTAATGCATCATTTCACTTTTACATTATTTTATTGGGGGAGGGGTGTCCAAACACCCAAAACACCCCCTAGCTACGGTCTTGACGAAGACTGGTCACGACTTTCGCTAGGGTTCCACGAACCGACAGCACAAGGTGACAGTTACGGGCATGTAGGCTACATTAATAGTTTCTAAAGTAGGGGGCTTATAATCATGAAAAACTTACTTTCATAAGCTTATTAATTTTTATATGAGCTACATGTAGGCATACGTTAAGAAAATGCTATAGGAGGATTTTGGGAATAGTATGGACACAGAAAGTAACTATAACTTAGAATTGTAGAATCTGATACAACACCTCAATGAAAACATGATGCAGAGGATAATCCAGAGAAAACTGAGTCTGTTCGTCACATAATTATGCTGAATGAGTAATGACAGTGAAATAAAGACATTGGTGCTTGGACTGATGGACGGACGAAACAAAAGAGGGCGACCTCATAAAGAATGGGTGGATGATTTAACAGACTGGTGCGGAACATCACTGCAATAGCTGAGCCACATCGCACTGGAAAGAGAACAGTGGAAGAACAAGGTGAAAATGACGTCAGACGGTCAGACACCTACGGGCGATGAGCCCACGGTTCATCATGATGATGATGATGAATTGATGATGATGTACCGTGTATGTTAGTGAGTTAGAATGATTTATCGCTGTCGCTATTCTACTAGGGTAACTATAGGTTGTCACGGATTACCGCTTTTGCAGAGATAATTGCCCGACTTGGGCGCGCTTGCAATTTATATATCTAATTGAGCAACTTATAAACGGTGTCTAAGCATCCTCAGTGGAACTCATCCAGGACTTGGCCATAGCAGCTGCACAATTTCAGCAGTTCGCCGATAAGCCATAGGCCCTTCTAATTTTCGCATAGGCTACATTCCCTCAATTAAATTAAACGAACACGATTGATTTCTATATACCATCGTTTAATAATAAATAATCACCGTTAGAACTCTGTTGATCCACGTACTTGGGTGTCCCCTGTCCAGCGTCAATTAAGCCACACATCGGTCAGCAGATCAAGCTGAGCCATGACTGATGATAAAATGATTTTTAAAAGGTCGTCAGTTCTTTTGACAGAGAAAATTGGTATATTTTCCAGACATTTCGACCAGTCTAAAAAAACTCATCAGATTTTTTGGGTATATTTTCCCCGACATTTCGAACAAACGACTAAAAAATGGTTATCAGATTTTTTCTGGCAAAATTTGCCCCCGCCCTCGAAAATTTCTGTATCCGCCACTGTACAGACCTATTCTCAGTCGCTGGTCCTACAGCCCGGAATGGCCTTCCTGTTACACTGCAATGACTGCCCCCGTTGGGGTCACTTCACCCTGTTCTTTAAGCTCAAATAAAAAATATCATAATTATCGAGGCTGACGACGACGGCCTTTGGCTGCCACAAGATGTCGCTTTAATACCCAGAACTAGTTATTATACTGCGCTTACATACCTTTATAATTGATACTTACGGTGGTATATTTAAAGGTGCTTCACGTTGACGCGTAATAATAACAACAGAGCAGAGTAAACCAGATTTCAATCGCAGTCAACTCGTGCAAAAGGCTGCACGAAAAGACAATGAAGAAACCAAATGTTATCTGTTCCCCTTGGAAATAAATCGAATACATGAAGAGGAGAAATAAATAGATTACAGTGCAACGGACTCGAATAGAGCCGCATTTATATTAGGCAAGACATGGCCCAGACCGGACATGGAATTTGGAGCGTGTATTATAAATCTATTCATCAGGCTTCTCTCTGTCCTAGGCGGACTTTCGACTCTTTCGTTAACAAGTCCCTTCCACCTAAGAACACGACGACACGTGACATCTGGAGATAAAAATAAATGTATTTGAGTCGAGTGCTACTGTAACGTAACAGGAAAACAATACAATGAATATTATAATCAAACACTATCATCTAGATAACATCACTGAATAGCAACTAGGCCACCGCTAACAACTTACCGAAGGGAAAGACACACATCTTACGATCTGAAACTATGAATGTCAACAGCTACTAAACTTCGTCGGAATCTTTGCGCCACTGAAACAAAATGCAGCAAAATTCTGAGGATAATATTATTTCCAACCGAGATTCGCACAGAACTAAATTTCGGTGTTCATATCAAGCATAGGTCTACAAAATTCATGCCACCTACGTTTAGACACATAGGCTAGGCCTATAAACAGCGGTTTATAATGTCTAACAGTAAGGAACAAGGCCTACTTAATACTGGCTATTATCTAAACATCACTATGGTCAAGACAGCGGCAGCACCAAGCTACACTAATATAATTTCAGCAGGAAGCGTCATGGTCATTACAGAATAGAAATTAAATGTAGGCCCTAAATAAGATATTGGAAATTGCAAGGATTTTTGGCAGCAGGTTGTAAGGCAAGTCAAGAGTAAAAATAGGCAAATGGCCTGCCATGACCTTATGGTAGCACACTACAGAGGTCATTCAAGTGCTTGGAAAAGAGAGCGGAGGAAAGAAATCTATTAATTCTGTTCTTTCCATTCACAAGATCTACTGGAATAAAACATACAAATATACACGCAGGCCTACAGAAGACCAATATGACAGAAGACTCACACAAACAATCTTGTTCATATTTTGCAGAATCCACATTGTTTCCTGCAAACAATACTGATAATAATTCAAGGTTTTGAAAGTGCTGCTACTTTCATTCATTTGCCTGCGACACTTAAAAAAATAGCAAATCATCAACCATCATATCCATCTCATGAAAAAAATCAGACTTCACAAATAGGATTAAATTAAATACCACATGAAAATGTTGCAAATAAAAGTGTACACGTTCAGATGGTGCTAATACCAAAAACATATTGCAGAAAATTTATGCAAAGTAACATTGAGAGCAAAACTGAACAGAACATCGTTAGAAATGTGATTTGATGAAATAGATGCGAAAAAAAACGAGAGAGGTTAGTGTTTTTGATCGAACAACTCGAAACACAAAAACATCAACAGCAGAAATCAACAAATCACCAGACAAAACGCAGAATTTTCATAATTAATAACAAGACAATGGGGGCCGTTAAGTGTTAACACTCCACAATTGTGTGCACAAAACTTATTATGAAGCCACAACAAATGCAATGCACTTGATTTCTATACCAGCATTTCCAAAGGGGTATTCTACGGAACCGTGGAGAGAAGAATCCAAGGTGCCATCAGAAATTGGATAAAAGGGATGCTTGAATCAACCTTTACATTAGATATAACAGACTCCAAATAGAAGACAACTGAGCTTTTGTATATAAATCTCATCTAAAAATTATTTATTATATAGTTTTAAGGGTAAAGTGTGTAAACCCCGATCGCTGTCATGCCACATCTATTTAGGTCTGAGTTCTGTCAAAAAATTTCCATACCAAGCGGGTTCCGCAACTAAAGAAAGTTTGAGTATCAGTGTCTTATAGTGACCTTCAACCTTGCTCTTTTTTTGGCCCGTTGGATAGGTGTTATGCCGCTATCAACTGCATCGAACAAATTTCTATCATAAATTTTGAACGTATAATAATAGGACAGTTCTTGGATGCCTCTCCTATTTTCATCAAAAACAGATCTAAAATGAGACTCCCAAAAAAACAAGATTTTCGCATTTAAACAGATCTTAAGACTGCAGAACAAAATATCTAGCATCGGATTTGCCAATGTGATTTGTAATGTAATTTTAAACTTATATAGCTCCACTCCATTCATTAGCGCAACTGCTAACTGCCTCGTGAGCCAACCAACTTGAATTTCAGTCACATTTTTCGTTGTCAAACAAAAATTTACGATTCCAGACTGAAAATATTTTAGCATTTCAGAATGCAAAACAAATGTCACAATGCACTTGGCCAATTGCAAAAAAGGTATCACGAGATTTCAGTTATAACGATCCATCAGAAAGCACCGTACTGTGACACGAACACTAGTCTATAAGAATACTGTCAAATTTGTGCGATTATGAATACACTAAGAAGGAAAACTACCGCAATATACACTACAACACTTTTCATCTTAGATCGCTATATGCAAGTCACAGGTTTACAACTACTTTACAAATCACTGATCTGTGTGAGTTTCCAAATCAACAATGGAGGGTAACATCCATTAAAAACTAGAAAAATCTCTTTTTAAATAGATGCCAGCACATAAATTCCTCCAACACACGAAATAATGCTTCTAATCGTCCTTTAGTAATCAAATTCGACAGCACTTCATCACCAGCATAAAAAAGTTCTGAAAATTACAAAAGTCTGATGACAATTGTCGACACCTAGCTCAATTTTTATCATCATTGTTATTGCTTCAAAGAAAAATTAAACAAGGTAGTAAAACTGAAAGTCATGTCATGATTTTGTCACTAAGCCACTTATAAATCTTATGCCAAATTTTAATGCTGCCAAAACTCTATTCTGACACTTTCTTTATAAATCGAAAAATCTGTTTAATCTGTTAATTACACCGGACTGTAATAATTGACAAAATCTGTCAAATAGTCAGAAATTATCGCAACAATGCTCTGAAAAATCACGTGAACTTCACCAGTTCAGTTATGGACTCGTTTCACTAAAAAGAAACTCGTACCATGATAATTATCGAATGACAGCCAAAATAATTTCGTAAGATCTCATGGAACGAATTCAAAAAACGAGAAACCAATCCATTAAAACATGGAACCAATCCAGTAAAACATGGAACCGATCCGGCAAAGGTAACTTAACCGCCACATAAAGAAAAAACAATCCGGTCTACATAAACAGAATAAATAACAAAAACTGGGTAGAAATCAAACGACGCTACTAAACAAAAAATAATAATCAAGTCGTCAGCGAAACGACATCACACACGCGAATTGAAAGAACGATTCTGCAGCTTTTGCACATCAACATCCAAACAATTCTGGACTCGACAAATTGCAGCAGGGAACTGAAGGAATCTTGCAACGGGAAAGTAAGAATTAATCACGCAAGTCACGCAACGTCTGTTTGGCTGCGGTGGGGAGGATGAGATGGAGGAGCGATTTCTCTCCTAAGCGAGCAGTTTTTCCTCAGCATCGTATTCTTCCAGTTCCTCTTTAACGGCATCGACTTCGTACGTACTCTCGTGTTTCGCAAGGATGCGCAACAGTGGACGCAACTTCAGCCACCAGTTCTCTATCGGAATGCGATGCCTGAAGGGAAAAAATCATAACCATTGTTTGTTTGGATGATTAATTGCTATACAAGTGCATAGAAGGAATGAATGAATGAATCAATGAACCAAGTTTCTAATTGGAATATTTTCTAGTTAATTTGACGCTGATCATCCCACATCATAATATTAAAATTAGAATACGATAATAACAATACTACAACTAATAACAACCTAGCAATATATAACATTTCAATGGTACGAGAAAATGACAAAATAACTGAAAACAAACAAGATGAGCCTTAGGTGAGATGAGAGGCTGACTAACACGAAATCAGCTTGATGTTTCAGTTCCTGGACCGGTGTGAACTGACTGCGTTGTTTCAACAGACCAAGAACAGTCGCATTCGCCGGCGAATCCGTATATACGCCACCTAAACACCACCAGACAAATAATACTGCCATTAAACCATTATCATTGTGTTACTAGCAGGGTGAGGGTGGGGTGATCATTCTGGCCCTCTGTCTAGCTGGAAGGTTCGAGGCGAATAGCTGTGAAACTGCTGCAAAGGTGCAGAAATAGTAAAATTTGGTATTTTTGCTCCTACCCAGTCCCCATGGTGAGGTATTGGTCAATCTCTCCACTGGTTGGTCCTGGTGGCTCTCTGTCTAGGTACAAGGTTTTAGGTCAATAGCTGCGAAACTGTGGGCATGCATTCTAGATAAACATACATAAATTCAATCATACATAAACACATTCTAACCTATAGATACAGATTACACAATTATTAAGCAATATAATCAAAAGACCATGTAACTAGAATGATTCGATTCAATTCATTGTTTAGTTTTTCCCAGTTCAACCAGCATACGGCAATTACACAGCAAACAGTAACATTTTGATACAAAAGGAAAACCCAGAAAGGACCAGGGTCCCACTTATAAGGGTGCAGCATGAAATGCACGTAGAATAACAAGCGATTGACATAATTTTTATATGTAGACCCAACTGGACGACGAAGGCAAAATAAACAGCACCACATCGTAAGAGAAAGACAAGAATTAAGCACAATGCAGCAGAAGGACTTGGACAGAGAACGAATGGAATGCGATCGCACCTTCTGGAGTCTTGTGAGATTGAATCTGTTGGATCAACGTCTCAACGCATTTAGCCGCCATCTTCGTTCCCAGGTTCCGGTCAAATGGCGACGGACGACCGCCCTAAACAATGACAACAGCAGACAGTGCTACAGAAAGAGATCTATGTGAACAGCAATACATATAACCATGGCTGTGAAAGGATGTCAATCACGTTTATCTAAGTTGCTGTAGAAGGTGAGGGGAACATAAACGCAATTTGTTTCATCTCACCTGGTTTCGGATGAGTTGGATAACTTACAGCAAGATTGATGTTTTAATGTGCGTCATCCATCCATCCATCCATCCATCCATCCATCCGTCCGTCCGTCCATCCGTCTGTCTGCCCATACATTTATTCACACATCCATCCAGCCATAAATTCATCATCCATAGATTAGTCAATCATCCATCCACGTATACTGGTACAGCCATACCTTCACCAAGACTCATCCACCCATCCATACCTCCATCCTTCCATCTATTCAAGATTGAATACCATTTCACCCACTCACCCATCCACGCACCTGAACCAACACACCCTAACACAAGATCCACCCACCAAACAACCCATCCTTCCCTATTACCTCCCTACATCCAAATCCCACTCACCCTAACCCAGCCACCAATCATTATTATAATCATCAAATAAATTTTTAACATCAAATAAATTTTTAACAAGTGCAAGGTCACGCCAAAATGTGAATCCAACGTGCGGATAGTCAGCCACGAGGAGAAGATGCAGACTTTAGAAATCCAAGTGCTTGAAAGCAATTCCATTCTCTAGGTGCAGAGGCATCCCATCCAAGCATCAACCACCCACCCATCGACCAATCCACCCACCCTAATCCATCTGCCTACCAATCAACCCACCCACCCTCTGCCTACCAATCAACCCACCCACCCTAATCCATCTGCCTACCAATCAACCCACCCTAATCCATCCACCTACCAAAACACACACCCACCCACCCACCCAAATCCATCCGCTCATCCACATTTCATCAAACGGTTGAAACATGCATTCACCACAAATAACACACCTCACAAAACAGATCTAACTAAAACCCAACGGCTACCACCATGCCAGCACCTCGAAACAGCGAAACAACCACAGACACAGAAAGCCGAAAGCTCTACTCTCTGAAACTACAACAGATGCAACAGCGAAGACAACGGCCACGAGACAACAGGAAAGACAACGGTTAACAACCTGCTGGACGTGACCGAGAACGTTCTGGCGACATGTGAACAAACCCTTTCCCTCTTCGTTGTAGAGGGCAAAAAGGAAATCCGTCGAATAGTTCTCATTCGCTTTGCTTGACCTGTCAGCATTGAATCCCAGTGATCTTACATCTCACACACACAACGTAACCACAACAGCATTGCATGTACACCATCCGTAAGCTTCAAACATGTGCAACAAACATGCTACTTTGTAACATAACAATATTTACAGGCACATCTCTTAATGTGATAACAAACATGTTACTTTGTAACATAACAATATTTAGAGGCACACCTCTTAACATGATAAACGAACATGCTACATTGCAACATAACAATATTTACAGCCACACCTTCTAAAATGATACAAAGCAGCCAGCAATATCATAACATGCACGTAAATTAACACGTGACAATACAGCTTAACAAGATTTACAGGTGATTACGCAACACGAAACAATGAAGTTAACCACGTGTAATGTAACACACAGCAATATGGTGTAACAAGACACAGGCATGCATTGTAACGTAACACATATCAGAACAACACATAAATTGCACACAAGTCATTCATGAAATGTATGACCATTTGACCACAGACATTTATATAGCACCTAATAAGAACTTCTCAAAGCCATTGAAAGGTTCTTACACTAGTAATACATTTTGTAATGCGATGCACAAATCAGCATTAAAAATGTACATGCATGCATACAATGTGAAACACAGAACAAATATAACAAACATGCATCATATACACACAACCATAAAATGTTATTCAATGCTTAAGGGCTCACATAAGAATTGGTACACAAGAAAATCAAGAATAATAATTAGAATCACAAACTTAATCTAGTAAATAAACAAGAAACCAAGGAATTGCAAAAGCAAACAGAATGGTCAGTGCCCAAAAAAAGCGAAAGCTCTGAATGTACAGATTGCCAACGTTATTAACGAGGCAAAAGCATATGAGAGTCACTGTTGAATCATTAACCCTTTCACAGCCAAGCAATTTAGAACCAAACCATGGCAACTTTAATGGCGATAGCTACTGAACACAATGAACAGCAGGATGTCATTATTCTGTGATAGTTAACAGTTTCAGGCAAGAATTTAAAACCAACCGTATGCGCAGGAGTGAAATAAACTGGGTATAAAAAAACCTACTATGGACTTACAGCAACCATATAAATCACTGTCAGATTGGGAATTCACAGAAATTAAGGAAATCATTTTGAAAAAAAGTGAAATAAACCTAAATAAATGACACTCTTTTGAAAAAAAATGGTTAAATTTCATCGTAATTATCATCTGCTTCAAACTTTTATGTGCTCTATAGATCTAAAATACAAGTTGCTTGCATTTTAAAATAACTAAAGTTCAAATATTATCTCATTAAACATGCCTGTCTATAATAGAACGTCAAAGAGCATCCAAATTTTCTTTAATCTAACCAAATTTCGAGATTTACCATTTTAAAGGATCATCAAGACTGAAGATTTCCAATTTTCTATGTTGAATTAATTAAATTCAGACGTGTTTTCGAAAGAAAAAAATTAAAACATCACGGATGTCTATAAGATTGTGAAATGGTTAGAAACTAAATTAGTCTCTGGACCCAAAGCCTTATGGAGTCACAAAAAGGGATATCAAGCTCAACATGAATGGAAAACGCAGAAAGCAGGGAATAGGAGGAAGCCGAGAGAAAAAGAAACCTGTTGCATATGTCCAAGCGCATTAAAGCGACACTGGAAAGTGCCTTTTCCTTCCTCTGTGTACAGACGGTGAATAAAATCGGCCGTATAGTTTGTATTCGCATTTTCGTTCCTGTACCAACAGAAGATGTAGAGAATCCTCTGCTTTCGCCAGGAAAACGCGTCCAATATTGCCAGGCACAGCGCGTTATTAATTTTTAATACCTAAATTTATGTAAATTCTTATTGCCAATGCCATCACATGTGTAGGTTCGATTCTTTGTACATGCGAATCAAGAAACCCTGTTGTCAGGTTGGTAGAGCAGAGCTGTCCCTGTTGTTGCATAAGCTGTCAATTTGTAGCAACCAGTGATGTGAAAAAATTCAACTTTAAAGGGCAGAAGAGATTCCAAAGAGTGCAGAAACCATCTAAGATGCACATGCAAACAAGTGCGTTGTGCACAAAAGAATAGCTAAAGATGTTTAGTGATGTGCTTGGTGCTGTTTAACAACACTGTGTCACATCAAGGGTGATAATGATAGTGTCACCCTCCTCTTTTCTCCTGGTTTGGGACAGTACAATAGCACAATACAATGACAATTTCGTCATTGTATTGTACTTAATTGTATTTAAGTGTTCATAAAATGCTTCCAGTAGGATGAACCATTCAGAAGCACTCCCAGTGCGCAAAGCCCTGTTAGAAGACGCAGGGTTGAGAATGGAGAAGGAAGAAGAGAGATCACCAGACAGAAGTGAATAGCGAACAGAAGGAGAAAGCGCATTCTAAAGAGATGGGCCAATTGAGGCAAATGGTTGACACTGAGCCATAGCAGTTCAAGAGCGAGGAACCTTACCAAAATGTCAAGTCTGTTGAATGAACGAAGTATTGACAGCTAATTTCAGCTACGTAAACTACATACTGTACATAGCTCAGTAAAAACACAAAGTGGTCTCATAAACAATTCCCTTTCCCAAGCGATGCACAACATAGCATGTCACAAAGCAATCGCCCTTTGAAAAGATGCTTTACATTTCAAGCAGATTTTTCTACCCAATGACAGCCAAACTAGCAAGCACCTCTTGCAAGATTCAAACAAAATGACAACAACAAGAAAAGAAGGCCAACTATGAAACCTGACGACATCTAAACATCTTGAAAAAAGTTATAAGCTATACATATTCTCGAGTTCATAAAAAAATCACAACAGTAATAAAAAAATTGAAAGAAAATTAATTATGATGTTGGTAAAAATATCTGACATCTATAAAAGGGACTAAATAATCATGAAATACGACATAAATTCAACTGCAGAGTCAATTAAACATCACATCAAATTATGTATCATGATCTGCGCCAAATGTTTGATTCCAAACAGCCCAACATCTGCATATTTTCAACACGTGAAACTTAACAACAACTTGTAACTTACAGAAATTATTAATAAATATCTTAGAATTCCTAAAGAACGACCTACATTTAAAGAAAAGACCAAAGTATCCAGTCACAAATAACAGTGCTGGCTTGTAGAACAGGTGACATAGGCGGTTAACTACACTGGTATTTTCAAAGCTGCAGTAAATCTGACAAACTAACAAAAGTTTTGAAGAATAAGCATGAATGCCCTTGATCAGCATTCTAGAGTTAAGGGTGGCATTTTTTGTCTTTACCCATAGCACAAAACCCGCCAAGGCGGTCAAAGTCTTGATATAAAAATATTATATTTGAGCATCTCTGAATGGTTCACTAGAAGGTATTAGAGGTGCTATATAAATGTTTTACTACAATACAATACAATATTTACAAGAGAAATGTCTTCAATATCTTTCGAAAGTGCTTCAGCAGCATCTAACGCTAACTACTGCCAATAAATGACGCAAATAATAAGAAATGAAAATGAAGATCCAATCATACCTTAGGATGAGTCCTCGTTTCACTCCATCTTTGATCTTCGCAGCCATGTGAGCAACGTCAGACTGAAAGAGAAAAATCGACGTTCACTTTCAAATGAAAATTATAATTAACATTATATTTTAATTATCACTTTAAAGATTCCTTCATTTTCATGCAGCAGAAGAAGAAACTCCTTATATTGTAAAGGCAACAGATTGCACTCAAAGTGATTCATGTGAACTTCTGACAATGACATGGCAACTCGGTCCTAAAAGTATGCATGTGTGTATATGAATGCGCGTATGTATAAAGGGTGTACGGACCATTCCTCATAGGCTGATTGCTCATAGGCTGATTGGTCATAGGCTTATCGCTCATACGGCTGATTGCTCATAGGGCCTTTTGCTCATAGGTCTTTTTGCTCATACGGCTCATTGCTCATAGGGCTTATTGCTCATATGGCTTATTGCTCATAGGCTTATTGCTCATAGGCTGTTCATTCATATGCTGTCATATGCAATACAATAATAGTAGAGATAATAACTGATTTAAATGAAAACATTTACTAGCTTGTGTAATTGTTAAAATGTAAAAAACAGTTTAACTACAACAGTGTTCATCACGCTTTTAAACATTTTAACTACAAGAGTGTTCATTACTAAAGATCTCGAATAGAGAATAGTTGAATATGCTGTCACAAACAGTAGAGATAACAAATGATTTAAATGTTAAATGTTAAAAACAGTTAAACTTTTTAGCTACAACAGTGTTCGTTACTAGAGATGTCCAATACAGAATAGTTCAGTGTCTCAGTGGACTTCATAATTGAGCATTGTGTTAGTCTACCAACGCTAATTGTCCCTAATTGATTAGCACTAGCTAAGGCGTGAAGAAGGGCATCGATATAGCAAACGGTATATTTGTTTTGGACCTAGGACAAAGTTCGTGTATTTTAGAGATATGAGTAACGAGCCTATGAGCAAAAGACCCTATGAGCAATCAGCCGTATGAGCGATAAGCCTATGACCAATCAGCCTATGAGCAATCAGCCTATGAGGAATGGTCCTAGAGCCGTATAAAGCATGTATCTGTGTGCGTGCACGCGCGCTCATGTGTGTGTATGAGGGAATGCACACTTGAGCGTATGCATTTATGTATGTCTGCTTGTATGTGTGTATCAATGTACGCATGTATCTGGCTAGATCTGTAAAACATCTTTCAAGAATCTCACAATGTAGCACTCCAATGGCAATCTAAAAAGTGCCTCTTAAGAGGGTTAAACCCTTTTGGAGCGCCTATTGCTCCTCAAATTGTACCCGAACGTCATAGCCTAGGTACCATCATAATACTCAACACTTGCGTAATACCATACTTACTCTGGTAACAATAAGTAACACTGAATTTTTAATTTTGACCTCTGCGCCTGGTAAGTTTCTGTACGCTTGGGTAGAGCCAGTCCAAAGGTGTGAGAAAGGAGGAGGGCAATGTCATTCATCTTTGTCACATAGCATACATTGTTAAATAGTTACCAACCAATCAACGATGGAAATAAAAAGTGGAAGAGGAGGTTGGACCTGGAGATCGGTGATCCCAAACGGCTCCTCAAAAATGTAGGCGGCATCTGCTCCACCGGCGAGGGCGCTCATCGTTGCTAAGTAACCGCAGTAGCCACCCATCGTTTCGATGACGAAGACGCGATTCTTCGTTCCGGAAGCCGACTGCTTGATTCGGTCACAGATCTAAAAATGAAGAGACAGAAAACTAGATGCAAGCTACATAGATGTAGAATGTAGATACATAAATAGACAAACACACAAGCATACATAAAGATATAAATACATAAACAGATACATATAAACAGACATACATAGATACATTCGTACAGACAGACTTACATAGAGAGTTAGAGACAGACATATAAACAGACATACAGAAATATATAGATCACAAACAAGTCATTGCATCATTAACTACATCCCATCACATTTCACTTACAAGTGGTATCTCAACTTACCTTAGCACTGTAAACTCACCTCACCTTCATTAATAAATCATCTTACCATACCTTCCATACACCACACCAAAGTCTTTTCCACCACAGACAAATAAATCACCGGAAGCAATTGTTAAAAGATAGCGTACGTCTGCAATGGCGTTGAGTGAAGTGTCGGCTCCAAGACTGAAGTCTGTTCCTGGGACGTTGTTTGAGATGGTGGCTGGTATGACGATCATCGGGATGCAGAATTCACGATGCTTCGATCGATTCTCAGCCAACGTCAGAACGCTCTGGAAAGCCTAGACGAGTAAAAGGAACAACATGAGATTAGAGAAGATTAGATTATCAGATTAGAGTAGATTAGATTACCAGGCAGCTTCGATTAACTTAGATTAGACTCAATTGGATCAGTTTCAATAAGATTAGATTAGACTCAATTGGATCAGTTTCAATAAGATTAGATTAGACTCAATTGGATCAGTTTCAATAAGATTAGACAAAATTGGATTAGGTTCAACAAGATTAGATTAGACTCAATTGGATTAGTTTCAATAAGATTAGATTAGATTCAATTGGATTAGTTTCAATAAGATTAAATTAGACTCAATTCGATTAGTTTCAATAAGATTAGATTAGACTCAATTGCATTAGTTTCAATAAGATTAGATTAGACTCAATTGGAATAGTTTTGATCATTAGAACAGATTGGGTGCAGGCATAAACACCACGAAAATGCTCTTAACCGATCTCAGAAGGCAAAGATTAGATTAGATTCGATTAGCGATCATGTCATGAGGCAATTGATTACCTCAAATCCTCCGATGATGAGCAGACCGTGGATGTTGAACTTGCGCAGTTTCTCGGCGACTTTATCGATTCCGACTTTATCGGGCGTCACTCTGTAGCAGACAAAACAAGTTCGGTTCCACATTGTCAACCAACGTACGCAATGTTCAACAGTCAAGAATCACCCGTGAAGCTCTCTCTGATATTATAGTACCACAGAATGACTTCTGCATTTTTAAGACACATAATATCATCAAAATAATTTGCCAGGTCGTGCAAGGTCACACCGAATTGTGAATCGGAGGCGCACATAATCAGACGCCAGAAGAACGTGGAGTTAGAGATTCATGCATTTGAAAGTCAAGGAAAATTGCTAAGTTTTTAGTCGCTTTTTGAAGTACATTTGAGCTACGAAGCGAGCACCGAAGTCGATTCCATTCCCTGGACCCTGATTGCAGAGGCATGGAATGCATACGAACCCAAAACTGCCTTGCATTGGGGTACAGCTCTAAAAAAACATACTTGATGATTGCAAGCAACAAAGAGCAATGCAAGGAATTAGTATTGACTGAAGCTAGGGAGGTGGCGACGGTGTAATGGATTTGTAGGTCAAAGGTGCCATTTTCAACTTTATCCTCAGATTAATCGTAATCTTGAGATTTCTACAGCACCCATAAAAGCGAAGTCGTGAGAACCAGTTCATTCACAGTGCTTAATCAAAACAGAATCGATAGGCAGACGGTCAAAATCTGAAGAGTCAGCCAGAGACACACAGATGGACGGACGGCTAAGGTCGGTGATATTCAGAGTTGAAATGATGAGGTATATGAGGAGAAGAGTAGGAATCAGGATAGGATTTGACAATCGCTTGCAATCATCAAGGCAGTTGATGGAGAAAGACCGAAGAACCTGTTCTCCTAGGCTGTAGGAGTTACCAACAAATAATAATAATAATATCCCAAACCAGTTGACAATACAACGTATTAACAATATCAAATTACAAGGCACTTTCACCAACCAAGACGACAACAAGTGGAGTCATCTTCAGACAAATAAAAAATTAAAATAATAATAATAACAATAATAATTAATAACCTGGTTGTCTTGAGCCTGGCACCGCCGGCACCAGCCCAGCCTTGCACCTCTGTCCAAGTCATCTGAGACACCTGTAATCAACAAGTTCACAACGTCAAAGTTCGGATACAGGTCAGTTGATCATCAATCAAGCAGACATTATTACCATCACGCATTTATTACATGCAGATTACATAAAAATAATTATTATTAATCATTAATCAATAATTATATTATTACGCGTCAAATGATCATCAATCGATGGCATTGAGCAACTACGAGTGAAAGGTTTTGATGAAGGTCCGTACACAGGAATCGTCTCTCAGGGGAGGAGGATGAAACCCAAATTAAGCGATAAGTGGTTACAGCAGTCAAATCAGATAAAAATTCCTAGAGGCCATTTTGTATGTGTGTATGAACATCACCTAAGAGTATTGAGTCCACGGTTGTTGTTGACGATGATGATGGTGAAGTAGGAATAACGATGGATAAACTGACTGATTAAAAACACTGACTGATAAAAATACTTAATACAACAAAGTTTTCTGAATACCTCACAAAATCGCTAAATTGTTATTGATCGTCAATTTCTATTATAATGTGTAATGAAACCCAGATCGTTTCTTCCGATTGACTCACGTCGTCGTGGATGAGTCCCTCAAACCCGTAGTGGATTCCAAGGACACCGTATCCCTCCGTCAGACCAATCCGGACAAAAGCTCGGGCGGCCGCGTTCATGCCACACGCCGGAGCTCCAACAAACATGACGGCCAGGTTGAATGGATGCTAAAAAAGAACGCGTCCAACATGAATTCAGTTAGACATTGAAATGTGAAACAGAAGCAGTGTACGATGTGTCAACAAATAATTTATTCATATCAATGCAGACTGACTACTGAAGTGAGATAATGATGATGTAACGGCAATCACAAATTTATATAGCACCACTTAAAGGAAAGACTCACGAAAGGCGCTACAAAGCTAACAAAAGAAATGTGCAACCATGTGTGCATAATATGCATGCGCGAGTGTGTAAGCAAGCATGTGAATGTGGATAGGTACAAGTATCAGTGTATGTGATTGTGCTATAGATGTCAGTGAACATGGGCTTCTGTTTCGGTAAGGACAGCTCCCATACACCTGAAACATATATGCAATATTGTATGTGCTTATTAATCCATGTAATATACATCAAAGTGCATAAGGAAGCATCATCTACATAGCAGGAAATTCTTAAGAACATTGCTGACAACTGGCATAGCACACTGTAATTCAATCACATTTATCATCCTTAGTATATGTCAACAGCTTGTAATCAACACAAAATCATTGTTGCGGTTACACATACAACTACAGTAATACAAATATGTTTAACACAACTAACCATTTGCGCAACGCAGAGGAACATAACAGCAATAAATGTTACAGGATTTTTGGAATAATGTAATGTAATTATTTGTAACGAAATAAGAGCAATTTAAAATAAAGACTGCGAATAACTGAACAAAATTATCAAATTTCTTAAATATCTACTCATGCACAGATAAAGAAAACAATTGTAAAAAAGCAAAAGCCATTCTTTTTTAAGCAGAAGCACTTTAATCTGTTGTTCAGCTAATTTCATTACAGGGTCATAAGAGAACGATCACGAAGTATCACGAAATTTCGATATTCAATTTATTAAGAAAGGTCATTCTGGACAGACATGTTTACATAATTTCAGTAATCGATAAACTTCTTAAAACCTAATTTTAATAAATGAATTTATGAATGAATTTCAACAAATTACAACTTTAGATAACCATTTTAACCAATTTCAACAAATTTATGATAATTTTGGCCACCCAGTTTTACCCAAATTTCAGCCAATGACAATGTTCGGCATCAATTTTACCAAATTCCATCAAACAACAAAATAATTTAAACAATCATTTTTACCAAGTTCCATCAAATGATAACTTGAACATCTATTTTTTTACTAAATTGATAAGTGTGAATTTTTATGGCAAAACCGGTCTTAACAGACCACTGGGCTCAAAATATGGCCTCATCTTGCAATTTGCCCCAAACACATGCCATGAATCTCGTTGCTACTCACGGTCGTGGTGATCACTTCGCCAGCAGGAGTATGCTTGGGCGGCTTGATTTTGGCCAACTTGAGGTAGGTGTCGAGATTATGCTGGTAACTCCTGTCACACATACATGCACCACCAAGCTCCCAAACAATGAATATCTAATGAACCTCGGCACCAGTGCTAAAGTTATGATGTGCAGTTCACACAAATTTAAACAGACAGAACAAGCTTTCAACAGAACTACAAGCAAATCAAAAGGCTGCACTAAACATAATCAGTACCAGTATGCACAGTGCACAGTAAAGTTCCTAAACATACATAATGTTAGCACAACTAAGTACCACGACATATACTTTCTAAACATACTTAAAGTGAGCACATATAGCATAGATCTGACACTTTAAAAATACATATGATGGTAACACGTGATTATAATTTCACAACAGAAAATAACTAAACATACTTAATGTTAACACAAACAATGCCACATAAGCTTGAAAAACACTTAAAAGATCAATGTATACAAAATTGAATATGATACCTACCAAATAAACTTTAAAAAAATATGCAAGCTACACAAAAATTTGACATAAAATAAAAAAATAAGGAAAATTTAAAAAAGGTAAATTACATACAAAATAGGCATATTACACATAAATAGGCAAACTCCACTAGAAATGTGCAATCCTCAATGACATTACTCAAAACAATACAAAAGATGAGTACTGAAGAAAACTGCAAAGACAATAAATTATAATTAATCAGCAAATCGAGTAATAAATAGCGGACAACCGAATGTCACGGATGAAAAAATACTTGATTGGAAAAACGCCTGACATGCAGATTTGATTACTTGGCTCTGTTAGTAGTGAAGCCTTCGAAACAAAGACGAAACTTAACTACCATGTGGAGGTAACTACGGTACTAAGAACTAAATTTGCCAATCATGGACCTCAGGGATGCTCCTAATGAACTGTAATTTTTCTGATGGTAGTTGATGGCTTTGACTATCACACTAATGGCGCTATAGAAGTCAGAGGATTTGATCACATTAAGATAGACTGGATTATATATACTGGATTAGAATTGATTGGAGTACACTCAGTACAGCCACCACAACGAATGCTGCTCGCACAGCAACTTTCTTAGGTGTCAAAAAATTATGCAATTTGTTCAAACGTTGCCATTCAAGGTTCATCATCATTTACTAAAGCTGGTGACAAAATTAGTTCTGCTACTGGCATTCAGTTCTTCGAATCGCTCAATTGAAGTCACAAGAAATTTGGACTCTTGTTAGTATATTGACTGTCTATCACTTTCTCCCATAGTTGAGTGCCAGTCGCAGCCTGTCAGAGTTGCCAGTCCATGGCATAACCAGCCAACCGGAAAACCAACCAATGGCAAATTCAGCCAGTCAGGTATGCCAGTCAGTTGCAAATCCAGTTTACCACAACGGCAGCCAAATACAATTTAGACAATTTCCTCATCATGTTTTAATCTTTCGCTCCATCAATCTATTACTCCTGAATTCCTTACAGAATTTCTTCTGCTAAGTCAACTAACCAGTCAGTAGCAAATCCAGCATCTGAGAGCGAATCAGTTGGACATCCACAGAACTAGCACCCATCACAGTCAGTCACATAGTTGCTACTTAAGTAAAACAATTTCCTCAACATAATTCAATCTCTGGCTCTTTCATTGCTCCAATATCGCACCGGTTTTCGATAAAATTCCCCATAAGCTGTAGGAGTTCGTTGCACCCTATTCTATGCAATTCTGGGTGTCCATGACGTTTAACCCTAAGCACAGCTGACTCTGGACCACCATGAACCAATACCCCAATTTCATCATAGATTTTCTACCTTTAACTACCATGTTGCATCTTTCCAGCAAAATACGAAAACCAGGAATCAACTAAACGCTACCGGGTCACGTGAAAAACCGAACTAAACATTCAGCAAAGCCTCTGAACCACTAAACGTAAACAACGGATCTACAACATTAAACAAAAGCGGATTGACAGCCATGCTGCAGCGCGCCCTACCCTCCCCAAACAGCCAGCGCCGGTCCTGGCAGCGTACTTACAGCGTTGCCTGCATCGCCCGAATGCGCTTTTAATTTACTCAGTCTGCGATACTCGGTAAGGTTATTGATGTAGCTCCTAAAAACATAAAGCGTCAGTTCTACGCGATTTATTATCCGTTATCGCTTTTATCGGCAATTCGTAATCAGTACTAAGTGAAGAATTATCGGTATTTGGTATTATTTGTATCGTGTGGCGTATTATCGGCTATCTGAGTTATCTATACCTGTGGTATCCTATCAGCTATGGGTACTATCAGTACTATGTAGTGTATTATTGGCTATTGGTATTATCAGCACTCTGTGATGATGCAAACCAGTGCGTAAAGTATGGAAAAAGAAGTGCCTGGGTGTTCCTTACCTTCCTAAAAGAATTGCCTTGATGCCCTTTTCAGGCTGTGCTGGCCAATAAGTGGCAGGACGGCATTCATATTTTAAAATAAGTGCATAGACGCAGTCCAGCCACACTTTAAGCCCTGATGCAAACCTTATACTACACTTCACAAGGCAACTGCTGTACCTAACTGGCCACTGTGTATAACTACAGTTCAAAAATTTGCCATAACCCTTTGACTTTTAACCCGATCCCTTTTTGGAAAATAGCACCATACTCAAAGTGAAACTGAAACAAAATCTATGGTGAGCAATGGTAATTTGTAAACTGAAAGTGAAACTAAATCACTCAGAGGAATTATTGGTCTGAAAGAAAACATAACGGACCGTCCACGGAGTTCGACGGCTTTGTGAAAGTCTTTCTCATCCATTGCTTTCTGAACGGCCTTTGTCTATAACAGAAACAGACTCTGATTGGCTGAAGCAGAAGAGCTTAAGCTAGCCATTAAGAGCTTAAGCTAGCCATTAAGAGCTTAAGCTAGCCATTAAGAGCTTAAGCTAGCCATTAAGAGCTTAAGCTAGCCATTAAGAGCTTAAGCTAGCCATTAAGAGCTTAAGCTAGCCATTAAGAGCTTAAGCTAGCCATAATGAGTGTAAGCTACCCCTTAGAGCTTAATCTAGCAATAAAAAGCTTCATATAGGCAATGGGCAAGCATCCTTCTTTGATATTAGCAACAACAATGTGTGTCATATCAGATAAAGTTATCACCTTCATTTCCCAACAGGTCCTTGATCCATTGTAGTGGGGTATAGACCATCCAATACATAAGCAATAGCAAAACTATTACAATAAAATTCCAATCATTCATTGTTATAATTACAATAGCCGTCTTACCCGTGCCACGCACTCCAGCAGCGGCACCCGAACCGTCTGGTTACCATCGAGAGAAATCACGCAGGCCGGTGTGTCTGGGGTGGCATCCATCAACGCCAGGACGGCCTCTGCTCCCATGCGACAACTCTAGACAACGCAAATTAACAGACAACACCATAAAAACATGCAACAGAAAACAATATCGAATGTAGATGACACTAGTATTTAGAGATTCTTAAAAAATAATTACAATAATTAAAGTACAATTACAATAACTAATAATAACAATGACAGTTTCTACGGTGCTGTAACGCAGCCATGTTGTGACATAGCGACTCACGTACAACTAACAGCAGGGATCACCATCATCAAGATCCTGTGCCAAACGCCCGTATGTGTCCTCTGCATTGTTCATCACTTTTCTCCACAGTCCCGATCATTTGCTGCTATTAACATCAATGTTTTTATTTTTCCTTTATCATCCATTCTGCATATATGACCAAGAGGACACCAACAGCAAGAAAGGCCTTACAAAATAAATAAGTCTTGGGTCATGAATTGAAGGAGACCACTGACCTAGTCATATAAAATCAAATTAAAAACGGTAATGCATAATCTTTTAAGGCTGTGGCAGAATACTAACGAGAACTCGGTCGAAAGCAGACGGATTTCCTCCGCGTTGGACGTGACCAAGAATCGTAACTCGCGTGTCATAGTTGAGTTTTGTTGAGACGAGCTAAAACCAAAAATAAATCGATAAACAATGCAAGAAAACTTTATGCTATCTGCAACATCAATATACACAGTTCCTAACAATCACAAACTAAGCCATCGGAACCAATTTGCAGAGCTAAGTCACTGAACATTTTTCAATATAATGACTATTAATGAACCGTAACAAAAAACCTTTATGTGTTTGAAGCACCACCCAAAATGGTGGTGAAAACACTCCACATAGCACTACCAAATCTTTTAGAATCTGTGCTATGTCGAATAAATGAAGAAAACTTTAGTCATTAGGACGACACAAAAAAATTTTGGTTTTTTAATTCTTTTCTGAAAAATACAATTTTTTTTGCATGTAACCTGATTTGTTTATTTACTGTCTGTAGTTATTTTCTTTTTGTGCATTTCAAAATCTGCTTTTAGCATTTCTAACATCTATGAATTTTGGCAACCATCTAAAAAGCACCACAACCAAGGCTATGACCTAGGTTCTTTTCTTTTAATAATCCACCACTGTCCCTAGGCAATAGGCATACATTACATTGTCTGAACATTTAAGATACATTGATGACAAATGACGAATAGAGATGCTGCATACATTCTTGACTTGTTCCGGAGTGATCGCCTTTCCCTCGGAGTCGATGGCTCCCTCTGCGACGATGATTATGTTCAGCCTCTGACCCATCTTCCTCTCCTAAAACACAACGCACGATGAAGCCAACTCTACTTTCAACTCGAATTTCAACTTAACTCTCAACTTGGGGAGCAAAGTAGGCTCATGGCCAGTGTGCTGGATTGCCAATCGTGAGGTAAATAAAAGATTTATCACATGATGATGATGATGACAACGACGGCGACGATAATAATAATGATGATGACGATGATGATGATAACGACAATAATGATGAAGATAACGACGATGATGATAATAACAACAACGATGATAATAACGACGATAATGATAATAACAATAATGATGATGATAATAACAACGACAACAACGATGATGAGGATAACGACAACGATGAAGATGATAACGACAATGACGATGATGATGATATTAATGATGATGAAAAATTCTGTCAAATTCTCAAATCACCTGTGACAGTTTCTCGCAGAGAACATCCTCCCATCCTTTCTCTGGCGGCCATTCTGGAATGAGAACCCAGTCAGCCTCCGAAGCCAAAGCAGCGACCAACGCCAGGTAACTACAAACAGTCATACATACATACAAACAAACACTCATGCAAACATACATACATAGACACAAACATACATAACATATACATACATATTAGGGTGGCCCTTAAAAATGAAAGTTAAAAATAAACTACTGGCACCCCTCCAATCTATTTCAATTATGAAGAAAATAATTTGTGCAAAAAATCTTTGCAATAGGGCAATATTTAGGGGTGCCCCCCGAGCTCTCAAGTTTCAATAATGTATGAGTAAACTTCCAAATTATAATTGGAATCGCAAACTGAAATTTTCAGTGCTTTAATGCATTCTGTCGGCCTACTAATGTTTGCAATGCATCAACATTTAATATTTAGTACTTACTTACTTATTAAAATTACGTGAGCTCTAAAAATGTTCGCACTGTACAATATTTCAAATATATGTTTGATTAACGTTTGTTGTCTGGTTGAAAAAAGGTGGCAATATTTTATGAAGAGCTGTTTAATACAAGGAAAGACATTTGATTTAAGTCTACTGTTGCAAACAGAAATTGTCAGACATGTAAACACGAAATATTACAAATAATTATTAATAATTAATGAAGGAAAATAAGTGTCTATGCTTGGTTCTTATGAGCCTGAAATTCTTGGAGCAGAGTTGCCATCGTATCGTCAAACTTTTGGATACTTCATGCATCTACTCAAAGTTGGCAAGCAGACAGTCCGTTATTCCAGTCAACAGGCTATAGAAAAAGCCACTCTATTTTGGAACCGAGCTCGTATACATGTAAGAGGTAAAAAGCATTGTATTGACAAGTCACGCCGTTCTGAAATCTTGGAGATTGCTCATAGACATTTAGCAACCACGAGACGATTACAGGGAATTTCTCGAGCTCTCAGCTGTCTTTCTTGGAGGTGTTCCTTCTCGTGGAATTCGGTTTCGAATACCTGGCGCTATGCACCGGGCACGAAGGATGGCAAAAGTCATCTACACTGTGAGCCATAAAAAACCGTGCCAATTTATTTTTAGCTATATCTCGGTCGATATTTTAACAATTTTATATCTTCTTGTGTCGTTTGAAAGAAAAATTAAATCTCTACGATTTACTTATTTACTTGCGCGATGACGTCATATCCGTTTCGCAGCATAATGTAAATAAAGTTGATGGTTGAAAATTTGAGTTAAAATTTAAAAATGTTGAGCTTTGAGGATAAAATTTTAATTAAAAATCTGCGGGAATGCAAAAATTATTGTTCTAGACGATTAATTAAGGAGTTCCGAACAAGAATTGGAAAAGAAAAACATTAGATGACTTTCTGCGAAAGTTGAGAACTACCGGTTCAGTTGAACGCGCTGCGGGAAGTGGTCGGCCAAAATCATTTTCCAACAAGATTCAGCTCCGGCGCATCGGGCTAGTGAAACAATTGAGTATCTGTCTCGCAATGCACCATACTTCATAGGGCCAGAGATATGGCCACCCAATTCGCCTGGCCTAAATCCAGTCGATTAATCCATCTGGTCCATTATGAAACAGCGCGTGTACCAAAAGCGCATTCAGAACACTGATGAACTTCGAATCGGCAGTGTCTCGTATCCGTCTGGAACGATCTGGAACAACATCTTATTGACACTGCAATTGATCAGTGGCGACGTCGCTTGGCAAAATGTGTACGGGAAAAAGGAAGTCATTTTGAACACAAACTTTAAACAAATAAAGGCACTGAAAAATTGTTTGCATTTAAGTAGTAAAAATGCAGCATTGATCGATTCTCACTTGTTTTTTTAGTGTCTTCAGTTTCGCAAGACAAGTTTAACATACATGTAGGATGAAATCGATAATGTTTATTTCTGCTCTTTAGAGTATTGATTCCTGTTTAAAATAATGCAAAAAGTGTAAAAATCGATAAAGAAATGACAGAGATATAGCTAAACATAAAGTGGCACGGTTTTTTATGGCTCACAGTGTATACCATAAATATGTGGCTCTTCCGTGCTCAGTTCAAGAAGACTGCTGCAGAAGAACGCAGCATTCGTGATATTGCCATCTTTTCAGTTGTTGTCTGCCTGAAAGCCTGGATAACTGCGCCAATTGCTGTGGAGGTTCCTCTGAATGACTTCACTCTCGTGGCAAACCTTCTCACATATTCACATACTACAATTTCATCTGCTACAAGCAAGAAGCTAGGGTTTCATCTCTGGTATTTGTCTGAAGAGCTTATTGGGCTTGCTCTTTTGATTCAAGGGTATCCAATGACTCCAAGAAGCTAATGGTTGCTGCCATGGAAGAAGTAGCCCCAGATCATCCGTCTAATCGACCCAGTGTGAAGTCAGATGCATTTCTTGGCACCAGCGGTCTGGAACAATTCTGTACAACCAACTCCAAGAAACTGTTTCAGGTGCTTGGTCTGCGTGAACTATCTGAGATGATGCTTTCCAAAGATCCTACTCTTTGGGAAGAGAATGAAGCATTTCGAGAAGCACAAGCAGTACTCAAAGGGTTGGCTGTCGTCAATGATAGAGCTGAACGAGGTGTGGCACTCATTCAGGACTTAAATAAAAAGCTAACAAAAGATGAGGATCAGCTTCAATTTCTCCTGCAGGTTGTCAGTGAACATCGACGACAGTTCCCTGACTGTACGAAAAGAAATCTCGTGTCAAATTAGTAGAAAGCAGTGATTCCTGCATTTTATTGTCCTGTACTGATCATTTACTTCTGTGACCAGCTGAACAGTGAACAATAACTGAATTATAATTGAACAGCAAACACTTGTTTCATTGGCATTGTTGAATCACTAGAGTGTATTTTAGTCATCTCTGTAAAATTCTGAGTGACAGTGTGTTGAATATAGTTTGGTTGAAATTGTATGATTCAATTGGTCAAATTTGTATTACAGAATAAATTTCAGCGCTCGAGGGGCACCCCTAAATGTTTTGCAATTCCAAAATCCTTTTCAACATAATGCTATTTCTGTAATTGGCATGGATTGATAGGGTGCCAGACAAAATTTTACGATTTTTATTTTTTGGCTGTATGCTAAGGGCCACCCTAATACATATACATAGTAAAATATTGTTAACAATAAATCAATCAATCAATCAATCAATGGTTTATTGCAGCCAACCGATTGTGCAAGAACAAGCAACGACAACATAGTTTCTGTGGATACAAAACAAATGGCACATGCTACACATACAATGCATCTTTTACAATGTGCATCATAATGCATCAAATGTGCCTCTCAAATTTTATAAATGTATGCCTCTTATAACCAGCCTTTTTTTCATTCATTCATTTTCATTCATTCATGGCTTTTATGGCGTACTGCGAACACTCACCCACAATGTCGGCCCATCACTTCCATCACGAAACAACGCTGATGACTAAGGAAAACAAATACAAATTGGTCACGTTACACAACTCAATCAATCAGCAATGAAACATAAAAATCAAATCTTCAATCAATGAAAATGAATAACTAATAAATCTGTAATGAACAACAATTTATAGATTTAATCACCAATATATAAATCTCAAATAAATAATAATTTATCGGTAATTAACAACAATAAATAATAAAAAATTCACAGTGATAACAATAAACAATGATAAATAAATAATTTAGTAATTAAAAAATGACAACTAACGATAATAAATCATAAAGTAATTAATATTGCTCAACGATAATAATATGTTGTTAAAATCAGTACTTAACAGTTGATGAATAATAAATATCCCAGTTAACAAAAACCATGAAAATTATTAATAATTCATTAACTAATGAATCCAAAATAATAAAATCCAAAATAACTTCTACAGCACCAATCTCAAAATTCCCATAAAAGCCATTATCGCTGGATAAGCCATTGTGGCCGGGGAAACCATCGTGGCTATCTTACGCAACAACCGCAAATCAAATCCAATCCACAGAACCTGGAAGCCGTTGTGGCTATGTTGTCGATGGCTTCAATGATCCGATGTAGAGCCGAGTCGGCTCCGATCGTCATGTCGGTGCCGCAGAAGTCGTTGTCGATTGAACCGACAAGTCCGACGATGTTCAAGTGAGCGCATTCCTCCGCTTTCTGCTTCGTTATTTTCCCTGCAATGCGAAACAAAGACAACGGTCAGTGTCAACTTGTCAGGCAGTTGTGTCTCATGGCCTGGATTCTAAAAAAATGGGTAAAGACGAGAAAACGCCAATGTGCGACCCACACGCACGTTATTTTTTCTATAACGTACATATGGTACATGTACGTTATTATGCCGTACGTTGGCGTACATTAACATCGATTAATTCACTCACGTGCATCACTCATCTCTTCAGTAAATTACTCGATGCGACTGGAATATCAGCGCAAGCATACAATTACAATTTCATTCAACAGCTAACTCCTGTTAATCCACATCATCTATTTTTGATCGCATACATGTACAACATTCTAAATTGTACACCTATTTTTTCACTCATGCATTTTACTCATTCTGCAACAGCGCCACTGTGATTGCGTATTTAATGTATGCATACGTTATTCTTTTGATAACTTGCATACAGTACACGTGCTTTATTCTGGAAGGCAACATAGATTGCTCTATGGAAAATGCTACATGCAAAGCCTGAGGATAGCTTGGACTCAGAAGTTCATCAACATGAAGTGTACAGAGGAGTGGTAATGAACGAGAGCCTCATGCAGAAGGCAATACAGCGAAAACCTCAACAATTCAGACACATATGCAGAATGGGAGTCGACAGAAATATCAAGGCGCTGGTGTTTGGAGTGATGTGGGGCATGAACACAACAAGCAGACCACACACTGATGTGGAAATTATGTATAAACACCAAGCCATCTGGCTCAGCAGGGGAAACATTCTGAGGAGGGCAACAAACACCTACAGGCACGTAGACCATGACTATTGATTTAAAGCAAGTACCTAAAGATAGTCAGAGACAGACAGACAGTCATGGACATGGAGTTTTAGCGACCTCATTTTTCTTGACCTTGGACTTGGCCAACAAAGGCATTACCTCATAAATATGCATCACTAAGTTCACTTCATAAATATGCATCATTTCATGAATATGCATCATTTCATGAATATGCATGATGTCATAAATATGCACCACAACATGAATATGCATCATTTCATGAATATGCATGATGTCATAATTATGCATCACAACATGAATGCACAACACTAGAGAGGAACCTGATTGGACGAGCTCCTCAAGGATCTTGGTCCAGTCGAGACGAAACTGATTGGCGCCGGTCAAGCTACCATCTCCACCGATGCAGACGAGGTTCGTGATTCCCTTTTCCAGGAGGTTGTTGGCCGCCCTCACTCGTCCATCCCACGTCTGGAAGTCCTTACACCTCGCACTTCCAATCACTGTTCCACCCTTGAGAAACCATAACAGAACAACATGTTACATGATTATTTAACACAATGTTACGATCTTAATTTAGCACAATATGTCATGATCAACAGCACAAAGTCATGATTTTAATAGTGCAATATGTCATGAATGGCAGTACAAACACTACAAAATACAGCACAATATGTCATGATTGGCAATACAACACACTACAAAATACAGCACAATACGTCATGATTGGCAATACAACACACTACAAAATACAGCACACTATGTTATGATCAACACAAAACATTAGGGTAATTTCATTTCCAAACTTCCTTCAGATTGTTTATCTACCATATGAGAAATTTTCCTAGAGGACTAACATTCGTAGAAGACTAATGTTCCTACAAGATTAATGTTTCTAGAGGATCAATGTTCCTACAGCAATAATCCTCCTACAAGTCTAATGTTCCTACAGGACTAATGTTTCTAGAGGATCAATGTTCCTACAGCAATAATCCTCCTACAAGTCTAATGTTCCTACAGGACTAATGTTTCTAGAGGATCAATGTTCCTACAGCAATAATCCTCCTACAAGTCTAATGTTCCTACAGGACGACTGTTCCTTAAGGACTAACAACATCCCAAGAGGAATATAATAATGTTCATAGAGGACTAACATTCCTAGAGGACTAAAGTTTCAAGAGGACTAATGCTACCACAGGAGACAATAATAGACGAGAGAATTCCAGAAATGATTCAAAGATGACAACGTAGGAATCAAACTCTGACCCTTTGGATGATATTCGAGACCGTCTTCCACTCGGCTTGTACGATGTGGTCTCCACCGTCCACCATGCCCTGGTAGCCCTGCAGTGAAAATAAAAAAAATTGATCTAAATGATCCATAAAAATTACATAACCCATCATTTATTTAGCACCATTTTTTTTAGTACACATCTACATTACGAATACAATCAGGATTTATTTACAAATTCTTCTTGGCCAGAGCGGTTGAGTGAAGAAACTCTTGACATTGATCAGTGTCCAGGTATCAACACCCAAGATTTACAAGTCAACTTAAGTCAGCATCTAAATGTGCACTATAAAATAAACGAAAAAATAAGTAATCAAAATGTACTCATGTTTACAACTAAACATACATTTTTGATGCATGCATGAGTAATGCGTTTGTGTGTACGTATGTGTATGGAATATAAAAGCATGCGTATGCGTGAGTAGATGTATGTCTGTATGCAGGTATTTATTTGTATGTGCACTTGTTATAGCGCCCCTTCACGCGCTCTACTCAGAGGCGCTCCCGACTACAGAGCGGACACTGCATCAGAGTTTCACGCTGAAGCGCTGAGCAATTGTGAGCGAAGGACTTACCCAATGTCTCTACGCAGCGACTTGAAGTGAATTTGAACCTGCAACCCTTCGGCTGCAAGGCGATGAAAATACCCACTGTACCAACGTGCCCCACAATTTATGTACACATTCGTTTATTCTGGAAATTATATATCGCTCCTACAAGAAAACTACTCCGAGGCTCTCCCGACTCAAGCGCTCAAAAAGAAGTTTCCAAGTTTAGTGAAGAAGGATCCTGGTAGAGTATAAAATGCTATATAGCATGGATACGTGTTGCACAACAAACAACTGACAGCTCAGCACATCTAACCTCCTTGATCAGGTAAACATTACATCCGACGTAAATTCCCATGCGAACAATCGCCCGAACAGCGGCATTCATACCTACAACAACAAAAATTCCATTCAGAACTGTTAAATAGTGAGCAGATGGTCAACACATAGACCTGTAGACAGATTGATGAAGAAATCGCTTTCATAGACTACTGAATCATAAAGCCAAAAATGATCATAAAATGATTTAGTAGTAGTTGCAGTGGTGGAGTTCAGCTTCTACATGTTCTGCAAAGATGTGCAAAGACATACAGAAATCGCCAGATGTACCGGTTTGTACCCTAAACTCCAAATTTCTAGAGTGCCACTTGAAAGACAAGTTATTTGTGTCGTGTATTACAAATTTTGTAATCTCAAGATTTCTACCGCTCACAAAATAGCATCAAAATCGTGGTATCAACTTGTTCACAGGAGCTTAATCACAACAAAATCAATAGACATGAGAAATCAGTTCATACTAAAGTAGGGTGACCATTTTCTGGCCATCAAAAACCAGGACACTTTTTGGAAAGCTGCCAAATTGTAAATAATCTTTAACTACCAACTACCTGACTATAGGCTATACAAATACCTAGTTCTTTACGATAAACCATTCAACAGTAGCCTAACTATATAGTACTATAGTAGGCTGTTGTTGTATACTGCATACCTTGGCAAAGTTAAAAGTTACCGATATTTGTTAAAGTTAAGTTTTGTACTGTGAATGCTTTTCAAACATAGGAGCCTATCGATGCAGGTGTCATCACAGTTAAATTTTAAGGTGATCATAGACTAAACCAGCGTTTCCCAAAGTGGGTTCCGCGGAACCCAAGGGTTCCGCGGGGCGAGGACAAGCGTTCCGCGAGAAGTTGAAGAAAGAAATTTTGTGAGAAATTTTACTGCAATAGGCGTAAACATTTTAAGCAACTTTTGAAAATTCACTGGAAGTTTGAAACTATAGCGTCAGTCATCTTTTGTGTTTTGTCTCACTCGACCTTTCAGTGATTAGGCCTAAACGTTAAACGCAACTTTTAAAAAAGTATCGCCAAGTCAGATCTTGCAGCAGTTATTAGTAGGCTGCCAAATAATAATTTTAATTTCTTTGTGTAGCCTAAAAATTAGACAAAATTGAGTAACTTCTGCGTAAGCTAGGATTCTAAACCTCTTTTATTGAATTTAGGAACGTGGAATGCTTTCCAAACTCACATGATTTGTATAGCCTAATGGACGATGTTCTCGATTAAACCATCGTTCAGAAATTGTATAGCCTAGGCCTATTACAATTACATTCATGACGTGAAAGCGAACGTGGTTAAAAGCTTTCTTTTCATGAATTACGACAATAATAGGTTACGAAGCCATTCAATGAAGGTGAAAAGCAGCCAACTCTTCTAACAACAAACTTCTTATTGACATAACGCGACATAACGCGAATGAAGCAGAATTCCAATGAACCTTCACATTCTAACCTCACGTAGGGCATACTCTCAGTAGGATCCACAAATCGTGGTTTTGAAAACAGTGCAATTTAATTTTTCATGATACTATAAGAAAAATAAACTTTCTATAATTTTGTGTATTTAGGGCCTAGGTATGTAGGGCAGGCTTATAATTATCAGTAGCCTATGCTTCCAGTGTGTTCTGCATGATTCAATGCGTTCAGTTGAGATTAATTGGGGCTCCGCCAGAAAATATTAATACGCGAAGGGTTCCGTGGCCCAAAAAGTTTGGGAAACGCTGGACTAAACTCATGGCAATAGCTTATTCGTGAGCGATACGTCCAGTCACAGATGTTGCAAAAAGGGGAGTCAGAGGGAGGCAGGCCAGATTCAAGTGGGTGCTAAGGATGCCTGCAGCACCAAGTCCGCAGCTTTGACGGGCCCAGTTATAAATGTGTGCGTGGTGGATGGGTTGTGGCTCGAATCCCCGAAATGAATCTCGGCCGAATAACCGAAATCAATTTTTCACAACTTAATGATTTTTAGACACTAAACTCTGCAATCAACAACACTAACAGAATCATCATGTCATACATGTATGCAATTTAGCTTTGAATAGTGTTAGGGTGCTCGATCGCTTTCTACAATAATGTTTTCGGGAAATCGGAGTTTTTTACAACTTCGGCGTTTTCGGGGATTTGGGTTTCAGGGATTTGGGTTCATCCCGGTGGATGTTGAGTTTTCACTGGAGGGTAATGACAGCATCCGAGTCCGCAAAGTTGCCTTAATGCGGAACTGAAAGGAGTTCAGACTCAGTGCAGTATGTAATATTATCATCATTTTACGCAATCATGATCGTTTTAGCTTATTATTTACCCTGGGCATCGCCTCCACTCGTGAAAACAGCAATGGTCCTTCCGACGAACGAGTTCTTGGCGATTTGTTTTCCCTCCTTTCCTGGCGTTATCCAGATGCTTTGCCTTCGCTCCAGTCCACCCTCGGGTTTAGACGCAGCCATCTTCGTCGCCTGAAACGAAATTATCGGCCAAATAAATCGTAAAATCCGACTTTTGCAAAATCTGCCTCGACGATGTACCGCCTCCAGATCGAATGGAAGTGACCTTGGCTGAAGGTCGTTTCTAAATTTAGACATGAATTACACTCGCAAGGTGGCCTCCGGGCATCTTGTAACATCCCCATTTCTTACGTTATAAACTGATATTTTACGCAATAGCCAATTTAACTTGATAAAATCTCTACGATAATAAATTAACTTTATAATTAATACGAAAGGCGTTGAGCAAATTTTTTAAGTATGTTAAAAATTGTAGCATATTTCGAGGCTGAGAGCTAAACACCTGCATTTCGTTGTATCACTTGTGAGTACTTTATAAGGAACCTGCCAAGCATCATTGTTGTACTTGCTTCGGCAGTACATATACTAAAATTGGAACGATACAGAGAAGATTAGCATGGCCCCTGCGCAAGGATGACACGCAAATTCGTGAAGCGTTCCATATTTTTTGCCCTATTAAGTTTTTTTGCTCCATTCTATAAAACTTCTACTGTTTGTAAAAAAAGTGTCATTACCATTGGGCATGTATAAAGCGCCACTCTATATCTGCTGGATTATATCAAGTTCTGAGATATCAACAAAGTGGGCAGCACACCCTCAAAACCTACACAAGGAACTTATTTAATCATCTGTTCAAATGCTTTTCAGAAATCAACTGATCTTTTATATCCTGCTTTCCAGACGTGGTATGGGATAAAAATAATGTCATCGGGATTTAGGTGTCCTAGTGATTATTTGTCCGGTATTAGGCTAGTCCACATCTTGGATCAAGCGTCGGGCTGAGGCTTGCTCCAAGATGTGGACTAGGATCAGAAACGATGAAAGACCCCCGCGCTGCACGCAAGTACTTCCGTCTAGACATCCTATCTGGAGACCTCCCCCACCCAGAGGAGGGTTCGACAGCTATTTTGGCCTGGTGTGAAGAATGGCCCACGATAGAAGTGGTGAACCAATCGCTCGTGGCCGTGCCATCTGTCTGGCCTCCGAGAGGTGACCTGCCTCGTCACCTGTGATAGACTCTAAATCGCTTCCGCGCGGACCATGGTCGCTGTGCGGAGAATCTGGTGAGATGGGGAGCAAGCTGATGACCCGCGGTGCTGCTGTGAAGAAAGTCAGACGATGTCTCACATTGTGAACGAGTGCTGCCCTCTTCGATTCCCGGGCGGCCTCACGGCACAACACCCATGGGGGGAGTTTATCAGGGGCTAGGGTGACTAAAGCCCCCCAAGAAGCTCCATAGTCATGTTTTTACCGTGTAAATGGTCTATTTTTTCGGGCTTAGCCGAGTTACCCCCCCCCCCCAAGGACTTCCAACTGCAGACTTAAAAAAGGTCATCAACTATTTTCGGCCGGGAAATACATAGTAAGTTTCATGAGATTTGAACTTGACGACAAAAAAAGTCATCAACTTTTTCCGGCCGAAACGAAATAAATTTTCGGCGCCGCGCCTTCTGCACCAAGTTTTCAGCCTCCCCCCAAAAAAACCCACCGGAAACCAAACTCCGCCCATGACTACACCTTGCCGAGGGACCCGCCGCTAGTAGGCCTATATGGTGCGAACTCCATTCGCTAAAGAATAATTATTAGGCCAACTGTCGCGCCTATTAAATGTCATGGAATCGGGCAATCTGTCGTGCGCTGTCATACGGTCATACCTGAAAGAGGGGAGTCGAAATTCAGGTATCTGAATTGTGCCGTTTTCTAGAAGCGTGATTGGCTAAGCCAATAATAACTCGTATGCCTACGCTCAAAGCGGTTTTGCTTATCTGGCAAAGTTTTAGACTCCTCAATTCTGAGTTGACATAGATGTACAAAGTTTGAGACTACTCAATTAAAATTATATGGCATTGGAAAGCACCCACAAAATGGTGTCTAAGGCGGACGATGTTGGTATTCGTTGTTCTGAGCGTTCAACGAAATCGAATATCGTATTAATAATTATTCCATGTTTAAATTATGTTTTGATATCTGGATATTCTGGTGACGGCTCTGAGCCTCCGACTACCTGGTAATGAATTTTGTATGAGCTGGATGCGCTTAAGTTGCGAGGATTCAAAGCTTAAGAACAGGAAATTGCAGTAAGTAGCCTAATCAAGCTTTGAGTGGACGATGGAATAATGAAAATGAACTCTGTTTTGGAGAGGTTGGAAAATTTCCAGTAGAGATCGAGTGAAAGATTGATAATCCCAAAAATTGTTTTTGCGAACAATGCTGATGTAAAAATCTGAGTGAAATCTTAAGCAATCATTTCGCACTCAAGATAAATGCTGATGGAAAATCCCAAGATGGTGACTGACAACTCTATTGTTTTCATTGCAATTTGCAATGAAGTTTAACAGTTTGATTGATGAATTCTTGTACAAAAAACTGGTAATTAAATCAGTAACAACAATATCCAGTCATTCATATCTATTTAACGTAGACCAAATTAATTCATTTAACCGTGATTAAAATTTTGAGATTAATAGAATTATTTTAATCAGTACCAGCCATAATTTCAATGGTTACAGTGTCATTACAATTTGTCAGGTGCAGAGGAATTGTGAGCAAAGGAGTTGCTCATGATCCCTAGAATTATGGACAGCTGGACACCATCTAATGGAAATTGTAACTGAACATTTTAAAAGCGCCGCTCACAGATTCAGTAGCGCTCCCGACCCAAGTTAGTGCTCCCGCTAACAAATAGTAGTCTTCTTCAGGCGTTTACGAAACAAGGGAAGAGAAAGGGCAAGGTGCTCAAGACATAGAAATATTCTGGAACCTAGAAGGCACATGCTCTAACCAATAGGCAATTGACACCGCCACTGGTTCAGTCCCAAGCCTGGATAAAGGAGGAGGGCGTCGTTAATGGTCCTTGTTATCACAGTGACGTTAAACTGCAAATACTACTAATAGGCAATTAATGTTTCCCATTCTGTCAACAATGCTCCAATAATTGGCATCCTAGAAACAGTTGTTTGAATTTTTTCATGCAAGTTTTTTTTATGAAACTGTGTTTCAGGCACAAATTCAACAAAACACTAGTTATAAATGTAATATTTCTTTCTATCTATCTACGCATCGAGTTTATATAGCACCCGTTCAAAGACCACTATTCAGAGGCGCTCCCGTCCTAGGGACAACACAAGAGGAAAACCTCGAGTAATTTACAAAAAAGTACTTGAGTTATACAACTGTAATTATATATATTTTGCTAAGCAAACAATTTATATATACATACAGGTAAGTGTATATAGTAAATATAAATATATATATATATACCTATCTATACATGAATATATATAGTACTTTAAAGAACCTCTCAGAAGTCCTTGTTGAAAAGGCAATCTATTCAATTAAGCATAAGTCCAAAAACCCACCCTTCATCCAATTCATTAGTCCCGCAAATATCCTTAGTTCCCACTAAACCCACCTCAGCTGGAAAATGCCTGAAATACGGTGCAACTGTTGTTTCGAGCGGTCTTGTAACAAAATCCGTGCTGCAGAATTTCGCAAACAGTGCAAAAATTCCTGCGAACAACAAAGCGTGAAAAGCACGACTTTAATAAAAAAATTCCATGGAAATTTTGCGCCCATTCGAATCCCCCAAAACACAGCAATCGTCAATCGATAATATCGTCCAATCAGAACCGTGCGCCGAAAACAACGCAGGCTACGCAGCCAATCGTGCGGCCGCATCTAAAAAACGCGGCCGGTCAGAACAAAGTCTCAGAGTGACCAGTCTACAACTTCCATTTGTCTAAAGATCTGTGCAGCAAACAGCAGGGAACCAGAGCAGTCTTTGGTGAACAACAGCGGCAAGCGATGCTAGTCCGTCACCATTTGATTACTGTCACCCAGTCTGTCGCCTTCATCGAAGTTGTTTGCGGGAACGCCCGCGAGACCGACGCTGTCCTCTTTCGTGCCGAACGGGCGATTCTGTTCCCCGTCGTACAGCATCTGATTGGACTCGCTTTCGGTGCTCATAGATGGCGCCACGTTCTCTGATGCCTCGGTGTCGCCCCAATCGATTTTGAATCGCGTGACTCGCGGACACGTAGCCAGGATGTTTCGCTGTAACTGTAAAAATGAAGGCAATGTTTATGTAGCAAATTGAATTGTCATAAAACCTTTTTTAATAATGATAATAATTTGAATGCTGCTCGCTGTATTCACTTAAGCAATTTACAAAAAATAATCAATATTACATTGAATCAAATTTAACAACAGTGTTGATCAGGCTGCTAATTAATGTAGAAGTACTTCTCACTTAACATTTCACTAGGAAGCTATATAGTATATACAATGTTCTATTCGAGACTATCTACTCAAGAGCCCTCCTGACCCAAACCCGGCTAAATAGGACAATCTTTGGCATCACAGTGTTCTTGAAACAATTCGCCAAGAATTCAGAGAACATACAATAATCTTGTTGCCCTTTAACCAATTCTTAAAACACCATTCAAGTTTCAGATAGAAAAAATACAATATCCTCTACAAATCTACCAATTCCAAACCGCATTTTGGCATTCTCTATCAAATTTTTGCGTCAATTGGTCCTTCTCTTTGGAATATATTTTCTCCTTACATTCGCTCTACAATTCTTAGAACTTTGTTCTCTCACCTCAAAAGCTGCTTCTGCTCGCAACTCCTGTGTACTGAGCATTTCTGAACGGTTCACCCTACAAGAGGCGCTTTATAAATGTATAAATACAATGCAATAAAATATTTGGATGTTATAAATCATTATTATAAAGGTTTTTCTGGTATTAAAGACAGTCATCTTTTGCGGGTATTTCTTTCTTTCGCCGCACCTTGTCGAAGTCTGGTTCAGTCGGAGGGTTTTCCTTCAGTTCCTGATCCATGTATTCGTTGTTGACGTAGTAACCGACTCGGATGAACTCCTGTCGCCGATACGCACACGTCAACAGAACGACGGTAACGCCGATCACATCCTCTCGAGGGATCTTGGCCGGATCGGGAGGATCAGCCTGTTTCATGAACACAGGTGTAATGAACGCAAGCATGAATAAACGCATATGAAAGCTTGCAAAGCACATATCACAGCTGAGCAGTTCAGAAGCGCTCTGAGCATTACAGGCCTGTGAGAAAAGAAAGGTCTTCAAGCAGCGAAGAGATGCAGGTGAATTCCAAATCAGAATCCTGCTACGAATTGCAGTGTAAAGGTAATTCCACACTGAGGGTCCCAAAATAGTGAAAACCTGATGCTGGGTTAATGAGATTCGTGACCGAGCTACAAATAGATTAGGGCGGTCAGTAGAACAAAATGGAAGGACCAACCATTGCAAGAGAGGGTTCAGAGTTGGCGTAAGCTATTAGCTTTCTCTGACCTCGATTGCACTGTTCATACTGGCTTATGATCGTACCGTTAGAGTTCTGCTTCTTGTGTGTTATAAACAAATGCATTCAATTTATTCATGCATCTGGTCATAAATTCGTAAACCCCTTTTCAGAACATCACAGAGGCACAGCATGGCAATCCGTCAGATCAGGAGAGGTGCATCTTACAGAGACATAGCCACACTTAAATTCAATATCAGGTACTCTGGGATGAAGTTTAAGCAATACTATTTCGCATATGCTGGCATGCACAAGTCTTTGTATCTTTGTTTATGTAAATTAAGCGTAACAAACGGAATTGCAATTTACTTCGAAGACGAACATGTGTCGGCCAGCGCAGAGTGGCCCGACGACCACAGTGTCTAGCGTCTGATCGTACTCTTCACTTTCTGCAGAACCAACGTAGATAATCTTCCATTCCAAATCTGCCGTAACAGAGAAATAAGCAGCTAAACACCAACCAAAGTTACAAACCACCCAAAAGCAACGGGAACTTTTGCCCCCACCCTGGCCTCATGGTGGCAGAGATTCGCAAACCCCTCCACTGTGTGTCCGATGCCGAGACGGACACAGCAGTGAAGGTTTGGAGTGAAAAGCTCAAAAACTGTAGAAATGCATTTCGGTTAAACACACACACACACACAGAATCTTCTCTTTATTTATACAGATATTTATAGAAATCAAATTATGGACTCTGCCATTTTCCTGCCTAAAATATTCCAAAGTAAAATAATTTCAATTTTGCTTACAAAATGTATTTGGTTATTATAAAAGGGAATTTAATTTCAAGAGTGCGGGTTTCAGCAATTCACTATACATAAAAGATGGGGTGCGAGTTCTTGGGAATACATTTTAGAAGCCAAATGTTATTACTCACTTGTTACAGCATAAATTTTTCGCCATAATAATAAACTTCAACGCTAACCTGTAGGTATTGTTTGCAAGCACCAGGATACAACCTGCAACTATAATTAAGCCTCGACAACTCCCCTTTCACCAGAGCAAGACCATGGCTTAATGACAAGTGTAATATTGCAGACTGTCAGTTGTTAGTAGCGAAGACTGATGTTCATTAAGGAAACTGTGTACTGTAACCGTCTGTCAACCAGATTGAATTGATTGTCTCACGTGAACCCTGAATTACGTCAGATCTTTTCGATAACAGGTGAGGCTAATAAAAAATGTACCCAGTGGTTTGGATCTTCAATAAAAGCTAAATCGCAACATGGTGCAATCGATGGCTGGTCAATGGAAAGGTTCTCCATTACAACGCCACCCTAAGGCGTAGGCAGGTATATGGTCATATACACAAATAGACATCCACAAAGTCCACATTTTGAGAGTAGTTAACCAACAAAATCACACTTGACGCAGCCCGCAATACAATACAACAATAAACATTTCATCAACACTGCCGAAGGTTTTCACGCAATATTATTTTATTCAAGCTCTATATAAATCGGATAGCGCGCTCTAAATTGAGACCGTCAATCACCTTCGCTCAAGTTATCGATGCATTCGAATGTGATTTCAAACTGGAACGGATGCTTAAATGGGCATGGATTATCCTTTACATCGACGTTGCAGATATTCACTTGAGCCATTTTAATTTGTTCTAACGTTAACTTTGTTTAAAAAGCGAATTTCAACCCGCGATTTTCAGCAACAACAGCAAAAAATTCCTAAGCACAATGCTTGTCAAGGCGGGAAGTTATGTAACGTGCAATTCCATTGGCCAGAACCTCAACCGGAAATAAACTTAAGCTAATTGCTTATTGGAGTATCCTGCCAACAAGCATCATGTTAGAGATTATTATATAGCACCTTGTTAGAGTATATTTCTAAGCAACACACGTCTACCTCGTCGATATTGTCGTTTGTTATGCGCATTTGTACAGCGCCCTTAAAGCTCACTACTCAGAGGTGCTCCCGACTACAGAGCGGAGACTTACTGTGCATCGGTTTCACGCCGAAGCGCTGAGCAATATTGCGAGTGGACTTGACCTAGGTCCCTACGCGGAGACTTGAGGTGGATTTGAATCTGCAACCCTTCGGCTGCAAGGCGACGAGCATACCAACTACACCACCACGTCGTAACCAAAATATTTTAATGATGAACGCACAAACACACACACATAATATATAAATAGTGGCCATCTCTAAACAATCATCAGAGTGCAGTTTGTCAGATGGTATTGTTGAATACATACTTACTTATCATATCTCTGCGCAGCTCTATCAGATTTC
The DNA here is from genome assembly GCA_949752735.1 of Lumbricus terrestris. Taxonomy (NCBI): domain Eukaryota; kingdom Metazoa; phylum Annelida; class Clitellata; order Crassiclitellata; family Lumbricidae; genus Lumbricus; species Lumbricus terrestris. The sequence continues at coordinate 52,992,433 of OX457044.1, forward strand.
GGTCTTGTATCAGACCTTGCAGTCTACGACCTTTGCTTGTATTTCCTGATGTTACAATTATTTTTACTTACCAGAGTGGCGACGCCGGAAGTTTGATTCTGCCTATAAATAGGATAATATTATTATTATATGAATCAATCATGCATCCATTGAGTCTTGCGCACTAGGCTACAACAGCTACACAGAATAGAGTAGGTCAAGTTAGGCCTATCTGAGACGCGGTAGATAGGCCACAACATCCGTTTGCTGGTTCAAAACGAGCAGAGCTTATAAATAATTATGTACGACCGCAAATGTGCGAGTTAACGCACGCCAATTGACCAGCTAGGTAGAAAATAATTAAGGATGGGACCAAATTAAAACATTCGAAACGAACGCGTAATTTAAGTAACGGCCAGTTGTATACGCAGGCCGCTGGAGAGCCGAATTGACCTTACCAAGTTACCACCGTATACCTGCCTCACCAAGGTAGTTTCCATCACTTAGGTAGCATACAATGACTCTGAGGAGCATCCATAAAGAACGTCCGCAATAAGATGATGGAGGGTAATCAAATGAAGATTTAGCCAATTCATATTTGTAAAAAGGGGTAAAGAAGCTAGTTGTATGGTACACTTCGGGGTTCCATAAAATGTATGGGGGTAGAAAATACAATATCTGCAGTCAGTGCAGTGCATACCCAACATGATAGATTGGCCCAAAATTGAAGTTAATGATAATATATGAAACAGAAGATACATTCCTCATACTTTCCAACATGGGCTGCCACGGTCTATCTCAATGAAGTTGCATAAAAAATATTATCACTAAAATTGCAGACATTTATTCAACACACCACCTTAATTAAACAAGAAATGTTCATGTTATCTCGCAGAATTGAAGATAATTAGTTGAAACAGTTTTTTTTAAATCGAAACTAAGTCATGTTGCATATAATTATTTTGAATTATTAAAACCAATTGCCTCACGGCAATTTCGGTACAACGCCAAAAGCATTTTGATGATTGCCATTATAATGCCGTGTAGCCTACTTGGCAATGTTTGTGCTGCATGAAATCCAAAGTTCAACAGACGCCAACCTTCGTACTTGCAATGTTTGCAATCCAAAGATAAATGCACACCAACCTTTGAACTTTTCACTGTTTGTGCCACAAGAAATCCAAAGTGAAACACAAACCAACCTTTGAACTTCTCACTGTTTGTGCTGCAAGAAATCCAAAGTTAAACATACACCAACCTTTGAACTTGGTACTGTTTGTGCCGCAAGAAATCCAAAGTTAAACGCACACCTTTGCGACAAAACCAAGCGATGGGAAAAAAAAAACAAATTTTACCCGCAACACTATCAATAATGCAAGAAAAATCCACAAAGAAAAATTTGAAACTGGAGTTTCAGAATCTTGCACAATGGAACTAAAAATTCTCTCCAACCACTCAGCAAATCTCTTAAGCATGAAATTGCACTTCTAGAATCTTGCACGTTTGAACTAAACCACAATTCAGATCTCTGGATACAAATTGAAACATCGGTTTGGGTCGTAGGTTGTGACCTGCAGGTCACGAAACGATTCGGAAAGTGTCAAGGTCGGCCGCTCGTTTCCTCCACGCTCCGTACTCCGATGAATGGAGATGATCGTAGAAAGTTGCCTTGGCTGCATTGTATTCGCTAGCGGCATCTTTCAGGGCCTGGTATGTTGGGAGGCTGAGCAGGTGGTTTTGATGGAAGAGTGTGGCCAGCGCGCGGAATCGAAAGGCGAAGCCGAATTTGCAGAGGCGGCTGGCGGTAGGATCGGCACCGGTGTGGAAAGGCGACCTGACGAAAGGAAAGTTTAAAGATATGTTCAAAGCAATTACGGAAAAAGAAATGAATGATCATGTGATATAAAGAGGAAATCATTTTCAACAAGGATGCTTTAACTTGTTTAAATGACATGTAAACCAAAGTGCGGTATAAATAGTTGGTCATCATGTAAGAACATATTGATATTGGATTCAGGCTTATGTGTTATTTAAAAACATGACTTTTGATTGGCTCAATGGATGATGTATGTTTGTTATCACTAAAATGCAGAGAGCAATTGGTCAAAATAAGAATATTCTTATCTTATATTAATTCTTGCTCATCAACTCATTGAGTTTATGCTCACAGACAAATATTAAGCAGCAGCATTCTTTATTGGTGGCTTCCAAGAACCTGGAATGGCTTTCCTATTGTGTTCCATCCACATGGTGCCACAAAGGTCAAACTACTACGTCCCTAACTAACTTATAATAAAACTGCCTTCTTTAGCTGTGGTTGGTTAAAATTGTATTAACTAAAACCATATAAAATTGTTATAATTGATTCAAAATATAATGTATGATGTTATTTATCGACGTTAAAATAAAATACTCTGTAATAGAAAATAATAATGTGTTCTATCCTGTTCAAATTGTTAATTTTTCATATATTTTTGATAATTCTTTGAGAGCTGAGGGCCATTTTCGAGGCATGGCAGGCCACTTTTGGCCCATGGGTTGGGAACCACTGCTCTACGTGCTATATCAAATTGCTGCAATAAACAAATAAATAAGAAACTAACTCGGCGATGGTCCGTCCAGTGACGGAGCTGACTATCTCGACCTCGTTGTCCGCCTCTGACCAGTTGATGGCCGTCGTCGACTGGAGGTTGGGCGTCGTTTCGTAGATGGAAACCCTTCCAACAAGCGGGTGACGCAGGTCGTACCCAGCGGGAAGGTAGTCCCTGATCGTGTCGAACACACGACAGCAGACGGCTCGAGTGAAGTGTCCAAAGTCAAAGTTATTGCCTGCAACGGAATTGATGAAAAACACAGTTCTCGTGAACATAGAAAAGAATGGTAAAGGAAATTATAGCAAGGCAGGGCAAATCAAATCAAAGTAAGATAGAGTAGAGCAAATCAAAGTAAAGTATTGTTGCTTAAATAGAAGTTGCATTGATGGAAATAATTCTTGCTAACATAGACCTTGGATTAATGAAAATATTGTTGCTTAAACAGAAGTTGGATTTATGACAGACGAATAATTTTTGCTCCTATACCATTTGGACTGATGAAAATAGGCTACTACTGCTTAAACAGAAGTTGATCAAATCGAAGCTGGATTCATGGAAGCAATTTTTGCTCAAATAGAAGTTGATCTGACAAAAACAAATCTTCCTTTAATAGGAATTGAATATTGATGGAAACAATTCTTGCTAATTCAGAACTTGGACTGATGAAAATACTGATGTCTAAACAGAAGTTGGATTCACAAGTGTAATTCTTAGCTACTCTGAATTGTCTGGGAACCAACAGAGCAGTGAAACTTCGAAAGAATTTCGACAGAAGGCAACCGACCGATAGTGAGACTGTTGAGGTAGACAGGCTCCAGTAGATGGCTGGCGATGCTCCCCTGCAGGCCGAGAACGTTCCATTTCAGTATCTTGTCACTGCAAGACATCGTTCGAAATTTCACCGCATCTATAATACTCTCTTCTTCAAGTGCCGGCGCTCGAGAAGCGACCGTGGTTCCCAACGTCTTGGCCGTTGTCTGACCTGTCAAAGAAAACCAATAACAGGGCTGGACTTATGCACAACGTCGTTTATTAATCAATTAACTCAATTTGTTCAACGTGCACTGTCAAACCAAAATGCGAATCTAGAGCATGGATAGTCAGCCACTAGACAACTGCATTATTGTCATAAACAGTTACATTGACATTTCGTGCGCACAAAAAATAGTAACCAGTTTGAATCACTCGTCGCAAACCACTGAAGAGAAAAATTGACTAAATCTTGAACCTTCAAGTTTAGTTCAAGTTCTTTTTTCAGAACTTTTAAGTTTCAGTTTAAATTAATTATTGAAATACAAGTTATTTTCAGTTAGCAACAAAGTAACTCTCAGTTTCAGTTTTTCAGTTAACTTACATGAAACTGCTAAAAGGTATCTTTACCATCTAGTTTACCATGAGAAAAGTCTTTTACCGTCATCGCCCTTTACTCGCAGGCAGCCGTGGCCGCAGTGCAAGTCGAACGTCGGTTGATGTAACTGGGAGTACATCAGCTCCAATTCTTCTGGTGTTATTACTGTTCGTTTCCTGAAATCACAACAAGCACTTGCTGAATTTACAACAAGTACTCACTCGCCATACTTTACTGATCAACCATACTTGGCTGACCACCCATACTTGGGTCACCAACCATATTTTGCTCACCAACTATACTTCGCTCACCAACTGCACTTGGCTCACCAACCATACTGCCCAACAACTGCATTGAGCCCCACACTCAGATTATACCCAACAACCACCCAACAATAGACTCAATACCCGCACCGACCCCAACACCCCTATCCAACGGATAACTTACGTCATTGGAAAGACGGAAGCATCTCCACACGGAGCATTGCTGATGTACAGATGGATGGAAACGGTTTCCTTCAGCCGGAACTTGTCTCCGTTTTCGTTGATCGTGAAGATCGAATCATCGGACGAACGGTTTTGTCTCAAAGCATCGGCCGCCAGCGACAGTTGCTTCACAAACCATCTGCAAATAATACCATTCTTTAAATGACCAATAATGGTATCCGCATTTTAGTGTACAGGCAGGGGAGGGAAGTGAACTGCAAGAGGTGCTACATAAATTTATAAATGCAGCACAATCATTAATACAGCCAATCAAAATTCAAATATTTTAAAAAGACCTGTCTTAAAATGACCTTTGTTAAAATGACCGGTCTTAAAATCCAGGCATGTCCTCCGTGATCTTCTCCCGCCACAACGGGTAACTAGACAAGTACTTCCGTCGGCCTCGCTTGCATAATCCAGAGATACGATGCCGTGATTCACCGACTGGTAAATAAATCTCGAGCTTCACGGCAGCAAAGTTCAAAATTCTGCATACTCATTATCACCATAAACATCGTTATGTAAATCACCATCACCACGACAACCACCAGTCACCTTACCTCAAACACACACACACTCAATCAAACAGATTTCGAGTAATTGTGAGCAAAGGAGCTTACTTGACGAGCGCTCTTCTGGCAAGAACCTCCGCGTGACAGTCGACGACAACTTTTCCATCGGTTTTCAGCTCCAGACCCTTTGGACAACCATTGCCTGTCGCCAGGGCAACCACTCGCCCTTTGTCCCCTGGAACTACAAGTAATATTCATCAAAGCTATACATAGAAATATTCATCAAAGTCAAATAGAAATATTCATCAAAGTCAAGCAATAGATATAATGTATAGAAATATTCATCAAAGTCAAATAGAAATATTCATCAAAGTCAAGCTATAGATATAATGTATAGAAATATTCATCAAAGTCAAATAGAAATATTCATCAAAGTCAAATAGAAATATTCATCAAAACTATATATAGCAACATTGAACATTTTTCAAATATTTATCTTTTAATTCATTACAAGTTTTAATTTTGAACCAACTGGTCTCTCCGGCTCTGGTGTAGGCTAAAAATCTTTGTAATAATAACAACTTAGCTGCAGTCAAAGACACCTTTCCTACAAACCCCCGAAGACACGACCTGACACCCCAAACCTCCAATAACAAATTTCCTGCTCCTAATCGAAATTTTCGTAAATCCCAAGGGTCATTGATACCATGATTAAAAAATAAAAATAACAATAATGAAAATACTTAAATTGCATTCAGTTAAATTTCTAACAACTGTCCAGTTCATTGTTGACAACGAAAAGATTGCTTAAAAGCGAACGTCACTAACCCATCATAACGACGAAGGCAGCGAGAACGTTGCAGTTGGAGAAATTCACGGCATATCTTCTCTGCAGCTCGACCAGCTTTGCTTTCGCGAGGGCAGCCATGTTGTCGAAATGAGTCTGTTCGCTCACTGGCGCCATCTAAAATGCAATAAAATACAGCTTACTATAACCATGATTTAGTGGCCGACTTACTAAGCGGTCTCCCAAGTGTGTCTTATGAATAGCGCCAATCACAAACTTAAAGGCACGTGTTTGATATAAGCATCTTAGGGCTTAGTCAGTACTTAGGCCAAGACACCGTCATAGATACAGCCCCAGATGCTTAGGATGACAATTTTAATGATGACATACGTTCTCCTTAAATGCTCAAGATGACAACTTGAACAACATTTGAGTGATAAAAAATCCCAAGAGATGGATACAGCAGACTTACTTCCGCCATCAGCTTCCTAAGAGCCTCGTCACACGCTCGAGTCTTTGCATCCTTCTTGCTCGTTGCATAGGCGAGCGCCACGACCTGATTCTTTATCCTGATCTCACACTCAAACCTAGAAATGCAAACAAACTTAAATATCTATCTATTATGAACAGCAATTTGATGCTTATGCATAGAACTGGGCAAGTGAATGAAAGAATACATGACCGAACAAAATAACGAGAGAATTCAAGAACGAATTAACCGACAAAATGATTGGAATGCCCTCCCTCTTGAGCTGTGCCTGTTTCCTAGATCACTCTCTGACACATTCTCTAGCACTTAAAAACTGTTCCGTTTGGCCGTGCTGGAGTTGGGAGCGCCTCTGAGTAGTTTCCTTAAAGAGGGGCTATATAAATACTTGAATGAATGAATGGATGAAAGAATAAATGATAAATCAAAGAATAATGAACAAATAAATAAAATGAATCAAACCAATGAATGGATCGAGTGTCTGTAACGAATGGAACAGCTGGAACAACTAACGCAATGAATAATGGAATGAATGGAACAAGTCAGGGCAATGAGTGGAACAACACATGAACGGAAGAAATAAATAAAATGGAACAACTGAACGGAACAAACAAATCAACAAAACAAAAGACCACACAAACAAACAAACAACAAAGGAGAATCGTCGAACAAACAATAAAGAAAAGACGGACGAATAATTAATTAAATAATTAATTAATTACCCATTTGCAGTTCTCTCGTCGCTGATCGTAATGGTGGATGCAAGACCTTGCTTGGCACAGAACTCGTTGAACATCGACGGTGGACTGTTCTGACTTCCAAACGTCACCGGCTGCTTCAACTCAAACGCAACATTCCCTGCTCCTCCTGCTCCTCCTCCCACCGCTTCTGTACCTCCACCATTTGACGCCTGACCGTCAGACGCTGAAACATTAATCGTTCCAAATTGTTAATTAATCATGATAATCACGTGCTACAGCGCATGGATAATCACACCCGTACGGTAATAAGCGACTTCGCAACTCATCATGATTTCATCCGCCTGTCAACTTCATCTTCCTCTCTTCGTCGACTACGTTTGCGTGACATCCATGATCTACTTGTACGACGAGCAACGAGCAGAGACTGTTTTCACCAAAACTCAAGTCTTTTACTTCATTGGTCATGCACTTTGGAATCAATTCTCTCCATTGACACGTTCGTCGCTACTAAGTGGTGCATGAATCACGTCTTTTCGTAGGACATCTCAAAACTCTGTTCCAATGGTCATTCTCACTGGGAGCACCTCTGACTGGTGCGCACTGTGAGACGCGCTTTATAAATCAATAGATACAATACAATACAATACAAGTCATCCCTTATCCTGGCCAAGGTCACATTTGGTAAACAATGTCCAAGGCCAGGCACACGTAGCACATTTTCCATGTCTAACACATACATGTATACATGTATCAAGTGTTCACCCATGCTCACCTTTCAAGATACTAAATCCGTCTCTCAGAATGCTGTCGAACGCATTTCGTGCGGCTTCCGTCTTTGCGTCCTTCTTCTTCCGTGCCTTGCCCTGTGGAAATCGCTTGCCTTCGATGACGCATGTGTAGCCGAACATTCCGAAGCTACTCATGCTCGTGTCCTCCACGGCCGTCTCCTTTATCGATCCATCCAACTTCAGCTTCTTCAGAAACTCCTCAATAGCACTCACCTGAAGAAGTTTTACAAGGAAAGTTTTACAGTGTTTCAAAAGTACTTTACTACTGTGTAATTAAACTGTTTTACTGTGGAACTAGACTGTTTTACTGAGAAATTAAACTGTTTTACCGTATAAACTTCCGATACAGTACATGTATACCTACAGACAGACATACCCACATATGCAGGGCTGTACAGGTAAATTTTGAGGGGAGTACACGCTAACCGGGAGAAAAATCAACTTCTTTGGGTGCAAAATTTCTGACAACATTTTTTAAAATTTTAAGTCAACCGCCCAAAAATTTCCCCACTTTTCCCGTCCGAAAAATCTGATGACTTTTTTTAGCCTTTCGCTCCGACTTTCATGCCAAATGCACTTAAATACCCTTTACCTCATTCATGCATATACCCACACGCTCTGTGAGGTGAGTATACGCTGTACACCCGTGTGTACCCTGGTTTTCGGCGGTGAGTATACGATGCCATTTTTTCCCGGAGGTAAGTATGTATCGCATACCCTTGATTACAGCCCTGCACATACGTACATGTACACACCCATGCATACAAATAACACAAATACAAAGCACACGTTCGTGACACGACATCACAAAACATGTCTCCAAGCCCTTTTAAAAATGATGAGTAACGTATTCCACGTTATTCTATGCTAAATTACATTCAAAATGAGCTATATTAATTATTAAAATCGACCAAATGCTTGGAGTTATAACATTTTTAACATTCAATCTATGCAACACAAAATGTTGGGAAAACAAGATTTTCTTTATTTATTCTATGCATATCAGGTTAGACTCAACCCAAAATTTCCAGCAATTTTTCCACCTCACAACACTGAATAAAAAATTCACAAGTCACGATGCACAATAGAAACCAATTCCAAAGCACTTACAAAAACATTACAATCGCAACAGTGGTAAAATAAAAACACAGTTCACCAACCGGATTCTTTGTCCCGCCTCGGTATTGTCGGATGAGGTCGTCCGGAATCTCGATGCGGTTGACCGACTTCGTTAGTTTCTCCGGAAGCACCGGAAAGTTCTGTCCAGGCACGTGGAATCCGGGAATAAAACTTGCCCGCAACTTATCGTATTCCTGAATCACAACAAACAAGATGATTTCGTGTAGAGCTTCTTATTTGAGGCGATTGATTGCACTTTATGTGACCCACTTAGCAATGTTTGAGGTGAGCGGCAAATTGATTGCAAAGCATTAACGTCAAGGCAGTGTTTCTTTGCGCCACTTTACATACGTTGGGAAATACATCTTCTTAGCACGCACCCTGATAATATTATGTGACAGAACAAAAACCATTTCAAATGCTCTATTTTAGTAAACTACTTATGATTCATCTATTTCACTGAGTTGCTAGAAAATTGGTTTTAATTTTTCTTTATTGGTACAACTACAAAAATCAAATAAAAGTTAGTTCGTGTGCCATTAGAGATATTTCTTGCTGGGTCATTTTAAGATAATTCGAGTCATTTTAAGACATACTTTTTGATTTTTGTTTTGATCTTGACATATCTTTTGTTTGTCATTTTAAAACTTAATCTTTTGCTTGTCAGTTTAAGACATGTATGGGCTCTCCAGCATCATTTCAAATCACGATCTTTCCTTCATAATTATAATACATATCTCTCCATAGTCATCATTTAAGACAGGTCTCTCCACGGCAGTCATTTTAAGCCATATATAATTCTACTTTGACATTTTAAGACATATCTTTCACGACTTTTGACATTTTAAGACATATCTCGCCTTTGACATATTAAGACATAACTCTTCTTTGTCATTGGCAAGCGGTACACGTGGAGCAAGAGACAATGAAGAAATTCACAAACCTCTATCTCGCGCAGCGGCTGATTGGCATTTGCGAGGGCGTCCTTGAACTTCACGTAGCCCGGTGCCCTTGCATCGCCCTCCGACCCACCACCACCGCGGCCCATGCAACTCGGTGGTGAAAAATTGCTGGTCACACCTGAAGAAGCAGGATACGACACCTCGTTTCTTGCACCACCAGAGAAGCCGTCACCAGACGGGGCGTTTCTCATCAGACCCGGATCCGACGACTTGTTTACTGAGCCGGATGACACCCCCATGGTTGAGTCTCTGGAGACCAGCAACGGCATGGCGTCTGGCCGAGCCGGACTGGCAGCGGCCACAGGTGCACCGCGACCAAAACCTCGGCCGATGCCCGGCTGGGGCCGACCCGACTGCAGTGACATCGGTAGCTCCCGTGGACCTTGGAAATCTCCTTGACCAAATGTGTTCATGATGCCCGCGTTGCAACTGCTGAAACAGCAACAATCTGACATTCACACAAAACATTAAAGATAACATACTGGTAGGTAGCAACCAATGATTTTCTTTCAGTGGGTTATCTTTCGCCCTCTGAAATTCCTTGGTGGCAGCGCTCTATTCAATCGGAGTTAGAGGCGGACATATTGATTACTTGGTGAGCATATAAACTTGACAATAAATACAGAAAGATATATACAGGTGCGGTCCGAATCGAATATCGGCCGGATCCCCGAAATCGATATTTTTTAAGTGCAACTCGAACAATCGTTCAATCAATCAACTTTATTGACCACCATCACAAAGTAATACAAGCGTACAGGTTACAAATTCGTATGCAGGTTGTCAATAGGTAAACCCAAAGGAACATATGGTTCAGCGAGACAGGGTTCTCTATTTACACCAGTAATTTATCAATTATTATACATTGATGGTCACTGAACATCATGCACTCAACTGTATTATCAGCAACACTAACATGATCTATCTGTCATATAAGTCCAATCTGAAAAACTTTTGGAGTATAACCGCTTTCTATAACTGTTTTCGGGAAACCGGGCTTTGTGTTTTCAGCGTTTTCGGGTTGACCACGCCAATACACAAACTCACGAGAAGCATAGCGTTCGAGACGCTTACTTCTTCACAATTTCACATTCCCTGCGGAATATTAAACTAAAAGCATTAACGTCCAGGCAGCATTTCTTTGCGTCACTTCACATACGTTGGGGCACGGAACGTGATGAGGATAGCAAAAAAAAATCAAATGCGCGATTTTAGTAAACTACTTAAGATTCATCTATTCCACTGACTTGTTAGAAAATCTATTTTAATTTTTCTTTATCAGTACAAATACGAAAACCAAAGAAAAGTTAATTCGTAAAATCACTCACAAAAACTATTCCCGCAAATATCGGCTTTTCCGTTTTCCCAAATAATTCTGTCGTCGCACACAACGACCTCATATATATTACGGTCGCACACCCTCGTTGGTTGCGCACACCTTGTCAGACTTTAGCACAAACCAAAATTCAGAGATACGTTATGTTGCGCTGCTTGCGCATAAGTACGATAATAATATTATCTTATACAAATTAATTATTATAAGCAAAAAAAATATCGATTAAGGCTAAAGGCATAGCTCTAGCAATCACTATGAAGTTGCACTTGCGACTCATCATCATCAACAACAACCGAGGGACCAATGCCCGTAGGTGCTCGATGCCGTTCTCGTTATTCCACGCCAGGTTTGTCTCTCCAAGGCAGCGTGTGTTAGGTCCTGTAGTGATGCTCCACACCATTCTGATATGTTATCCAGCCATTCCTTGTGTGGTCGTCCTTTCCTGTTGGATCCCTCCATTCTTCCAAGCACAACTGTCTTGATCTTTCTGCTATTGTCCATCCTGCATATGTGGCCGAAGAGATCTAGCTTCCTTGTTATTATTTTCTGCATAAGGTTCTCTGTGTGGTCTATTCGCCTATACAGTTCTGCGTTTGTTACTTTCTGCATCCATCCAGAAAGTAACAAACGCAGAACTTGCGACTGGATTATCTTTACTTCGGTTTTAAGAAGGTATGCGGACAGTCGTATATCTTGTTCTTCAACATTTATTCTGACAATGATCAGAATGCATAGGCCTTCGAAGAAAATTTCATGAGCTTACTTGAGATCACTAAGATGCGAAAATAACGTCGATCTCCTTTAAGTCTTGATCTTTCAGTCACGCTAACCACACTTAATGATGCGTCGTTATTTTACTGACTTACGGCTGCAGAAAGCTTGGGATTGCGATTATTGACATTGCTACGCACGGGTCATGACCATGCATTCATAATATTAACTGCACTAATACGTATCCTGCAAATTGTGGCAAGGAGTTATAGGCTAATAAAGACTCTCGAATGCAGCTAGTTTTGTTATTTATAATTATAGAAAAATTATAGGCTTAATAATAATATTATTGTGTGGCAAAGTAATTTAATGTAGGCCCAAACGAGAATGAAATGTTTAGCCTAAAAACGATAGATGAATCATGAAACTCAGTGAATAGGGCCCAGAGCTCGCTTGGGAAATGACAAGCTAGCCTGAGTTTTAAGCACTTAGTAATATTGCCCATAAGTAAGTTGTTTTCATCTAATGCTAATTGGTGTCCATAGGACTTGTTCTCGCTTGTTATAATTTGCCGCGATCTCAAACCCTATTAATTCGACCTGCAGCAAGGAACTGATTATACTCAGTCCATGGACTTGCAGACTGCAATATGGCAATGAATGTTTAGATTTAATTCAAGGTTCAATATTGAGTGAAATTATTAATTTTTCAGAATTAATTTTTTTTGAAAAAGCGCTTTGTGTTGGCTACTTAACATTGCACCACGTTTGCATGTCTTCAATGCAACGAAATATGAAAACTAAACAGGTTAATCATCTCGATTCTGGTAAGTTTACAGCGATTCAGACGACAGTAGAATGGGCCGATAATATGGCGCTATATCAGTTCGCTCTGGCGTCAGCGGCGACCGAAGCAGGGCGCGCGGATGTCTGACAATAAGGCAAGATGGCGGTCGAGAATTCGATGTCGGACGATGAGTTGCGAAGTCGTTTATTATCTTACGGGCAGAAGGTTGGACCAGTGACTTCGACGACCCGCGAGGTCTACTTCAGGAAGCTGAAAGCCCTGCAGTCGAGTCGGGGGCGATCTGCGCCTCTGAAGCCGTCCTTCAACCGGCGGCAGCTCGGTGGGTTTAGCTCGGACGAGAGCGACGCGGACGAAAAGGAGGATGGGTGGGCATCCGGTACGAAGATGACGTCGAAAAGTCCAGGATATGATCCGCCGCCGACTTCACGGCTGAGCGACTCGTTCGATCAGTTTAGCAGAGGAGGCAGTAGCCGGACAACAGCAGGAGCAAATAATCTGTCGTACGGCGGCGGCGGCGCCGGTCCGTCAAGGGTGGCGGACGGTGAGGAGTTCGCGAGAGGGCGCGCTTCGCTCGATCCGACGAGCCTGTGCCGCCCGAGCATCAACGGAATCGGCAGGAATTATTCGTCGCCCATGCGTAACATATCCGACAGTGGTTCGGATTTTCGGTTGAGGGGCAACAACAATTCAGAATACCGTGCCAGTACTGACCCATACAGAAACGATTGCGTCTCGGGTTTCAACTTTACCGTAGGGCCAGCGCACGGCGGGCGAGTCCAGCGCACGGAGGACGGCTTCACTCCTCCGACCTTTGGCGCGGTCCCACGAAAACCGTTCTCAGGGCGTCTGTTTCCAAACCGGGACGGGGAAAATCCCACAACCAACGAAGCCTCGTTCCCGAGGTCGTTGTTTTCACCAAAGACCAAGAACAAGAGCGCTCACGCCGCCGTCGGTAGGTGGCAGCACGTGTCGATGCTTCTTTTTGCCTTGGGTGTGGGATTTTTCATCGTGCTCGCATACATCTACTGGGACATGACTTCGTCCAGCAACGACCTGCAAAACAATTTTCTTCTCTGCTCCAGCGAGGACGAAGCCAACTTTGAACACTGCGTCCCGCAGAAAGGTTTGTCCTTCGTTCGCGACCTCGTAAAAAAGTTAATCGACCTGATCAGCACGCGGGCGGGGTCTTCCGAGTGCGGTTACGAAACGAGCCGCAACATCTCCATTCGGGAGTACAACACGTTTCTGGAGAAGGAGGGACGCGGCTACGTGGTGGGAAAACCGGAGATAAAACCGATGATCCTGCGCCTCTTCATCCAGAACCCGCACTGGTCGGTCCGCCTCTACGACGCCGACGACGTCGAGACGTCCGATCCGACGCTTGTCAGCTTCCTCATGTCGGACCGAGTCCAGATGTCACTGTGGTGTCGGTTTCGAATGTCGGTGTCGCGCGTGATCGGCGCGATCGTGACGCTGACGGCGATCATTGCGACCTCGTTCTCCGGTTACGCGTTGATTCGGCTCTGGATGAAGCAGAGGGAGGAGCAGACGAAGGAGGTGGTAAAGCTGGTGGAGCGGATCCTCGACAAGCTGAAGCTGCATGCGGATGCCTGCCAGATGCAGCCGGACCTGAAGCCGTACCTGGCGATCGCTCACGTCCGCGACAGTCTCATTCCGCTTCAGGATCGATGTAGGATGCAACGCGTCTGGGATAAGGCCGTTCATTTCATCGAGGCTCATGAGTCACGGGTTCGAACGGAGAGTCAGATGATCGAGGCTGAAGGTTGGCGGTCCTATCTGTGATTGGAAATTTTAATTATGTGATTGCGAATGTAATTGTGTTATTGTAAATGTAAATGTGGTTATTGTAAACGTAATTGTTATTGTAAATTTATGTGGTATAAATGTAATTAGTTAAATGTAATTATTATTTAAATGTAATTGTTATACAATATAATTGTTATAATACAATGCAATCGTACTATACTATACTATTATACTATACTATTTTTGGATTTATAAAGCGCCTCTCACAGTACAACCTAATCAGATGCAAAATGTAATTGTTATATACAATATAAAATTGTAAATGTGATTGTTTAACTGCAACTGTGTATTGTATCTATTGTATATATATTGTAAAATATTGTATTGCATAAATTGTATTGTATCTAAATTCTTTGCATTTATACAGCGCCTCTCACAGTGCGCACCAATCAGAGGCGCGTTGTAAATGTAATTGTTATTGTAGTTATTAGTTGTTATTGTAAACATTTGTGTAAATTGTATTTTAATTGTAAATACTATTGTGAATGTTGTTGAAAGTGTTATTTTGAATCTTATTTTAAAAGTGATTGTAACTGTTACTGATGTTATTTTCAAGGTAAATTTTGTAGTTAAGTAATTGTAAATTTTCTTGCAATTCTAAATGTTATTTTAAACATGATTGTAATAGTGAATGTTGATGTTGCTGTGATTTTTAATGTTGTAAATGTTATGTTTACTGTAAATGTTATTGTAAGAGTTCAGAATGTAGGTCGTTCTTAGGAACTCACGTATTGCGAATGTGATTGTAAATTGAATTGTTATTGTAATTGTAGATGTGATTGTTAATGTGATTGCAGATGTAATAGTGAGGCTATAAATATGATATTAGTAATCTGTGGCTTCTATTTCATACTGTGGAATTCATGTAATATTGTTTGTGTTCGTAAAATATTGTAGATATTATAAAATCTTTAATCATTTTAGTGTCTGATGGAGCACTTATTTAATAGTAGTTTCAGTTTAATGATGCTGTGAAAACAAAGCTCATTAACGTCATCCTCCTCCTTTGTCCAGGCTTGGGTCTGGCACTGCCAGAGTACAAACAGTGGCCAGGTGCACAGCACTCTTTAAACTAAGGCATAATCTGGTCAGCATCTAGAAAATGCAGCCTATGATGATGGATAAGTAGTTTTAGAAAAGTACACCTTAAGTTGAGAATTAACGAGAGCTTTACTGTATTTAACTGACTAGTGTATGATTTTTAACATAGATCTGAGTCCAGAAATTGGAATTGGTCGCTGATATAGATTTGACTTGACCTGGTGAATGGGCTTTAATATTGTTAATATTTGTGGTAAATACATTAATGATCAGATTGCTGTGGTTATTTTGCCTGAACAATGAAATAATAATATTTATAATAATATTGATGGTTATATTATTATTGAAATAATAATCATCTTTCCTTAAAAATAATATATTTATGTTGTTGATGCTTATGGTAGATACAACAATGATCAGCTTGTCTTAATAAGAAAATTATTATATTTATGCTATTGATGGTAATGGTAATCACAATAATTAACCGCCTTGCTTTTTGCAATATTTGATAATAACATCGTCAATATTTATTGCATATTCAATGTTAATCGGCCTGATCTAAATATTTACGAAAATTATAATATTTATGCTATTGACTCTTAATCTTATTGACTTGTAAATCTGACACCGACGATTTCTATTGTCTTCAGAATTCATTGTCTGGCGCTGGGTGTCACCAGCCACCGACGTCGCGAAGGTCTGGCAGGGTCAGGCGTTTGGTGAGCACGGCAACAAGATGATCCAGAACTACGCACCGCTGACGACCTGCCTGAAGATCCGCAACATGTTCGACGCCGACATCGAGTACGGCGACGACTGGCACGTCTCCATCGAAGACGCGATCCTCGAGAAGTGCGGACCGAGCCACGCGATCCTTCACATAGCCGTCGACCAGTCGTCTCGGGACGGCTGCGTCTACGTCCGATGCCGAGACCTGGAGTCCGTCGGACGCGCCTTCAAGGCTCTGCACGGCTGGTGGTTCGACGGGAAGCTCGTCACCGTCAAGTACCTTCGCGAGCAGCGGTACTTCGAGCGTTTTCCGGAGGCCGTCGAAGTCGTCGATCCCGTTAAGCCGTCGAACTCGAGCCAGTCGTCGCTGTCGCAGCCGTTTCACTCGTCGATCATGGAGAACTCGTGAGTGGCCGGTTGGGCGCGTTTTTTGGCCGCCGCCGCTGTAGATAACTCTTGGAGTCGAGACGACGCTTTTTTTCGATTCGGAACGAGCTTTTCTGACGGTGTAACTTGCGTTGTTGGCTTTGCAAAATTCATGTTTTCCTCCCCCTCACGGCGGACGGGGCGGTTCTGTCGTGCTTATGTTTTCGTTGTGACCTGTTTGACCCCTTCGTGGCTGCAACCGGACTGTGCCTCGTCGAGAATGTTTTGACCAAAGTGTGAATATTAATTATGACGACTGCATGATGGCTCGTGGCCGAATACCTGTTTGTTGGTTTTCTCTTTGGGAGACAAATTCTGGTGCAGACTTGTGGCAGGAACTGCGTTGTAGCAAGATCTGCAGGTTCGCACAAGGCTGTTACTTATTCATTCGGCCTTACTGTAGTGGTGACTGCTTGGAGTGTGATCAACTGCAGCAGTACAGTTTGAAACCTGCATGGACAGTTTATGGTCTGCTTTCGAGAAGTTCACCCCTCGGAACTTTAGCTACACTGCCATTGAATGTTCCATGCAACCTCAAACTCTCCCATGCTCTGATCAGCTTCATGTTATTCCCCATTTATTGGTCTTACAAACTATCATTTTAGCATTCTACATTGATCACCCTAACCTGGGTTTCAGCGCTGGTCGAATATAGGTTGGATTGACGAAAAGAATTCTTGCTGAATAGAACTTGGATTGATGAAGATAATTTTTTCTTTGAATATAAAGCTTCTTGGTTAAATCGTTGTTGGCTTGATGAAAAATAACTTATTTAAATAGGCGTTCGATTGTTGAAGACAAAAATTCGTGCTTAAATAGAAGTGGGATTCATGGAAGCTGGATGAATAAAATTGCTAAGATTGAAGTGAAATTGATGAAAAATTGTAATACATTGGGCAAATAAATTGGAATGCTAATATGATGGATTACCTATTGACCCCTCCTGACCCCCCCCTTAATAACCAGCCTTTTTCTGTCCATGGCTGCTGGTGCTAGGTTGGTTGTGTAGGCCAGCGTCCGTCTTGTGGCAGCGTAACTATCGAACTACAGTGGATTAATGGGCATTCAATATCTACCCCAGGACTGTGACAGTTGAGTGAGGTTACGATACAGTTGTTGAAAAACGTTACTCTCTTCAATTGATTGATGTTTCTCGCTTTTGTTTCTAATTGACTTGAGTTCTTGCTTAAAAGCCGTTTCGCATGTTTTTGTTTCCTGAAAGGACAGTGAATTTGTCGGCAGAATTTTGTAAATGCATCCAACGCTAACTGTAACCAGATATTTCGTGGCTGTTTTAATTGAGACGCTGTGGTGTGTATGCGCGTGTGTTATGCTGAGTCAGCATGGTATGGTGGCTGATCGGGTAGGACGCTTGCCTTGTCATGCATGCCATTGCATGAGCTTGGGTTTGAGCCTCTTTCCATGAGAGATTTGTGGCTTTGAGATCGACAGTGCTGCCTAATAATATGTGACCCATCTGCGCAAAACCAGTCGTAAGTCGAATTTTTGACTTTTTAAGTTTAATGTACTTTTTTAAAGAGGAATAAATTCTCTTTAAAATGATACCATTTTTATCGTTCTATCTTGATCCAAACTGAATTTATGGATGAAAAACTACTTACATTATGGATACTATTTATTGACAAAAATGCATCTAAGTTGGCCTAATAATATAAATTGCAAATCATAACTTGCAAGAAATCATTCAAATAATACTCTTCAATGTTATCTTAACTCAAACTTTTTGGTTATTTGCCCCCAAAAAATTTCACAAATAATTTTCCGCAATAATCTAACAATTGGAAAATATTGACCTTGCTCTAGTTATTGCTTGTTTTCTTGAAACGAAAATTTTCGACTTATGACTGGTTTTGCGCAGATGGGTCACATATAATAATTGTAATCATATTGATTGTAGCACTAATAAAATTGCGTTCATAAGCTGAATTGAACTTGGACTGTTTCCTGGTCTTGTCGTGGCTGCTGTACTTTGCAAACAACCACTGATGTTGTAAGATGGTGATGTGAAGAAGGTGTGATGTGTGTGTGGGAATTTACTTAGAGCCTTTTAAGAGGAAGAACCTGTATGGCAGTGTGGTCCAGCCTGCGGCCCGCCCAGGAGCTGATTTTAATTGGCCCGCCTAAGCTAGTGAAATTTTTGCACATTTTGTGATGCTGGAATAAAGAAAAAGCCATGACCTGCATGCATAGCCATTAGTGCGTAACTTGGCTCATGATTTGACAATGCGAACTCAAAATCCAGTTTCCACAATACATTCATTATGATTATTCCACGGTAAATTTTAATACAGTTAATTATTTTAAATAAATTTTATTCATTGCATTTTGAGTTTATTGGTGTGGCTCTCGGCTTCAAGTAAAAGTTCTTCGATGGCCCGTGAAGCCAGGAACCTTGTGCAGCACTGCTCTGTACAGCGATCGTCAATATCAGAATGCTTGTAGTGTTGCCAATGTTACATTAAACATTTGTATCTTTAAAGGCTTGTGAACTTGATAATGATGTCGCCACTTGACTCGAAGAACTGTGAGGTATTGTGCCTGTCGAAGGAAGGACCTTTGCCAATTAATAACATGTCGGAGTATTTTTAAATAGGGAGCCAATTGCCAGGCTTCTGGAATGTAGTGTTTTGTGGAAATATTGTTTGTTTTGGTTGAAGCAGTATCGTGTCGGAGGCACTGCATCCTTTGAATGCTGAATATCGAGCCAACTAGTACGTGGTTTATTGACTGTGGAAAAGTTAACCGCGCCCGACACGTATTTCTGTACAGAAGGCATTAAGAAATGTGGAATTTGTAATTTTAACATGATTTACGATGTTACATACATGTACTCGAATTTAAGACTGCAGTTGATAATTTTTTTATGGAGCGAGTGGTGGTGGCGACGTGGTGGTGACTAGGTTTGTTCCTGTTGTGAGTCAGCTACTGCGTTGGGTCAGTGAAGAAATCCGTTACATGGTATTTGCTTAGTACACTTCAATGACGAACTGCTTTGATTTTCCAGTCACTTTGAGAACACTTGTGTCATTACAGTGGTAACTGGCCAGTATCAGATTATAAGTTGTCATTTGATGGGATTGTTCATTGAAAAATGAAGAGGTAGCGGTTACCCATAATTGTGACGCCAAGGCTCGAAACCTATTGCATGTTGCCTCCTCCTATGTATTGTGCTGGAAGCTGTAATGGGCATGGCATGTAAAAATTAATAAAGAATATTCTTCAATTCAGCTGTTGCCCCTGTTTTTGCCATAATTTGCAACGTAGCAACCCTATTTTAATGTTGTTCGCTTTACTTGATACAGGATGAAACCTTTATTGCTGAGAAAATCTGCAGACTTCTCAGGTTATGGTTTGTTAGGACTCTGTTGACATGAATATTCTCAATTTTTTAAAATTAATTTTTTCTCTCATTCATTTCTAATGAAAGAATGAAACTAGTATAACTTATGTTAGAAAAAAGATGTCTGCAGTCAAAGGCTTTTAAAAGGAATTTTAGAGCTGCCAATCCTTTAAAATCCGATAACAATGATCTTTCTTACTATTTTTAACTGCACAAAAGTGCTTCTACAACTGCACAAATCCATTTTGAACTGCACATTTTGTGTAGAACTGCACGATAATTAAAATCCCGCTTCAGTCTGTGGAAGTATATACCAGCAGAGTGAATTTGGTAGAATGTGGCTGAATAAACGGCAGGAGACTTACATTTGATGAGCTTTAAGTCCTTATGTCACAATGTTTCTTTCCATATTGGGCATGCATATCTGAAATTTGGTTGGATTCGTTTAGTCCAGTGGTCAGTACAGTACAGCCTGTGCCTTAAACACTAACCAAGCTTGGCCAGACAGCGAACAGTCTGTGCGATGTGTTGGATCTTAGTGGAACCAGTTTTTGCTGGGTACTGCAGTATTGAAGTAGCCCAACCGTAGCACAGTTGTCCATGTAGGATCAATGGGGTGGGGGGGGATAGTGGTAATTAAAAAAGGTTCCAGCACTTCACTGCGCTGCATATGCCTGCAAGTGCAAAGGGAATGGCAGAGGGTAATGCCAAATGTGGACAAGGGAGGGACCAGTGTGGGTCGATTCGGATGACCTCTAGTGGTGCTATGAGTGTGTGTGTTTACGTATGTATAAGTGTATATGTATGCACCGGTATGTATGCATGCATGTATGTAATATGTATGTAAATTTGTGTATGATATGGGCATACATTGTGTATTTATGCATGTGTGTGCGACTGCGTGTATGTATGTATTCATTCATGTAGAAAAGCAGGATTGCTTTGCATGTTATGTGGGTATGCCTGTAAGTATGTGTGTATGTGAGGTTGTATGTTTCTGAATTCTTGCATATCTTGTTTTAGAATGCAGTACTATGCTTTAATAGCTGATAAATTTATGGTGAGATGTCAACATTGTCTTGATTTTACTACAGTTGTCAAATAAGAAATTTCTTGCTTAGAGTGCAAACTTGCTAGATTTATATGGATTGCATAATAAATTATTGATTTATTATTTCAATGTTTGACCAAAATAGATTTAAAAGTTCCTTAGAAAGCAGAAAATTTCTGTGGAATATAATATTTTTGGTTTGAAGCCAGACTTTCTTTGAAGTTTTATTCGAGGAATACAGCTTCTCTAAAGTGAAACTATTTCCATGGAGATAGATTTTCCTGGAGTCAATATGTATACTTAGGTGTGACCTTGTGTGCGTAATAAATTTATGTAATAATAATAATAATGTATACTTGTGGGTCAGACCTGGTATGGAAATTTAACATGTAAGGAAACAGGAATAGTGAACAACTAAATGTGCATTGTGCTGTTATGCCACTGCTACTAGCAATCAATCAGGTTGCTAGTAGCACTCATTGGTTGGCAGTGCTACTTACAATCGGTCAGGAGCTAGTAGCGTGTTGCATTTCCAATAACTGGTTTTGCTCTTTCTGCTAGTAGTTAGTCAGGTTTCTGTTAGAAGTGGTGATGACTGCTATTAACAGCTTTATTAGTTGATATAATGTGTCCGAGACCTGGTAAAATTAACGTGGAATTTCTGTTTTGCAAGTTTGCTAATTTCTGTTTTTGACAACTGAAACCAAATTCAAAGTGTATTATGCTGTGCCTGCAATGTTCTGACGCCTGTTCTGACATGTTTGCTATAGTGACAGTCAGGTGCTGACACTTCTCTGCCAAAGGTCTTAACTGTCGGTTTAGTACCTGGCACTCAGTGCTGACGCTTTGCTGGCAGTTGTATGCTGGCAGAAATTTGCTGACAGTTTGGTTCTGGCAGCTAATTGCTAATAAACTTCTGTGCTGTCAATGCTGTTCTTGTGACTTGGTGCTGACACTGAACTGACACCGTGCACTTTGCCAACATTGTGCTAGTAATTCTGTACTTTCAGTTGATTTGGCTGTGGCAGTTTGTGCTGACGCTGCCAATGTTTATCGACATTTGAACATTGTGTGCAGACAACGATTCAGTTTGGCTTGACAGTGCCTCTGGAAGGATGTGCTACGGAAGCTACGTAAATTTCTTGTTACGTTACATGTTTTTTGAGCGATTGACCAACGTTTGTAGATGGTCTGACGTTGCTCGAACAAGGCTTTATATATATATAATTATAATTGGTTGGAACGAAGCTTTATGTAATTCGTTGAAAGATAGTTACAACAAATTGTTTTGTGTTTTAGCTTTGTGTGGTGGTAATTTTTATTATCAAAATGTATGTATGTAGGTATGTATGTTTGTTTGTATGTCGGTCAGTCAGCCAGCCAGTCATTCAATCAACATTCAATCGAGCGATCAAGCAATTAATCAATCATAATTTATATAGCACTCTTTAGATACCTACTCGCAGACGCTCCCGGCCGAGATCAAGCGAAAAAACCCAGTCTTCAACAGTTTGTGAAACTGAGAACAGTTTGGGGTTATTTATTTTCGATCTTAGTATTTATCCTCTTTGTCAAAGCCTCTTTTTCCACTGCTCTCCTTCTGGTTTCTTTGTGGCATTTGGAGTCTGTCGTTAATTCTCGTTATCATGCTCCCTAAATAACAGAATTCTTTCACTTGTTCTATTTGCTGTCCTACTTTAATATTGATTTCCTCTCCTCTCTTTACTTATCTTCATTACTTTTGTGTTCTTTATAATTTTCTCATCATTGTCTGGCATCCGCAAAATCCTCAGCTCTTAGCCCAACCTCATCCATGGAATAAAATGCATTAACTTCTAAGATCAGTCTCAGTAATAATGGTATCCTTCACGAGATTAAGTAAAGCAATATCCCACCCAGACGACACCCGCCTTAGTAGCTACTCAACCCATACATGCACTGCCTCTCATCTTAAACGCTTCCTCTACAGTTAGGGCTATGAGTCAGGTGCTCATTGCCTTGAGAGCATGGATGGCATCAAACCGTCTTAGGCTAAACCCTGCTAAGACTAAATTCATTTGGCTGGGCTCCAGGCAGCAGCTGTCTAAGCTTGATCTGATTCACCTCTCTGCTGAATTTCCCGACTATACTTTCTCCACCTCAGTCCGTGACCTTGGTGTTGTGCTAGACCAGGAACTTACTTTTGTACCTCACATTAATCGTCTCAGTCGCTCCTGTTTCTATCAGCTGCGTCAGCTTCGCACTGTCGCTCGCTCTCTCTCAACTGGTGCTGCAACTACGCTTGTACATTCCTTTGTCTCAGCTCGTCTTGACTATTGCCTATCCCTTTATGCTGGTTTACCATCTGGTCGATTATCTTCTCTTGACCGTATTCTGCGCGCTGCAGCACGCCTCATTGGTCATCTGCCCAAATTTGGTCATGTTACAAATTACATGCTGGAGGTTCTGCATTGGGTCCCAGTCCGTCAGCGCATCGAATACAGAATCTCGTCCTTAATATGGCGCTGCCAGCTAGGTCTTGCTCCATCTTACCTACTCGATCTTTGTCGGCCTGTGTTAAGTGCTCGGACTGGTCGGTCCCTACACTCGGCTGTTAGGGAAGTACTCTTTGTAGTTTGTCCCATTTGCTCGTACCTCCATCATGCAGAGTCGTGCTTTTTCTGTGGTTGGCCCAGTGGTATGGAATGCCCTCCCACTTGAGCTGCGCCTGTTCCCTAGATCACTCTCTGACACATTCTATAAGCACTTAAAAACTGTTCTGTTTGTCCGTACTGGAGTCGGGAGCGCCTCTGAGTAGTTTCCTTGAAGAGGCGCTATATAAATACTCGAATGAATGAATGAATGAACCCCTCTGATGCTATGACAACCGGACCTCCTTTTGACTGCACTTACGGAAACCTTTATGTCTCAACGCAGCGCTCGTGAATAAGCTGATGCCCCGCGCTTGACTTTCAAGTGGCGCCTTGGAAGTTTCTAGATTACGATTACGATTTTATTAATTCATTGGTCTTCTATTATTATGTTCCAATTCCATCCTCGACTGTGCACTTCGCGTTCCCTCACTTAACGATTGACCTTGTAGGCCTATAGGCCTACTCTCTGATACAAGTATTGATGTCTGACCAGTAAATATATTGTTATACGTCTTATTCATTCATAAATTATTATGGCCTATTTTGATATCTCTAAAGAGCTTTCATGTTATTACTATGTAGTCGTCACATGCCAAAAAATTTGCCGACATTGCATGTCATAGGCTATCGTTAATAATTATAGATCCATCCATTGTTCCTCATTTTGTAAGGTCTGAAATCGTAGTAGAAACTGCAAGAACAGATACTGTGGAAAATTATTACGTCGCTGTAAATAAAGCGACCTCTTCAGGTAGGCTACTAGATTTCGTTTTGCAACAAATGACGCTGCGCTCATAGCATTCGGTTGAACACCTTAAAATAGTTATTTCATGATCCATATTAGCGACGTATTTCATGCTCAGCATATTATATGTAAACCCTATCGACAGAATCGGCCACAGGAGACAGAAACGTTTCAAGAACTCTCATTGTATCCCATCATATATTATAATGCAATATACATCATAATGAGAAACATAAATGGAAACCAGTGCACTTTTATGACGTCTTAAACACAATAACTGATACTGCAAAAGAGTTTTCAAACCTGATCTCTCCCAGCTGCTTACTATAGAAAATACTCGGACACAACGATCCTAGCGACCACCATAGAAACGCAGCCTGATGCAACAAAGTCAAGATTTCCAAGGAGACGACTGAAGTGGGAAGGAAGAGAGGCAGGGAAAACAAGGGCCGCCAACATTTCGAATGGACAATGGTCGCAAACTGTACGGTATAAGTAAAAACAGAGGAAATATTTTTCATGGGATGAGTTTACCTCTACCCCCGCACCACAAAATCCGCCTACGTAGTAGTCGCCGTCACTGTCTTCGTCATTTCCCTATTAACCAATTTTGACGATGAAACTTTGTCATATTTTCGAGTTCCGATACATTGTCGATGTCTGGAAAATAGCTCGGCAGTCCGTTCAATCTAAATGCAGACAAAGTCTTAGTCCAGACAATTTGCAGTTGGACCAGGGCAAAATTGCTTCAGAAACTTTCTAAACGGTTTCCAACTAAGAATCACATGTCTGAATACATACATGGCTGGATAACATATCTGAGATAGGAAAAGCCGACCATGAAATCAAGTCAACTAGTTTTTTTTCATAAAATTGTTTATTTGATTGCAAAAGTAAGTCAGTCAGTGAGTCTGCGAGTCAAGGAGTGAGTGAGTGAATCAGTCAGTCAGACGGTCGGTCGGTCGGTCAGTCAGTCACTCGGTCGGTTGGTCAGTCAGTCAGTCAGTCAGTCAGTCAGTCAGTCAGTCAGTCAGTCAGTCAGTCAGTCAGTCAGTCAGTCAGTCAGTCAGTCAGTCAGTCAGTCAGTCAGTCAGTCAGTCAGTCAGTCAGACGGTCGGTCGGTCGGTCGGTCAGTCACTCGGTCGGTCGGTCGGTTGGTCAGTCGGTCAGTCATTCAGTCAGTCGGTTGGTCAGTCGGTCGGTCGGTCAGTCATTCATTCATTCAGTCAGTCAGTCAGTCAGTCATTCGGTCGGTCGGTCAGTCAGTCATTCAGTCGGTCGGTCGGTCGGTCGGTCGGTCAGTCGGTCAGTCGGTCAGTCAGTCAGGCTGACACAGCATCGTTAAACTGTAACGTAAAAAAACCCAGAGAGTTGCGTTCAATATTTTACACCTTTCAAACTGTGTCTATCATGCTATTTAAGGAAATAGTCGTCAATTTCTTTAATATCTTCTTTGACTGTGTTAAATTCTCAAAATCTCATTGACGAAATGAAAGCGTGACGTCAGTCATTTGCTGTTACCTATGAATTCATCTAATAAAAGGTAAAAAATAATAGCATATCAAATTTTGTTCGGTTATCTGAGCACGTGATGATTCTTGAGCCTCGTTCATGAAATAGAAATGTCTCAACAGACTCAACTTCTAAGCTCGGCCTCCGTTATCAAATCCTTCAAGCGATAAAGGAAAACTCTGTTAATGGATCCACTTGTTTTCTTTGCTTCTACCATCGGGTGTCCACCTCCCTTAATCCCCCTCCATGGTGATTGACTGTGTTGTCTGATTCAAGAATTGACCCTGACGTGTTCATCTCATACTTGTTCAATCGTAATTATCACGTTCTACTTCGACACCTTTAAATCGTTTAGCATTACGCTATAGAATCCTGAATTTTTCAACCACAAAGACTTGATCACTCTCACTGAAACTTAGACCTATAACTGGACAGATGTAAGGAGACCGTTTTCATCAATGCAAGGGATGAGCTGCGCAGTCACAATTTCCTCAATTAGTTTAGAAAAGAATGAAGCGTTGGCTACTGGCCTAAAGTTAGTTGGATTCGTCACAGCGGCTATATCCAAACCTTCGCGTTTTATCACTGGCACAAGGATTAACCGTTTATAATATGGCGCATGAAAGATGCCATCACTGAGCGAACTATTGAAGAGAAGCACTAACAGCTAGGAAGCAAACTATTATATACAGTACACGTGTGTCCACGAAATCCTGGAGGAGGAACGTGGAGAGATGGTCAAGGTTGCAGGTGCAGTGATAGGAATGAGTCGTCGCAGATCCTGAGTTGAGACAGGATCCATGAAGGACAACAGTTACTCATAGCTGACGGTTGGGAAGATCGGTGAAGAGCTGCTGCTTGAGAGCTGTTGCTTTTATGACGGTGAGGACCATCGTATTGTGAAAGCGTCTAGGAATGCATAAGGAGATGGCGTCGGAGCACGTTCCAGAAGATCGTTGAAAGTCGAACGCAGTATCTTCCTTGGCTCTCTCGATTGGTTCGTGATCTCTTGCTACCAAAATATTCGTTACCTTCTGTAGCGAAATTGGGGAAGGGACCCTCCCCATTTTCTTTAGCGCTTCCTGCCTCTTCTGCCTTCTCCTGTTGTCCGTTTCCCGCGCTCCAGCCTGCCTCTTTTCGAGGCCACCCGTACTCTGAACGGCACGTGCTTCATGTTTCCCGCGCTCTAGCCTGCCTCTTTTGAGGCCGCTTGCCTTTTGGCCTTCTAGTGCCTCTAGTTTCCCGCGCGATAGCCTGCCTCTTTTGAGGCCGCTTGCCTTTTGGTCCTCTAGTGCCTCTAGTTTCCCGCGCTCTAGCCTGCCTCTTTAAAGGCTGGCCTGCCTCTTTCAGAAGGCTAGCCTGCCTCTTTAAAGGCTAGCCTGCCTCTTTAAAGGCTGGCCCGCCTCTTTCGAAAAGGGCTGGCCTGCCTCTTTTGAGGCTAGCCTGCCTCTTTTGAGGCTAGCCTGCCTTTTCGTTCCCGCGTTACTTTAGCCACGCCCACCCCCGGGTAGTGTATATAAGGGGCTGTGTTTTAGTAAGAACAGTCATCGAGGGAGTCCATCCGAGAGATACGTAGTGAAGTCAGTCATCGAGGGAGTCCATCCGAGAGATACGTAGTGAAGTCAGTCGTCGACGAGTCAGCGAGGCAGTCAGTCCGTGACGTACAGCAGACGAGTAGTGGACCGACGGACGATTTAGCGACCGTGTGACAGTTTGTCGTGTGAGAATAAAGATCGTGTCTTCATTCGAACGTCGTGGTGTTCTCTACGGGCGGAGCGGCCGGAAGTGTCCCCCCTTTCCTTCGAAATACCCCGGAGGCGAACTCACGTTTCCACCCCCCTGAAACGACACGCGTCCTTCCACTTCCGCTATCCTGGTTACACGGAAGCTTGGGCGTACGGCTGGGAAATCGGGGCAACCGGGTCCGTTACACTAGTGCCAGAAGAGGAGGCCCTTGATTCCGTTACACTGGTGCCAGAAGAGGAGTCCCCTGATTCCGTTACACTGGTACCAGAAGTGGGGTCTGGTGGTGGACATTTCCGACCAAGATTCGCAACTGACCGACGATGGAGGAAGACGAAGAAGTCACGGTCGCTTATCTTGCAGGAAGATTCGCCGACCTACGCCCGAACGTCTCGACGCCATTAGCCGACGGAAGCGCGACGGCCGAGCCACGGACGGATCGAAGTCGATTTACGGAGGAACCGCGACGACCGACGTGGGCGAGCCATGGAGAAACGTCCTACGAATGCGAGACTCCCGGAGGACGGCCGTGGACTCGACCGCCTCCGATGAAACCAGGGAAATTTGACGGCACGGGATCGCTGGAGTCGTTCCTGACTCAATTCGAAGTCTGCGCCCGGCACAACCAGTGGACGGCCGCCGACCGAGTCGACTACCTTCGGTGCAGTCTCGAGAAAGCTGCCACGCAGCTCCTGTGGGACTTCGGAGCCCGTCCGAACGTCGACTACGATGAGCTGGTCGAACGTCTTCGACAAAGGTACGGAACGGAGGGCCAGGCGGAAAGTTTCCGCGCGCAACTGTATTACAGACGTCAACGTTCCGAAGAGACCCTGAGCGAGCTACTACACGATATTCGTCGTCTGGTCGTGTTGGCATATCCGGTGCCATCCAACGATACTACGGAGATTCTTGCCAAGGACGCTTTCCTGGAGGCCCTGCGCGATAGGGACCTGTCGCTCAAAGTACGCGAGCGGGAACCCAAGAACTTGGACGAGGCCTACAGGACGGCGCTTCGTCTTGATGCTTATCAGCGGACGAACGATACCGAGGATCGACGGAGGCCTTCCAACCGCGTCCGAAGCACCCAGGAGATGGACGTGAGTGCCCAGGTCCAGTCCACTCTCGACCGGTTCCTTGAGACGCAGCGTAACGAGCAACGACGCTGGCAGACAGAGATGGAGAGGCGTCTCGATCGACAGTTCCAGGAGCTACGAGGCCGAGCTCCGACCGACAACGATCTGGGGCATGATGGTCGCCCCGGAAACCGCAGCGCCGACGACCGAGGCCAGAATAGACGGGGCGTGACCTGCTACAACTGCGGCCGCCCCGGTCACATCAGTCGGAACTGCCGCCAGCCACGACGCCCCTTCAACCGCCAGAACGACGCCGAGGAGACCGGAACAGAAGCGACGACGCCGCCGACGTCAGTGGCCATGAACCATACGACGCGTTCCAGATTGCCGGACCGAGCCAGCAGCAACGCAGTGTACATCCGTGGAACCGTCAATGGACTCCAACAGACGTGCTTGATCGACACCGGATCGGAAGTCAGCTTGATCCCCGCTACAACTGTGGAAGGGTTAGCACTGCAATCTTGTTCTCGTTTTCTGATGGCTGCAAATGGCACTAACATTAATGTACTAGGGGAGATCCGTTTGCCACTTAAGATACGGAATGGATTTGAGGTCCCCACTGGATTTTTAGTATACGACCAAATTGCGGAACCCATGCTAGGGATGGACTGGTTGCGGGAACACCGATGTAGACTAGGCTTCGGGAATGGTGCCTTATTCTTGGGACGCAGACGCATACCCCTTGTCCGAGGCAATGGCTCAATGTGGTGCCGTAGGGTAATGCTAGCCGAGGAGGTAGTGGTGTCCCCCAAGTGCCAAACCGAGGTTCCCGTTAAATTGATTTACGGAGATTTGACGTCTAAGGCGCCCGCTTGGATGACCGAGGCGCAGGAAATCCAGCCAGGGGTACATCTCGCCCGCGTGGTGGTGGAAGACCGCGCAGATGTTACGGTGAGGTTGGTAAATCTAAATGAGGAACCAGTGAGAATAGCTAAGGATCGGTTCCTAGGTGGCTTACACCCCGTGGAAGTTGAACAGGGAACGGAACCGAAGCGGAACGAAGCGTTAGGCGATGAGACCGTGTGGAGAGACACGTTGATGAAGGATTTGCCGGAAGAGGTTCCCTCCGAGATCCGCCGGCGACTAGACCAGTTACTGCAGGAGTACAAGGATGTGTTTTCGCTTAACGACAGAGATTTGGGTAAGACGTCGATTACGACCCACAGGATAGAAACAGGTGAAATGCGCCCTGTGAGGCAGCCTTTGAGACGCCACCCCGTACCCCATAGGGAGGTAATGGGTAATGCATTAGACGCCATGTTAAGCGATGGGGTAGAGGAACCCGCTGTTAGCGAGGGTATGTCCGGGACCGGTTGCAGCGACCATAGGTTAAGCGTTGAGTACGGACGGACCGCGGAAGCATCGCAGACCCGGTTATTGGTGCAACGCAGAGCGTTTAAGGTCAATAGGTTCACGCAGACTAAACGTAGGACTAAAATTAGCCCAAATTCTAGGCGCCTGTTAGCGGTACCGCCCGATTTGGAGCCTTGGGTGACGTCAGAGGTTGCGTATGAGGGTCCATGTCCTTGTGGGTGGAGCCAACAGCAGCCATCCGAGAGAATGAGAGGGTGCGTACCTTCGCGCCTACATTGCTCGTCTGTGCAAGAGGGCGGAGCGATCTATCGATCGCTCGATGAGCGCGACCGGGCAACGTCACCTGCTGAGACGATTGACTGGATTGGCGGAGGGAGGCGAGCGATCCACCTAGCCTGCCGAGGTATATTCTGTCGCCGACCCCACATCAGCCTCTTTCGTCAGGTGAACATGGCCGAGGCACCACTGTTTCGTTGTTCTCTGTGCTCGGCATGTTACTCCGGAGATTACGGATGGCAATCTTTGCTACGCCACGAGCGAAAGACGCACGGACGCAGCCGACGGAAGAAAGCTTGCGTGCGACGGATCCAAGTAGGCGAATCGCCGTCGACCTCGACGGAGGCGCTCTCTACCGTGGAAGCGACCTGGTCGACCGAAGCTATGGACGTCCTCCCGGAAGGGGTCGTGCTGGAAGAGTTGATGGAAGGGCCGGAGTTGGACGACCTGCTGGACTACTTGATGCCGGTTGACGTTGCTGCACCGGAGGGCCGGGAAGTGATTGGAGCGCCGGCGTTGACGGAAGGCGACCCGCCGGCGCCCCCGTCTCTGCTATCGCCCGGACCGGAAGCGGAAGCCCTGCTGGCTCTGGTCGACGCCATCCGACCTCCCGACGTCGGGGAAGTCTTGGCGCCCCCTGCTGAACCGTTGGCTGCAGCGCCCACCGAAGCGGAAGTGCGTGCGGTTTATCGCATGGCCGACAGCCCGGGGTTGTTTCGCGATCTGGAACAATTTCTGACCCGCGTACGACTGACCTATCCTCAATTTCCGGCTTCTGTCGCGGAGATCGCTTTCCAAACTGGACGCATCGGGAAAGTACGCCCGCGCGGGGTCGCAATGGTGCGCCCCTGCACTCCGCCTCCTCCTCCCCCCGCACCGGACGTTGACGAGAGGTGGCTTTACTATGATTTGATCAGCAACCCGATCTTCGACCCGATGGATCCTCCGATGGACGATGGAGAACCCGTCGTCGATCTGACCAGCGAACCCTCATCCTCATCGGGAAACGACGACCCCAATGACCCTGACTACGTGCCGTCGGAGTCGGATGATTCCCCTTTGCCGCCGGGTCAACGCAGTCCCGACGCCATTTCCCTTTCCAGTGAAGACGCTTGAACAGTTCCGAGGTTAGAAACGGTTAACTTCGTTGTTTGAGAGTGTTCTGTTCAATTGTTGTTCCGACGGAACGAGTTTCTGTAAGCTTAATTGCTGCCTAGTTAGTGTTGCCGGTTTCGGCTTAAGTGTTGTCTTGTATGAGACGTGTCGTGTTGTGTTACAGTCTTTCGTTTACGACTGGACTAGTCAAGAAGTAGTTGGCCTGTATGGGTCATGTTTTGTGCCTTAAAGATATTAACTATTGTCGTCGTAAAATGGAAGACACTGCGTATTGCTGTCGTGCTGAAGAACAGTGCATAACGTTGTCGTGAATTGAGAGACATTGTTCAATTTGCTGCGAAATGAAAGACATTGAGTATTACGTCGCAAAGGACATTGCATAATTTCTTCGTGAATTGAAGGACATTGTGATTAATTAAGGCGCACCGTTGCCGTGGAACTGAAGAGACTGTTGTACTAAACGCATAGTTAAGGATCGTTTTGTTGTCCCGTGTGGGACCGATGTTCTTGGATGTGTTACCGACTATGTGGACGTAGGTTGGACTGCGAGACCTTGGACTGTCCCCGTGGGAGCGTAACCGAAAAATGAGGGCATTTTCACCGGGGAGGGCGAAGGATTGTAGCGAAATTGGGGAAGAGACCCTCCCCATTTTCTTTAGCGCTTCCTGCCTCTTCTGCCTTCTCCTGTTGTCCGTTTCCCGCGCTGCAGCCTGCCTCTTTTCGAGGCCACCCGTACTCTGAACGGCACGTGCTTCATGTTTCCCGCGCTCTAGCCTGCCTCTTTTGAGGCCGCTTGCCTTTTGGCCTTCTAGTGCCTCTAGTTTCCCGCGCGATAGCCTGCCTCTTTTGAGGCCGCTTGCCTTTTGGTCCTCTAGTGCCTCTAGTTTCCCGCGCTCTAGCCTGCCTCTTTAAAGGCTGGCCTGCCTCTTTCAGAAGGCTAGCCTGCCTCTTTAAAGGCTAGCCTGCCTCTTTAAAGGCTGACCCGCCTCTTTCGAAAAGGGCTGGCCTGCCTCTTTTGAGGCTAGCCTGCCTCTTTTGAGGCTAGCCTGCCTTTTAGTTCCCGCGTTACTTTAGCCACGCCCACCCCCGGGTAGTGTATATAAGGGGCTGTGTTTTAGTAAGAACAGTCATCGAGGGAGTCCATCCGAGAGATACGTAGTGAAGTCAGTCATCGAGGGAGTCCATCCGAGAGATACGTAGTGAAGTCAGTCGTCGACGAGTCAGCGAGGCAGTCAGTCCGTGACGTACAGCAGACGAGTAGTGGACCGACGGACGATTTAGCGACCGTGTGACAGTTTGTCGTGTGAGAATAAAGATCGTGTCTTCATTCGAACGTCGTGGTGTTCTCTACGGGCGGAGCGGCCGGAAGTGTCCCCCCTTTCCTTCGAAATACCCCGGAGGCGAACTCACGTTTCCACCCCCCTGAAACGACACGCGTCCTTCCACTTCCGCTATCCTGGTTACACGGAAGCTTGGGCGTACGGCTGGGAAATCGGGGCAACCGGGTCCGTTACACTAGTGCCAGAAGAGGAGGCCCTTGATTCCGTTACACTGGTGCCAGAAGAGGAGTCCCCTGATTCCGTTACACCTTCCTTGTATTTTGTCTCTGCATTTCACAGGATATTTCTCGCAATTGGCATGGTCGGTATGGATCAATTGGTAAGCTTACTTCTGTATATACATGTAGAGCGTCTCCAAGCGACGAATAATTGAAACGGTGGCGGACGGAGAGACTGTTGGCGACGAAACAAGACGCTAGTTGAGATATCATAGGTCCACTTATAGTGAATAGTTTATTCAAACACTAATAACTAAAACTATGATCTTGATCAAAATTACGCGTATAGTAAACGAACTTTAAGCTGCTATTAAATCGAACTCGTTATTGAGAAAACTCAGCGGTAATGCTATTTTCCTGATAAAGGATTCCTCTTAGTCCTTTTGCTTGTACTACTACCATGAAGAATCGAGCCTTTTCTGTGGTTGGTCCAGTGGTCTAGAATGGCCTTCCTTTTGAGCTGCGCCTACACCCTGGGACTCTGCCAGGATCCTTCCTTATTAAACTTAAAACTGCTCTTCTTGGGCGCGCTGGAGTCGGGAGCGCCTCTTAGTAGTTTTTTCCTGAAGAAGCGCTATATAAATGTCCGAATGAATGAATGAATGAATACATGCATGCATGCATACATACATACAAACATGCATGCATGCATGCATACATACATACATACATACATACATGCATGCATCCATACATACATACATACATGCATGCATACATACATACATACATACATACATACATACATACATACATACATACATACATACATACATACATACATACAAACATCTTAACTCCGCCACTGCCCATGCGCTGTTTGTGCCAGTCCAAAGCGTGTCTTACAGACTAGGAAGATACACACGGTGCTATAGCTGCCATACAGACTGGCAACTAGTACAGAATTTACTTAAATTTAATTTCGTTCAATCGCAAAAATTTAAACACGTTGTTGAAACGATGGCTGTGTTGTGTTACGCACAGCAAGCGATAGAAGAATTTAAGATATTACTTTTCGTCATCTAACTTTCTTTGCTGTCAAAAAATGTCGTCAAACTTTGAATGCACTTGGCAATTCAACGCTCTCGCTAGATACCTTTTAAACACCTTTTAAACAGAAAAATTCATGTTATTAAGGACTTTTTAAGGCGCATTTGACGCAGGTTTGCTAATATCCCAAAAACTGCTGTTTCCACATCTATATGATTATCTTTTAACTTTTTAAAGACATGCATCAAGTCAAAAGTCGCATGATATATATATATATACATATATATATATATATATATATATATATATATATATATATATATCATACGCATCTCCTGGAATGCAATGCTTATCAACTCTGGAGATAAAATGGAGACATACAGAAAGAACGACAGAACGACAGACATACAGACAACTTTATGATTGATTGACTGATTGGATTGATTGATTGATGCATAAAATTATACCCGCTGGTTTTAGTTTTATAAGTTGTGCTATTATCTCGTATTATAATCATACAGACAGACAGACAGACAGACAGACAGACAGACAGACAGACAGACAGACAGACAGACAGACAGACAGACAGAGGAAGGGATGAAGGGAGGGATGTATTGAAGGAGTGATTGACAGACAGACACACAGACAGGCAGATAGACAGACAGACACACAGACAGACAGATAGACAGACAGATAGACAGACAGACAGACAGACAGGCAGACAGGCAGGCAGACAGGCACACAGACAGGCAGGCAGGCAGACAGAGACAGACACACAGACAGACAGATAGACAGACAGACAGATAGACAGACATACACACAGACAGACAGACAGATAGACACACAGACACACAGACAGACACACAGACACACAGACAGACAGACAGACTGATAGACAGACACACAGACAGACAAACAGACAGACAAACAGACAGACAGACAGATAGACAGACAGACACACAGACAGACACACAGACAGACAGACAGACCAGCAGCCATATACGCAGGCAGGCAAAGCTGTTGATGGTAACATTCTCCGCTTGTTTCCCGTCTCATTAGTCGTGCTATGCATAGCAAACATTTCGTTGTGAATAATTCTGCTGCTGTCTTTTCTACTCTGACGATCGTTGAGTGTCGAGTGGCCGAACGAGCGCCAGAAGAAGACGAAGAAGAAGAAAACGAAGAAGAAGAAGAAGAAGAAGAAGAAGAAGAAGAAGAAGAAGAAGAAGAAGAAGAAGAAGAAGAAGAAGTCGATGTCTAATTACACTCCGGAGAATTTAACGCGAGAGTCCAAACGCTCATTCGACTCCCGACTGATCGACGAATTGCGTGAGAGTAATTCTAACGTATGCCAATCTCAATGAAGGAAGGATGGAAGGACGGAAGGATGGATGGACGGAAGGATGAATGGATGGATGGAAGGACGGATGGATGGATGGAAGGACGGATGGATGGAAGGATATAGATGAAAATGGAAGGATGGAAGGATGGATGGAAGGATGAAAGGACGGATGGATGGATGGAAGGACGGATGGATGGAAGGACGGATGGATGGAAGGACGGATGGATGGATCATGGATGAAAGGACGGATAGATGGAAGGACGGATGGATGGACAGTAGGACGGACGGACTGATGGACTGACGGACGGACGGACGCACGGACAGATTAGCGGAAAGACATAGAAATAGACACATAAACGGACACACAGAGAGGCGCACAAACTGACACTCGGATAGACACGGATAGACACACGGACAGCCAGACAGACGGACGGACAGAGAGTGGGACTCGTCTGCCTTGGAGAAGGAAGACAACACTTTTCGACCAAATTGATCCTGGTGCGACTCTAATGGGAAGAACTCGATTGGACACAAAGCCTTTTCGAGATCAACGCATCAATCAATCCTTCAATACATCCCTCACTTGATCCATCCCATTCTCCCTCCATCCCTCCCATTCTCCCTCACGCCCTCCTTCTTGCTATCTCTTTGCCTATACCTATATCCCACCTCCCCTCCACACTTGCACCTCCACACTTCCAGCTTCCCACTTCCATCGTTTTGATAATAATTGAATCCTCTTCCCCTCTGTTCTGCGCTTCGCAACTGCCACCAAATCCTTTTCTTCTTCATCTCCCATTCAACCTTTCATCCACACAGTTATTTATCCTATCCCACCTGATTTTCTCCTTGTTCATCCAACTTCATTTAACACTTCGCTATCCTTCCACAACATTTTCTCCACTCTTCGACCTAACGGCGCCTTATTTTCTCCATCTTTCTCCAATCCAACCTCATTGTTCATCTGTTTTCTGTATTTCGGACTTAATTCTCCAACATATTCCTCCCTTCTGGTTTTCCCATCGTCAAAATTCCTCTCCTTTCCAAATTTCTCTCCTTACTTCATCATCCGCTCATTCCTCTTACAGCTTCAATTCTCCGCCTCCTCCACTTAACAGGGCTTTTTTAACGTGCAATTGTACACAAAATGTGCAGCTCTAAATGGATTTGTGCAGTTGTAGAAGCACTTCTGTACAGTTAAAACTAGCAAAAAGTCTGTCCTCCGATTGGAAGTAATTTACCATGGATGATGGGAAAGGAAAGAAGGAGTTGTGCAGTTCTAAAAATTCCTTAAAAACAACCCTGCCACTTAACCAGTTGTCCTTCTTCCTCCTTTCTCTCCAACCTCATCCACTTCTATTCCTACCATCTTCCATCCATCCCTTCATCCTTTCTCCCCGCTATTTTTTTACTCTTCTAATACCTACCTTCGTTCCACCCCCACGACCGCACCCTCCCGTCACATGGAGGTCACCGGGTTCACCACAAAGAGCACTTATAACAGCTTTCGAGACTCACACCCTCCGAGTGTCCGGCATCTCGTGTTGCAATAACAATGGTTTCCATAGCAACAGTTGCCATGCATGCGAGCGGTCGCTAGAGGCGCTATTCAGGACACCGTCGCACCAACTGTCACAGGCGCACGGAGATGACGCTAGCGCGAGCAGCTAGCCCGCCAGTTGCATCGCTGTGTGGGGCTACGATGGTGATCGCATATAACGCTCCGTTGTTCCGTTTGAAAGATGCGGTCGCAGGACTGCGAGGGATTCTTAACAGACCAACTAGGAGATTTGGGAAACGAGTGGCGAAGGAGTTAAGTCTACATGTGGGCGATTGTTTCACCAGTGAGTGACTGTTCCAGTCTGCGGT
Source organism: Lumbricus terrestris (assembly GCA_949752735.1). Classification (NCBI taxonomy): domain Eukaryota; kingdom Metazoa; phylum Annelida; class Clitellata; order Crassiclitellata; family Lumbricidae; genus Lumbricus; species Lumbricus terrestris. The sequence goes on from OX457044.1 coordinate 53,029,715, forward strand.
TGATTGTTCCGGACTGCGAGCAATCTATTGTTCCGGCGATTTGTTGTTGCGGTCTGCAATCGATTGTTCTAGCATGCAAGCAGTTGTTCCAGTGAGTGATTGTTCCTGTCAGAAAGCGATCGTTCCAGTCTGTGAGAAATCTATTGTTCCGGCGATTTGCTGTTGCGGTTTGGAGTCGATTGTTCTTGTCTGAGATGGATTGTTCCAGTGAGTGATTGTTCCGGTCTACAAACAGTTGTTCTATTGAGTGATTGTTCCGGTCTACAAACAATTGTTCTATTGAGTGATTGTTCCTGTCAGTAAAAGCGATCGTTCCAGTCTGCGAGCAATTGTTCCAGTCTGCTAGCCATTGTTCCACTGAGTGACTGGTCATGCAGTCTACGGTTGCTTGCTCCATTGCTCTGTGAGTGACTCTTCCTATATTCGAGCAATTGTTTCCGTGAGTGACTGGTCCAGTCTACCATCTTCTATTCCAGGCAGCGACTCTTCCATTCAATCCATTCCTAATCCGCTGCACTACATGTAGTCACTCAACAGAGACTCTACCAGCAGTGGTCCCAAGTCTTCGAGCAATCAAAGTCATATCCGCACCGAGTGCTCATCCTCTGATATTCATTTGTGCGAGGCGTAACACAAACTGACTGTACTGCAAATACAAAACCCTATTGCATCGGATCTACTGCGAGAAGGTGGAGTGAACGTTGAAACAAATCTGCAGCGATGTTGTCGATGACAGGGAGGCAGAGGAGAGCAACAATTCCACTGAGCAACAAAAGGTAGGCTATCTATTATACGAACTTATTATTCACAGTGTTATTATGCAGCTCGAAATGTACGTATACACAAGGGCAATATATTATGTATACACGACGTACTGCAGGGTATGTGTTTAGTGGCTGGCCCTTCACTTTGGAACGGCCTGCTCTTGTACCCCAGGGTCCTCTGAGCGCCTCTCTGATCCTTCCTATGCGCATCTCAAAACGGTCCATTTTAGCTCTGCTGGGGTCGGAAGTGCTACTGAGTTGTTGCCGCCTAAAAGAGCGCTATATAAATCCTCGTTATGATTGAATGAACGAACGAACGAATGAATGAATGAATGAACGAATGAATGAATGAATAAATGAATGAATGAATGAATGAACGAATGAATAAATGAATGAATGAATGAACGAATGAATGAATGAATAAATGAACGAATGAATGAACAAACGAATGAACGAATGAATCAATGAATGAATGAACGAATGAATGAATGAATGAATGAATGAATGAACGAATGAATGAATGAATAAATGAATGAATGAATGAATGAACGAATGAATAAATGAATGTTTCTTGGTGCAATCTGATCGCTTCCAAGATAGATAAGTCACTCTAATTAAGCGGTACTTCTGTCCATTTTGTGCGAACGTTTGTTGTATCTTAAGAAGCTGTAATATTTTCTCTGTTTTTAAGTGCAGAGAAGAACTGCAACAGACTCAGCGATCATTATTTTGCACTCAACTATTAAGGAACCTGTTGGAAACAACATTTGGAGTTGTGATATAAGCTTACTGGACTCTGTGCGTGACGTTAATGTACGGGTCACACTCTTTTTATTTATTGGATTAATGGTTTTAACGACATCATAACAATTGTTATGCTAAGAAAGGGACTATAATGCAGGTATGACTAAGCATTATTTTTTACAGTTGTAATTAAAAAATGGTAAAACTGTTGGTAGCAAGTGAAAGGTTGTTTCATGTTAACGACATTGTGTGATAACAAAGGTCACTACCATCGTCCTCCTCCTTTTCAAAGGCTTGGGACTGGAACTACCAATGTGCAATCACTGTGGCAGTGTTTCTGCCAAGCATTGATTTTTGAGGAATTTATTCGTAACTTTCGTTTCTATTACTGTAAATGTATAATAATTATTATGATGATGACTCGATGATGTGGAAGAAATTATTGAACGACTCAGCTTGGGCTTATATATAGCCTAGTACTAAGTTTCTACATTTTAAAGGTATGTATAGATGTAAGTATATTTGATCAAACCGGTTGCAGAATTATTATAATTATTTATTATAATTTTATTATTAAATATTACCATAGGCCTATAATATTTTGAAAGTATTTGTATTATTAAATAGTATTGTATAGCAATAATGTATAATTGCCGATATATAAACGCCGTAAGACAAATACAGTATCTTAACGTGAATACCGAAATTCTCCAATCAATGTTTTCTTCATGTATGTATGTATGTATGTATGTATGTATGTATGTATGTATGTATGTATGTATGTATGTATGTATGTATGTATGTATGTATGTATGTATGTATGTATGTATGTATGTATGTATGTATGTATGTATGTATGTATGTATGTATGTATGTATGTATGTATGTATGTATGTATGTATGTATGTATGTATGTATGTATGTATGTATGTATGTATGTATGTATGTATGTATGTATGTATGTATGTCTGTATGTATGTATGTATGTATGTATGTAAGTATGTATGTATGTATGTATGTATGTATGTATGTATGTATGTATGTATGTATGTATGTATGTATGTCTGTATGTATGTATGTATGTATGTAAGTATGTATGTATGTATGTATGTATGTATGTATGTATGTATGTATGTATGTATGTATGTATGTATGTATGTATGTATGTGTGCAGCTATGTGTGTGTGTGTGTGTGTGTGTGTATGTATTATGTGATAGATCAGACGCGTATTCAATGTTCATAATGTATTGCCATTTCTTGTTTTCTTCCGCTTCAATCTAATGTAATCCACCAATATCACTGATTAATTGACTCCTACTTCCATCTCCGTCACTTATCAAGAGTAGAATTCTTCCACCACTTCCGTACTTACTTACATTCTTCCCATGATGCTTCCATCCGACCATTCTTCCCTCCTTTGTTCTTTGCATTGTTCGCTCGTTAATATATTTAATTCTTCATTCTCGGTTAATTCGTTTCGTGGTTTCCTCCTTCCCTCATATATTACTTAATTAATTAATTAATTAATTAATTAATTCATTAATTCATTCATTCATTCAACAATTTATACTGTATAACACCTCTTCAAGGAGGATGCTCAGAAACGCTGCTGACTGTTACACCGTTTACACAGTAGCACGTCACAAGCAGTTTATAATATACAGTTGAATAATTATAGGCTTCAGTAAGAGACATGGATGGATGGATCCGATTTGACCAGGGTCTAATATGACAACAGAGGTCGTTACCCTGGGCAGAAATTTGCTCGGCGTATTACAGCACTTAAGAGCAAAGTAAACATTATGTATAACTAGTATATTTATTTAGTGACGGCTTTGTCGGCAGCTCCAAGTATTATATAAAATTTAAGATGATAATTTTTACAGAGTATTGTTTGCAAGCTTTATAAAGGTGTATACCGAGATGTATTTTCAGTAATTCGATCGATTATTATAATTGTAGTTTAGTGTCTGACAGAAAAAGTACAACCTGGAGAATTATTATAGTGAACAGTCTGTCTTCATAGATGACAAAATTTTATTTTGATCGTGACTTGTTCAATACAGGTGGACGACTAAGAGAGGGAATTATTTCATTTTATTGGATCATTGACAGGTCGCGTTGGATCAATAAGACGTTTCTTGACAAATGTTTCTAACTGCTCTTGTCCAGTTTTCTCGATGTTGCACATGATATTTATCATTGCTTGATCGTCCAGATATCTGGTATGATGTGGTATCCTGCTTGATCGTCCAGATATCTGGTATGATGTGGTATCCTGCTTGATCGGCCAGATATCTGGTATGATGCGGTATCCTGCTTGATCGGCCAGATATCTGGTATGATGTGGTATCCTGCTTGATCGGCCAGATATCTGGTATGATGTGGTATCCTGCTTGATCGGCCAGATATCTGGTATGATGTGGTATCCAGGTCATTGCTGTTGTCGATAAATGGGTTTCCCCATCTCCTTGATGACACTGCTGAGAGCCTTAACCTGATTGGAAAACGTTACCTGTTACCTGTGTGCTCTTTGTCTGCTATTGATGACGAAGCTCAGACTCTGCATCCGGTTTCCTGATCGATTCCTGGAACTCCTCGATTAGACGGGCCATCTCTGGTCCAGACATCATCGATCGACGTAAGACTTGCGGTTCTGTGTGAGACCTGTAGCACCTCCGTCATCCTTTGCATAGGCGTTGTTCTGCTCGTGAGCTCGGTCAATTGCAATATTAGAGAATGCACGTTCGTCTTCTTTACTTTTAAGTTATACCACGCAGAAATTCATGGAATACGGCAGGATGCTTCTCTGCTAAGACGATCATGACACGGAAGTCGATTGAAATCGTCTCAATCCGATGCTGCCGATGGAAGAGTCACTGAAAAATCCGTATTTTGGTCGGCCATTTTGGAAATTGGCCGCCATTGAAGCCGTGGGAAACATTTGCAATGGCTCTGTTGGAATCCTCGCACCTAACTATGTATGCTTAGACACCCAGATGACGATTCTAAGTGTACTAGAAGCCGAGATCATTTAAAATAAATAAACCGGTCAGCCATTTTGAAAAATGGCTGCCATTGGGGCCAGGGTCAAATCTGCGATGGCCCTATAGCCACATCTTCTTCTTCTGACATGTTCGTAGTAGGATATGTACCAAATTTCATGCTTGTATCAAAAAGTAAACATTTTTCACCAGGCAGCTCTACTAGTTCTAACACTTAAACGACATCATTCTAGACGCTGGTATCGGCAACTCAAAAAACTTCTTTAGACTCAGCTTGCAGCGCGCCTACGGTCCACGTTTATATAATTGAGGTAGCATTGTTTTAAAGGTGTCTAACAGTGTCATTCTATTCTATTCTATTCTATTTTGGGATTTATAAAGCGCCTCTCACAGTACAACCTAATCAGAGGCACTCCCAGTGCGAAAAACTCCTGGAAAAGTCTTAAGACAACGGGCAGAAAAGTAAAGCCTCTAGAATCTAGATAAACTCTTAGCACGAATAATAGTAGGAACGCCAATCCACAGTAAAAGGCAGACAGAGGCAAAGGCGCGATGTTGGACTGTGGCAGTCCGAGATCGTGGTACAAGAAGATCATGACGGTCTAAAGAGCGGAGAGGACGTCCAACGGTAGCAGAGAAAGGCTTCCTAATAAGATCACAAAGGTAGCGAGGCGCTTGACCCAAAAACATCTTATAGGTAAGAAAAATAATTTTATATTGAATGCGGGCAGTCAAAGGAAGCCAGTGAAGGTGCTCAGTCATGAAAGTCGAAATGTGAGAGAAATGTAATATAATTATATAATATAAGAGAAATATAATTATTATGTCCATCGATATGCAATGATTTATTCATGAATGTCTATACAGCACCTCATATATATATATATATATATATATATATATATATATATATATATATATATATATACATATATATATATATATATATATATATATATATATATATATATATATATATATATATATATAGGGACTGGTCAGAGGCGCTCCAGACTCTAACACGGCGAAAAACACAGTTCTGGGTTGAATAAAAATGCTACAGTAATTGCTTCAAGAGGCAGACACGTATGGATGGATGGATCCGATTTGACCAGGGTCTATGACAACAGAGGCCTTTGCCCTGGACAGAAATTTGTTTGGCATCTATGGGAGCCCATTTCACACCACTGTGTGCAAGCTTGTAAATGTGTCTATCGAGACAATTTTTTAAATAATTATTATCTATTGTTGTTCCTATAATTAAGCGACATCATTCTGGACGCTGATTTGCCAATTGAAACAGTTTCGGAGGCTGGAATTTACAGTGCGATGCTTTCCCAGTTTATATAACAAACGTAGCATTGTTTTAGAGGTGTTTGAGGCGAGCCTTTCATACAATCTGACGGTGTCATAATAATTATAATTATGTTCATCGATATCGACGATATGCAAAAATTCATTCAAGAATGTCTAGGCGTATAGCAACTCTTCAATGAACTGGTCAGCTTTTTCCTTTCTTCGTTTCTTTCTCCCTTCGCCTTTCTTTTCTTTAATCTCACTCCGTCCTATCACTGCTTCCCTTCTTTCTTTGTCTTTTTTTTATTTCACGCCGTCTCATCACTGCTTCTTTCCTTCCTTCCTTCCTTTCTTTTGTCTTTACTTTACGTCCTTTTTTTTATATTTTTCTTTCCTTTTCCCATCCAATTCAATTCTTTTATTGAATCCATTATATAGGCCTACATTTTTACAGATAAACAGGGCATCAATAGATTGAATTGAATTCTTTCATTTTTATGCCTATCTTACCCCCTACCTGTTTGTTCTTCCATTGTTCATTCCCTTTTCTTTTGCTCTCTATTTCAACCCCAACTCCTCGTTTCTTTCTTGCAGCATTCATTCCTTGTATTCTTCCTTCGTGTATTCGTTCTTTCGTTTCATCCGCATTTCCTCATTCTTCTTTCGTTCATTCGTTCCACCGTCTTCCGATCATTCCTTCCTTTATTCCATCATTCCATTCGGCCTTTTTCCGCCGTAAATACGTTCCGTCTTTCCATTTCCAATATTAAAAAAATTCATTCCATTGATTTATACTCTACATCCATGCTTCCTTCCATGCTTCCTTCCCTCCATCCTTCCACACTTCCTTCTACCATCTATTTACTTCTTTCCGCCTCTTCCTCGTTCACCGTGCACTTTATAAATGCCGAAGTGTCGGCTTTGGCAAAGATCGATTCCTATAATCGCATTCTATGGAGTCAGGATTTATTGGGATCTTTAATCCAGGCACGTTTATTGATCCCAGTAAATCCTCTCGTACATTCGTTCGTCCGTCCATCTATCAGTCTATCCATCCATCTATCAATCTATCCATCCATCTATCAACCTATCCATCCATCTATCAGTCTATCCATCCATCTATCAGTCTGTGTGCAATATCTATTTATTTACCTATCTGTCTATCCGTTCGTTCATCCATCTTTTCATCAATCCATAAAACCATCCATCCATTCATCCACTATCAGGTCCTTGTCTCCTGTGTTGCTGGGCATCTATCTGTCTATTTGTCTGTCTGGCTGTCTGTCTGCATGTCTGTTTGTCTGTCTGTCTGCCTATCTGTCTAACTGTATAACAGTGTATATATGTATACGTCTGTCTGTCTATCTGTTTGTCTGTCTGTCTATATTTCTATCTGTCTGTCTGTCTGTCTCTCTGTATGTCTGTCTGTCTGTCTGTCTGTCGATCATTCTCATTCCACTGAACAAGATTAGAAAGGGCGTTGCATGCAGGGAGTATACTTAAACAGCTGATGTTAAGTGCTCTCTCTCCCTCTGTCTGTCTGTCTGTCTGTACACAATGTGCTGCTTATAGATGCTTAAGTAGCCCACCATGGGATTTAGCACTTCGGGTCATTGAGGCGATTTCTATTCTAGGATGCGATGATACTTGACCATGCATCGCCAATCGTCTTGTGTGGCGCCAAGAACTGTTGTTCGACCTTCATAGGTCACAGAGACAAGACGGTCAGCTCCCAATAGTAGAGCCTTATGATTGAGGATTATCCAAAATCAGCATTCTATAAACGATGATCAGCATTCTAACTGTGAATTTCCTATGCTCTACTCACTTGGGCAAGCAACGAACAACATAGCAGTCTCATACCTTTAGTTTACCAGTCAGAGATCGATAGGTAAATTTTTGCAATGTTCTATCACTAGGGCCTAGGTACATTTATAATCTATTGTTTTAGCGCTTTGTACTATTGACCGTTGCATGGATTCCTGCGTTGTGCTCATGAACAATGGAATGGCGAAGACAATTCTTTCTATATCGATGTCCGATAAATCAAAATAATTTTTCTAGATTGATGAAAAGACTCTTGATTAAATAGTAGCTTGATTTATGAGATTTTTTTGTTTAATCAGAAGCTGGATTGTTGACAAAATTAATTGCTGCTCACATAAAAGCTGTATTGGTGAAACAATCTCTTGACGAAATTGATGTTGGACTGGTGAAAAGGATTCAACCAAAGAGAAGTCGGATTGTGAAAATAATTATTGATGCTGCATTTGTCGAATAGCAATTTAGAAGGAAAAAGCGATAGATTTCCCTTCTTGCTGAAACCTGTATTGCACATTGCAATTCATCCAGTTAAGACTGTTAAGACATCGTCACAAACAGCTCGCCATTTGTGTCTAATCTAGACAACTGAATTATTCAATTGAATAATTCAATTTATTAATTCAATTTTTTCATTCATTCATTCAATCATTCATTCAAGTATTTATATAGCGCCTTTTCAAGGAAACTACTCGGAGGCACTCCCGACTCCAGCACAGCCAAAAAGAACAGTTTTTAAGTGCTTATAGAATGTGTCAGAGAGTGATCTATGGAACAGGCGCAGCTCAAGTGGGATGGCATTCCATACCACCGGGCCAGCAAAACCTGTCTGATACTGAGCCGGTGCTAACACGCCGAAGCGCCACCACACACTAATAATCACTTTCATCCCAAACAAAATATAAATAACAGGATAGCGTAGAATGCCATATTTAACGCAGTGCGAATCGTTCTAACTTCATCTCTCACGTATTTTATAAAAGTGCATCAACTAATATTTTATAACTTACTTGCGTTGTGACATTCTCCGTCAACGCTCTGCACGATAATAATTATTTATCATATTTATTTATTCAGCCTATTTATCTATTTTTTCTCGCATTACAAATTATAATCGGCGTTGTCCTCTCATCCTAAATCCGGGTTTTAGACTGGCACCACACGGGAGTGACAACGCTCCCACGATTCTTAGGGAATTATAATAGAACCTCTTAGTCCCTCGATCAGTGGGACTTTTTCCATGCTCCAACCGTATGGTAGCGATAACTCACGCAGACTCCGTCCGACAAACATAGCAGAAGTGGATGCTGGACGAAAGCTTTTCTTAGAAAGGACGCACATAGATAAGAGGGACAGTGGCATTTATCCACTTTGTCGCTGGACAACTGGGAACAAGGACCTGCCAATCATCACGTCGTCTTACCTACCCCGTCCCGCAATTTATGCACCGCCTGTCGTGACCTGTTGCCTTGGCAACGTATGTTTAGTGGAGCAGAGACGCGTGCTCGCGCACATTGATGAGCCTCCGAGTGGTTGACTGTCTGATTGTTGATCGATGTGCTTGAAGGGGTTGCTGGTGAGGGTGTGGGTTCGAATCTCTTGTTGCTTTACCCAGATGATTCCAGTTGAAAACTCATTTACATCATGTTTTTAGTACTAGTAATAGTAGCAGTTGCAATCGGTATCACCAATAGCCTAACAATAATAATTATAACGGGCGTCATTGTAACTATGTGAAATATTGCAGTGATAAGTTATGGCAGTAGTAGTAGCAGTAGTAGTTTGCTGCTGTTGTTTTTGTGGTTGTAGAAGTAGTAGTATAGTAGTAGTAGTAGTAGCAGTGCAGTAGTAGCAGTGTAGTAGTAGTAGTAGTAGTAGTAGTAGTAGTAGTAGTAATAGTAGTGGTGGTGTTAATAGTAGGGATAGTAGTAGTAGTAGTAGTAGTAGTGTAGTAGTAGTAGCCTAGTAGGAGCAGTAGTAGTAGCAGTCATTGTTGTCGTTGTTGTTTTTGTGGCAGTAGTTGTAATAGTAGTAACAGTAACTGCAGAAAATAGAGGAGGAGGAGGAGGAGGAGGAGGAAGAGGAGGAAAAGGATGTGGAAGAGGAAGAGGACGAGGAGGAAGCAAAGAGAGAGGAAAGTGAAGAAGAACAGGAACAAGAGCAAGAAGACGAAATGGAATAAATAAAAGCGGAAGAACGATGGTAATAATGACGTCAAAAATCCCATGCACTCATAATTTTATGTAGATCCTCCTAAATGATATTCTAAACGTCGTATTGACCTTCAAGCGTGACCAGCGACCGTTACGCATCGTTTGTTTCATTCTTCTCTTCAGCTTCGATGCCATCGGTCTCAGTCGATCGGGCGTTCCGCATCGCCAGGCTATGGGTAGCGGAGGAGGCAGAGGAGGAGATGAGGAGGCTCTGCTGCTGCTGCTCCCCATTCCTCATCATCATCCTCGACGGGGATCATTCCTCTATCGATACTCGGACAGCGATTGTGAATTGTCGCCGATGTCGCTCTCCAGGAAACTGTCGAACGCAACGGATCAGTAAGATATTAAGATTGCAGCTTCAACTGTGCCGCATTATAATTAATTATTATTATTGTACGATTATTATTATTGTACAAAGAGGAACAATGCAGTACAATGGGGTGAACAGCAATGCACACGATTCAATTTAATTGCAATGCCATGCAATCCAATTGAGTGCAGTACAATAGAGCGCAGTACAGTGCAATACATCACAGTGCAATACAGTGCAATACAATGCAATACAATACAATGCAATGCAATTCAATTCAATGCAATGCAATACCGTGCAATCCAATACAGTGCAATGCAATGCAGTGCAATACATCACAGTGCAATACAGTGCAATACAATGCAAAACAATTCAATGCAATGCAATTCAATTCAATGCAATGCAATACCGTGCAATCCAATACAGTGCAATGCAATGCAGTGCAATACAATACAGTGCAATACAACATGCAATGCAAGATGACTGATTGGTATTGCTATCCCACATCAAGTTCAGAAGCACACATATAATAATAATAACCCATCCGATACATAATAATTTATAATAGGCTAGATGTAAATGTCTCTTGCATCTTCTTCTGGTCTAAAAATCAAAGAAATGGTAATTCGAGACGCCATTACTCCCAGCATTCCCCGCGTCACCGCCTCAACCAAAGTCCTCACCGCGGGTCCAGTCAATCAAACCCATTTGCATCATTAACCCTTGACGTTCAGTCGAGATTTATTGCTTCCTGTGACGGTGGACACGTGTCAAGCGACGTCTCGTGACGCGTGTCACTGACGCCGGTGGCGGCGCCACGTAAATTGGAGAGATTTGATGTTGCAGGCAATCGGAAGGGGGAGGAGGAGGAGGTCTGCTTGTTACGCCGTTTGCTCAGATTCTTCAGAGCCTGCGAAGCGTAAGAGAGAACTACATTGCACTGGCCAACCTATCACCAGAACAGTAAGCTATAATACAGTATACATGTATATAAGTAAATCTAGTATATATATATATCTAATATATATCTAATATATATTTTATGGAAACAGACAAATGGCGTACATTCTATGCTTTTTGGTACATGTACACCGTGGTTAAAAAAACTAAGCCAAATTGTTTTGCATATATCTCTAATACCTGAAGACATATCACGCTAAAATTTTCCAAATATTTAGAGAATTGGACCAAGAATATGACTCCAAAATTTCAAGAGATAAAGTTGAACGGATAAAAAGATATGTATCTTTCCCACTTTATATGCGGAAATATCAGTTTACAAGCAATTTTCGGTTAGATTCAATGAAATGTAAGTCAAACTGTTTTTCTTATATCTCTAATGCCTGATGATTAATCAGTCCAAGATTTTCCAGATATGTATGAATTGAACCACTAATATTATTCCAACAGTGTGGTTTGATTATTGAATTAAATAAGATGCTCAAAATGTCCTCCTCCTGCTTGCACACAAGCCTGGAGGCGCTTGGCGCCATTGAGCAACAGCATCGTCGATTATCCTCTGGTCCAGGCGATACCACACTTCAAACAAGCATTGCTTCAGATCGTTTATAGTCGATAGGATTCAAATTTGGGCTGTTCAGAGGCCATAATGTGGGAGAAATGAAGTCTGGCGTCTCTCTTGTCAGCATTTCGATGGCTCCTTGGCTCTGTGGGCCGGGGCCACTGTCCTGTTGAAAAACAAAACAGCCTTCTGGGGCTAGATTTCTGATTACAGGTAGAAGATGTCGCGATAATAGGTTCCATTAATTTTTACTCCGGGATCAATGAAGACTATGGGAACGACCAAGCGCCGAAACCGCAACGAATATCATAACAGACTTGCTGAAAACTGATATTTCAAGAGATGAGGTTAAAATATCCATATCTTTCTATCCGTTCAGATTTACGACATGATATTTTGGAATCGTATTCTTGGTTCAATTATCTAAATATTGGGCAAATTTTAGTATGATTAATCATCAAACATTAGAGATGCAAGAAAAACAGTTTGGCTTACATTTTATTGAATCTAACCGAAAATTGCTTGTAAACTGAAATTTCTGCATATGAAGTTGAAAGATTCATATCTTTTTACCCGTTCAACTTTATCTCTTGAAATTTCGGAGTCATATTCTTGGTCCAATTCTCTAAATATTTGGAAACTTTTAGCGTGATATGTCATCAGGTATTAGAGATATATGCAAAACAATTTGGCTTAGTTTTTTGCATGCATACATACATACATACATACATACATACATACATACATACATACATACATACATACATACATACATACATACATACATACATACATACATACATACATACATACATACATACATACATACATACATACATACATACATACATACATACATACATACATACATACATACATACATACATACATACATTACATACATACATACATACATACATACATACATACATACATACATACATACATACATACATACATACATACATACATACATACATACATACATACATACATACATACATACATACATACATACATACATACATACTTACAATCATACATACATACATACATATATAAATACATACATACATACATACGATTTATGCGTGTATAGGTCTACAGCCCTGTATACTGTCCAATGGTGTCCATATATATTTTATATGCTATTTATACATTATGGTGCATATTTATGCAAGTTGGTGCTTTTATTATGAGTACTGTTTATAGGCTTGCTGCCTATATATGAAATATTTATATATGTTATATTTGTGATCTCATGGAATACGTTGAGCATGGCTATGAGATGGAATAAAGTCTGCCTGACTGTGTTGTGGCCTATATAGGATTATAATAAACATCCTTTTGATAGTACATGAGTTTATTGGCATCGTGCATGTATTATAATAAAATTGCATATGTCCGGATATAACAATAATAATAATACTTTAAGTATAATAATAATAATAATAATAATAATAATAATAATAATACTTTAAGTATAATAATAATAATAATAATAATAATAATAATAATAATAATAATAATACTTTAAGTATAATAATAATAATAATAATAATAATACTTTAAGTATAATAATAATAATAATAATAATAATAATTATAATAATAATAATAATAATAATAATAATAATAATAATAATAATAATAATAATAATAATAATAATAATAATAATAATAATAATAATACTTTAAGTATAATAATAATAATAATAATAATAATAATAATAATAATAATAATAATAATAATAATAATACTTTAAGTATAATAATAATAATAATAATAATAATAATAATAATAATAATAATAATAATAATAATAATTATAATAATAATAATAATAATAATAATAATAATAATAATAATAATAATAATAATAATAATAATAATAATAATAATTGAATAAACATTTGATCATAGATCAATATGAACGTGGTTAAGCTATATATTAACACATGAACATAAAAATTAATATAATATTATGATGGAACATAATTATATAAATATAAACATGGACAGGAACACGAATATATTTGAACAGAAATCAACATGGACATAAAATTAATGTGCTGTGGCGGTAAATGTATTTCTTCATAAATCAAAATGAACAAAAATATCAATGTATCCATCGAACGTGATAAAATCACTTCACGGTGTTCTGTATAATGCAATATATCAATGCTGAAAGTTCGTCCCTGTTGCGTGGACTCCGGAATTAAAGGAAGGATTACCAGAGGAAAGAATGACTATCCCGCTTAGTTTGGTCAGTGGCCACGTTGTACGTTTTGGCTGGAAAATCTCTCATGATGGTACTGTAGCGATCGTATAACTACGCTACGGGTCGCTAATATTATTTTATTTAATTTTTGATCGATTATGGGGTTTCAGGGATCTGATATATTTGTTTTATTTCTGTATTTTTGAGCTGCCTTGTGTGACCTATATTTTAATGTTGATTTGCGCTTGACACGGGTCACAGCGACCGCTGACGTAGGCAGCAGTCGTTGCTGTTCCATTAATTGGTATATGTTCACACGCTCTCAGCGATCGTCGGTCGCTGTCTTCAAAGGCCGTGCCGCTTGCAGTCGATGAGGGTAATTAAACTTTCGCACGCTCTCTGAGGTGGTCTGATGATCAGAGTGAGCGAGGAATACAGCCAGCCAGACAAGCACAGGCAGGGACACGGATTGAGAAGGAAACACCGTTGGCGTGTGGGTCTGTGTACGTGTGTTTTCTCAAGGTTGAACTGGTGCATTTGATGCCTACGTGATCAGCGGCAGATGGCGCCTTTCAGAAGGAGAGATAGAAGGAGAAAGATAGTGAGCTACAGACAGACGCGGAGATACACAGGAGAGGACGCACGTGGCAGCTGATTCTTGCCGCCTTGAGACAGCTGCACAGCTGCTGGTTCGGCGCGCTCGGCTCTTCAGCTGCGCATGCGTAGTAGAGGGACGCTCTCCTTGTCAGGCAGTAATAAAAGAGCAGCGCAACGCTGAGAGGCTCAGTTGCGCACAGGATCTCAGGGCGGTCGGATGTATTGCGGCGGTTGGTAGTTTTAGGCTCGATCAAGTTGGTGAAGCATGGCCAGGATAAGCGCCTGCTTGCACTAGTTGCGCATACACGGATTCTGTCGGCGATTCATTCTCTCTCGACATGGAGTCGATTAAATAAAAGAGCTTGTTTGTTGCGAGAAATACATCAGCGTCGCTGCAAGTTTTGTCTTCGCTCTCGCTTCGGATATATTCCTGGATTACTAATTCAAGGCCTCTCTTCGCCCTGTCACACGGAGTGATTTATCGTGGGCTTCGAATCGTCAGCGCTCTGCTCTCGTTCTTCGAAATTGTGTTGCGAAGCGGTTGTTCGTATGGTTGCCTAAGGGCGTCTTTCTCAAACGGCTTGGATAAATAGCCGAAATTGTTGTTCATTCCGAGAAATCAGCATCGGATTTAGCTGATCTTTTCGGGCGTTTCAAACTCGACGCCTTTCTGTGTGTTTCGTCGCATCTCTTGGATATCGTCTTCGTCGCTGTTCTTCGCACACGATCGGCTTTGTCCCTTGTCTTCGGACATAAGGTACGCTTTATTGGGGAATTAATACGATCGGTTATTAAGACATTTTGGGCTGAACTGAAATTGGCTGTGGGACTTGAGAGTCAATCGGGATTTAAGTTAGGCATACTCCGGTTGATAGGTGTTTGCATTGAATTGTTGCATTTGATTTTCATTGAATGTCTTTACAAAGGATAGGAACTGATAATTGAACTTACTGACTTTTATGTTTGATTGCTTTGAACATAATTGATGTCAATTGAAGATTCAATTGATTGGGAATAATAAGAAATATTAATAAAACTACTGACTTTGATCATTGATGGCATTGAATGCAACTGACGGTGAATGAATACTTGATTGATTGTGAGCTCTAAAGATAGAAGTCATTTCTATAGCGCTATGGAGGAGTCTAGGCCAGTCACCCCTGCTCAGCCTTCACGGCCCCCCTCCTCTATGGAAATTGTCTTAGAAGCAATCCAGACTAATGCTAAGACTACGCAAGATGCGATTGCCTCAGTAGAATTAAATGTCTTGGCGGTGCAGTCCAATGTCGAAGATGCCATTTCATCGGTGCAATCAAATGTAAGAGAGGAAATCTCTTCTGTAAAATCTTATGTCAGAGATACGCAGGATGCAATCACCTCCGAGCAATTAAATGTCAGGGAAGCGCTGACGGAAGTTGTATCACGATTGGAAAGGCTAGAGGCATCGCCGGTACCCAAGCCTGCTGTGGATTTGAACCCTGGTTACCTCACCGCTATTACCACTGCGGACGCGCCATACCACTCGACCATCGGCCTGGAAGAAACTTTGGGTGCTAGGCCCAAAGATTTCACGCAACCTGGTATATTGCGAAGAAGTGATAGATTGGCTAGTAGGCCGCCAATTTCATATAGGGAGTCCGGCAGTCGAAATAACTGGCCGCCTTTCCATCGTTGGGATTCGAACCCGGAAGTCACCTCATCCTGTCCTCCCTCTATCTCTAGAGCTCGTCCACAGCAGCACGCGGCCATATCGAGCGAGGATCCGGAAGTGGCGACTCCGGGGATGCCGATAGGGGCGGGCGTTACAATTGGTCCCAGCCAGTGGGGTCAAATTAGTTCTAGAGATTTTGGTGATGATAGGTTAGAAGAGGAAACTGACTATGCTAGAACAGGCGAAATGGCAATTTCTTTTGAAAGAAGGAAGGAAAGGGAATTTGCTGATAATGTGGAAATAATGTCTGATGATGGTAGTGTAGACGTTGAGATCAGCAAGATAATGGAATCTAGACCTAAAACTGTTAAAATAATTGATAACAGAATGCATGCAGCACAGCAACCGGAGTTTAGAAATTTTGAAGTGAATAAACCGATCGCTAATAAATTGTCACGGGAGGGGGGTGTTAAGGTCAACCCAGTTCCTTTTGCCTCTTCGTCGCCTTCCCACGGTGCATATTCTCGACTTGATCCGCAATGGAGGATGCAAGAACCGCCTGCGTTCGTCGATCAACAAAGAGCGGAAACGGCGCAGCACCGGATCGACAGCCGGCAACCAACGTCGGGAATGCCGACCTCAATGCCCGACGGTGCTTTCCACGGTCGTGCAACTTCGACCATGGTTGGTCGAGACTACGCTCGACCCGACCTTCCTCCTGGACCAGCGGCGATGGCAACGGTCGACTGGATGCAACCATACGCTCGACCCGACCATTCAAACATGCCGTGGAGGTATGCTCCGACCTACACTCCGAGCGCTTTCTACGGTAGCAGCGACAACCGGGTTTGGGTTGACCCGCTTCGCTGTCCCGACTCGTTTCGACCAAGCGACGCCGTCTTTCCTCGGTGGCCAACGGTCGTGGAATCGGCGAGGATGAGTTCGTGCCTCGGCGCGCAAAACTTCGGATTTAGCCGTGATGCCGAACTACCGCGATGTCAGGCGGTAATGAAGTCGACACCTCTGGAGAGAAATGAAACGACGGCCGATAATAAAGCGACGTCTGCGGTTGGTGAAACGAACGCACTGGCGCCTACCTACGTTTCGGTCGGTCCTATCAAAATTGTCCCGACGACCACCGTCGCAACGCAAACGACCGGCGACTGGGAGCTACCGTCGATCAGTTCAAAGGGAACAGTCAAGGAACTTGAACCGACCGCGTCTGCAACAGCTAAAGAGGGCGAGGTTAAACAGTCATCGACTTCTCCTCCTAAGCCAACACAATTCCTGAAACTCGGGTCTTTTAGCGGAAAGACGGACGTTGAAACATTCTTACGAAAATTCTCCGTGTGCGCCAGGAATAACAGATGGACGGACGAGGAGAGATTGAACCAATTAGTAGTCTCATTGGTTGAACCGGCGACTCATTTGCTGAGCGAGTCGAACGCAGATAGCCTGGACACTTGGACGGCTTTGGTCCAGCGACTTCGTGAACGATACGGCAACGCTGAACAACAAGCCCTGTTCCAAACGCAGCTAAGCACCAGGAAACAGAAAGTCGACGAGGATATGGGCGTCCTGGTGGACGACATCCGACGTCTCTCCACGCGAGCCTATCCGGGTTCCTCGACGGCTCACAGCGAAGCAATTGCTGTTCGGGCATTCTTGGATGCCCTGAGAGATAGAACGCTTGCTCTGAAAATCCGAGAGCGAGAACCGAAATCCCTCGACGAAGCCTACAAGGTAGCGATGCGATTGGACGGCTATCAGAAAGCAGAAGTCGGTGGCCATGAACAGAATGAACGACGATATGGACGTGTTAACGCTGTCAGAGAAGAAGAAGAATCGGTGGTGGAGGCCCTGCTACACCGCATAGAACAGTTGGAGAAACAAGCGAAACAATCGGTGCCGACGCCTCAGTACAGAGACAATAATCGCGGGTCATGGAGAGGCCAGAACGGGTCAACAAGAAACGAATGGTCGAACGCCAATGGAGGCAATGGACGGAGAACTCCACGGTGTTTCCTATGTCATCGGCTTGGTCATTTGAGCTCGGCCTGTAGAAGTCGACCACAGAGAGAAGTGGAAACGGAGGCAAGACCATCGCCGCGGAGATGCTATGAATGTTCAGCAACGGACCATATAGCGCGCTTTTGTCCTCTTCGACAACAGCAGCAGGCTCCACCTAGCGACAACCTTGGACAACCTGTGGGCGATAACCACGACAACCCCAGCGTTGGTCGTGTGTTCGCTGTTCGGTCCGCTCCAGCGCCGATCAGGGACCAGCGGAACGGGCAGAACCAGGAGCGTCGGTCGCGGAGGTCGCCATCATCGTCGAGGAGGCGAGACAGTGGTCGGAACTCACCAAGAGAGGAGCGACGCTGTTTCTACTGTGACGACAGTTCGCACCTTTTGAGGAGCTGTCCGCTTCGCAATGGACCCCCTGAGGACCGGATCTGGAGGATGCTGGGAGAACCGACCGGACTTCGTCCGCCTGAGAACTTGACGTCGGCTGGGTAACTTTGCTGAATGACCGCTTAATTTGCGGCCATTTTGAATGCAGGAAACACTGTTTTATTTTTGATTTTGATGAATACATTTTTGATTTACATGTTGAAGTCTTTACATGTGTGTATTACTGTGTAAATAACTGTATTCTTGCATCGTATGTTGTGCATTCATATGTGTATTGCATAATATTAATATTGCATTGCCGACTGTCTGATTAAGAATAATGTTTGCAATGGTGATATAGATTAGTATTGTATTGCATTTGCAATGAAGCGATGGACGATTTTATTATTGCCTCTGCTGTAGACAGAAAACTGGACTGTCATTGCCTGCATTGCGCTATATAAATATTGGTTTTACCTGTTGATGTATATATAAGGTTGCCTATTTTAGTTAAGGCCATTGATCAAGATTATGTGACCTTGAACTTAGACTTGCAGTGGAATTAGCCTTGATGATGTGATTATGTGATATTATGACCTGCGGTGAAATAGTAGGCCTATATGTTTCTGAGTTAATGCTCGGAGGGGAAATTTGCATTAGGCCTATATTCCGCTTCATCTATAACATGATTAATTAAAAAAATAATTTTAAAGGATTTGCACAGCTAAATTTTAAGGCTTCTAAGTTCCGTGTATAGAGTTCTTATATGCGTAACTATTGTCAACGCATATATTTATATATAATAATAATTGTATGGATGCTTATTAATTAACTTTAGTGAGGCGCTCTATAAATGTTCTATAATAGTCCCTTATTGTCCTTCAGCGCCTTAATGCATTACCGAGGTTTTGAGTTTAACAGCGGTGAAATTAATATACATAGCTGCTCTTTGATTAATAGTCCTGCATAGGCCTACATGTTTTGGTTGCAGTACGAATTATTTAGATTGCAGTTGATAGACGCAGGATAAATATATTTAGGCCTACTTTAATGATTGGCCCGTGTACTGTGTGCATCAGCGTTGCTGTTTGAGGCCTAATTTTAATAGTAGCCATGCTCTTGCGATACACAATTTGGTCTTATAACTTTGCAGTGTAGACTATGATTAAACTGGTTGCCTAATAATATTTATTAGGACTAGGCATAAAATAATTAGGAGCTCTATCTGCGCAGGAATAATGTTGGCCGATATAATTTGATATTTGATTTGCAATACGCGTAGATTTGCCATGCCGGGTTTTATTAATATTAATTTAATACAGGCTTTATATGATTCACTGATTGACCTAATTTCGAAAGCGCTAATGACAGTGCTGTGCAAAGTCGGTGGGACTTTAAGTTAACCTACATGGGTGATTTTTAGGCACCTATTTCCCACGCTCTTCTCTCGCATACGGCCGGAGTGGGGAGAGCAACGGGGTGGTCTGTGTGACACATCATAGGCGGTGAACGATTGACCGTCGTGGATGGACCGACGGAAGGATAATGTTCAGCTGCGCAGTTATAAGTAACGTCGTTAAAATTATTATGGGACTATATAATCATGATTTGATAGTAGGCCTGGATTTGAAGGTTGATAGTTAATACAGGCGCCAGATATGTGGTAGGCCTAATTTCTATCCTACTTTTATGAGCGCTAATTAGGCCTAACTTTGTGCAGGTCAGCGCGACCTTAGTCGTATGATGCACTTTGGCCTACATGATGGTTTGTTGCCTAATTCCCACGGGATTTTAAGAGACGCACGCTGTAGATGCATAGCGTGGGAGAATAGTGAGCGGCGATTAATTAGCAATCGTTGTTTCCCAGGCGCGTGGGTGGTCCCGTTAGTCTCCGCTGCATCACTGATAGAATGAAGGAAAGATAATAGGCCTTGATGCTCTGCAATGATGCCTAAGGATTTATAGTAGACTAAAGTGGCCTAACGTTGATTTGCGCTTTAGACTAAGATCTCATATTAAAATCATGATAATCCTTTTAGGCCTAGGATTTTTACGATTATACAATGTGACTGTTTTGTAACGTTAATTGCAATAATATGTTACGTTAGCCTATGTTTAAATGGCCTATTCTAATTCTATGCCTAATCGGTTGCATTTTTAATAATTAAGTAGGCCTACTGAAAGATGTTGGGAAGGGAGCGGCTTATTAAGCTGAAGTTAGGCTTGGTCTCTTACGGTAAGCTTTGATGGGGAGCCTACGGATAGTTATAATGAGCATTGGCCTTTGGAGACTTAAGCTGTGTGTGTAGTCTCAGGTAATTTGCTATGATAGCACCGTTGTTAATGGGATTAGAGACTTAGGTTTAACTGCTTAGATGAGTCTTTAAATGTAGACGTTTGCCTACAGTGAAATGCCTAAAGAAGTCTCGATGGTAAAGGCCATGGGTGGCCTATTAATCAGATGACCTGTTGTAAAGGTAACGAAGGTCTAGTGGTTTTTGTGGCTGTCCCGTGGGTTCTTAAGTCAATGCTTGCCGTGGAGGACTTTGTGCTTAACTAAACTCAAGGAGACCTATATATAGAATTGCTTTTGAGCTTTACTGAACTATTAGCGATGGAGCTATATAATTATAATAATAATAAATGTTTCTTTCGCTGGAACTGACATTTAACGCTAAAATGTGAACTTTCTGATGCTTACGTTGATGACTGTTCATTGCATATATTTTTTTAATTCTTGCATTTGAATCCTTGATGTAAAAATTGGAGTATGGCCTTACTAACATTTCAGGATCCATTTTTCCAATTAAAAGGATCCTGAAATCAGGGAGGGCCGAGAATAGTGTAGCGATCGTATAACTACGCTACGGGTCGCTAATATTATTTTATTTAATTTTTGATCGATTATGGGGTTTCAGGGATCTGATATATTTGTTTTATTTCTGTATTTTTGAGCTGCCTTGTGTGACCTATATTTTAATGTTGATTTGCGCTTGACACGGGTCACAGCGACCGCTGACGTAGGCAGCAGTCGTTGCTGTTCCATTAATTGGTATATGTTCACACGCTCTCAGCGATCGTCGGTCGCTGTCTTCAAAGGCCGTGCCGCTTGCAGTCGATGAGGGTAATTAAACTTTCGCACGCTCTCTGAGGTGGTCTGATGATCAGAGTGAGCGAGGAATACAGCCAGCCAGACAAGCACAGGCAGGGACACGGATTGAGAAGGAAACACCGTTGGCGTGTGGGTCTGTGTACGTGTGTTTTCTCAAGGTTGAACTGGTGCATTTGATGCCTACGTGATCAGCGGCAGATGGCGCCTTTCAGAAGGAGAGATAGAAGGAGAAAGATAGTGAGCTACAGACAGACGCGGAGATACACAGGAGAGGACGCACGTGGCAGCTGATTCTTGCCGCCTTGAGACAGCTGCACAGCTGCTGGTTCGGCGCGCTCGGCTCTTCAGCTGCGCATGCGTAGTAGAGGGACGCTCTCCTTGTCAGGCAGTAATAAAAGAGCAGCGCAACGCTGAGAGGCTCAGTTGCGCACAGGATCTCAGGGCGGTCGGATGTATTGCGGCGGTTGGTAGTTTTAGGCTCGATCAAGTTGGTGAAGCATGGCCAGGATAAGCGCCTGCTTGCACTAGTTGCGCATACACGGATTCTGTCGGCGATTCATTCTCTCTCGACATGGAGTCGATTAAATAAAAGAGCTTGTTTGTTGCGAGAAATACATCAGCGTCGCTGCAAGTTTTGTCTTCGCTCTCGCTTCGGATATATTCCTGGATTACTAATTCAAGGCCTCTCTTCGCCCTGTCACACGGAGTGATTTATCGTGGGCTTCGAATCGTCAGCGCTCTGCTCTCGTTCTTCGAAATTGTGTTGCGAAGCGGTTGTTCGTATGGCTGCCTAAGGGCGTCTTTCTCAAACGGCTTGGATAAATAGCCGAAATTGTTGTTCATTCCGAGAAATCAGCATCGGATTTAGCTGATCTTTTCGGGTGTTTCAAACTCGACGCCTTTCTGTGTGTTTCGTCGCATCTCTTGGATATCGTCTTCGTCGCTGTTCTTCGCACACGATCGGCTTTGTCCCTTGTCTTCGGACATAAGGTACGCTTTATTGGGGAATTAATACGATCGGTTATTAAGACATTTTGGGCTGAACTGAAATTGGCTGTGGGACTTGAGAGTCAATCGGGATTTAAGTTAGGCATACTCCGGTTGATAGGTGTTTGCATTGAATTGTTGCATTTGATTTTCATTGAATGTCTTTACAAAGGATAGGAACTGATAATTGAACTTACTGACTTTTATGTTTGATTGCTTTGAACATAATTGATGTCAATTGAAGATTCAATTGATTGGGAATAATAAGAAATATTAATAAAACTACTGACTTTGATCATTGATGGCATTGAATGCAACTGACGGTGAATGAATACTTGATTGATTGTGAGCTCTAAAGATAGAAGTCATTTCTATAGCGCTATGGAGGAGTCTAGGCCAGTCACCCCTGCTCAGCCTTCACGGCCCCCCTCCTCTATGGAAATTGTCTTAGAAGCAATCCAGACTAATGCTAAGACTACGCAAGATGCGATTGCCTCAGTAGAATTAAATGTCTTGGCGGTGCAGTCCAATGTCGAAGATGCCATTTCATCGGTGCAATCAAATGTAAGAGAGGAAATCTCTTCTGTAAAATCTTATGTCAGAGATACGCAGGATGCAATCACCTCCGAGCAATTAAATGTCAGGGAAGCGCTGACGGAAGTTGTATCACGATTGGAAAGGCTAGAGGCATCGCCGGTACCCAAGCCTGCTGTGGATTTGAACCCTGGTTACCTCACCGCTATTACCACTGCGGACGCGCCATACCACTCGACCATCGGCCTGGAAGAAACTTTGGGTGCTAGGCCCAAAGATTTCACGCAACCTGGTATATTGCGAAGAAGTGATAGATTGGCTAGTAGGCCGCCAATTTCATATAGGGAGTCCGGCAGTCGAAATAACTGGCCGCCTTTCCATCGTTGGGATTCGAACCCGGAAGTCACCTCATCCTGTCCTCCCTCTATCTCTAGAGCTCGTCCACAGCAGCACGCGGCCATATCGAGCGAGGATCCGGAAGTGGCGACTCCGGGGATGCCGATAGGGGCGGGCGTTACAGTACTCCTACTCCCAGATGATAACTTGTTCGTGGAAGGGAATCCTGGGTTGATTGACATTGCGAATGAATTAAGAAGTACAACATAAAGAGAAAAGCGTTTAGAAACTTGTTTTTTTCGTTCTACGTGTCCATGGGAGAGTATACCATTAGAGACCAACTCCATATAGGCCTACACGCAGAAGAATCAATCGAGCATAGCTTATTCATCATAAACCGACCTTATAAGTTAAGGAGAGTCTGCGTATTTGAGGGCTTTCAGTGTTGTTGATCACCAAGTTTACTGTTTCACAAATTACAATAATTACAAATAATTAATAATAAATTAGACACCAATGACAATGACGATAATGGCAGTAGTAAGAATCACAATAACAATAGCAACAACAATAACATCAACAATTACAACGTGAGAGTAACCCCATACATTATACAACTGTAAATGCACGTGCATTACTTTGCCATCACATCGCATCTGGTTAATTACATTACATTACATTTCGGGTAATGTTTTCTTGTATTCTATCAGGTCGAGAAGACCAAGCGCCGTTGCACCACCGGAGACCGACATTCCCAAGAAAGAAACTCAAGTGGACACTTCAAGTAAGAGAATAATGGAGTTTCTTCTATAGGATATACAGTTATACACCTCCACATCTCTAACGAGATGCATTGGCTTCCACGTATTCAACGTGCGGTCGAAACCTCACAAAAGCCCGTCTGCCAATCGAACAAGTGAAAGTCTTTGGAGACAAATCTATTGCCGTCGGCATATTTTGCGTGAAAACACACACACACGCACACACACACACGCACTCGCGCGCAAATGAATGCACTGTCGACGATTTCTTCTGGGACTTCTGTGGTTCTGCATTGGCTTCCATGCCCTCCACACTGTGAATAGAACCTGCTGTGAAATGAATCTTAGACAGAGACTGTCTTTGTTAGTTCCAGCTGGGCGTGCCGTTAAACACGGAAAGACGCTTATACAAGAAGCAGCGTTGAATTTGCCGATAAAATTGATTGCACTCATAGCATGTATACACTCTAAGATTCTTTCACAGCTGCACAGTATGTGCATTGAAATGGTGCTTTCGATTATGATAAGAAGTATTGGTTGCAGTGGTAGGTATGCACTTTTCAATACGAAGCCGATGTCTGTCGTGCGTGTTATGTGCAATGTTTTTAATGGCTTTCCATTCTACGTGGGGTATAATGAAAAACTAGAAAGTGGTTTTACCACTGCGTTAATTTATTCCAGATTCTCGTTGCCTATAGCGTTCATTCATTAATTCGCTCGTTCGTTCTTTAGCAGTCAATTCATCCATCCGTCTAGATATCCATTCAAAACTTAAAAAAATAAAGGAATAATAATCTGATGGTCTTCATTGCAAGTAAACAGTTTGATTGACGTGTTTTGTACAACGTAAGTAAGCTCTACTGTAGTAGCCAACCCAATGACCACATTCGAAATAGTTTTTCAAGCTAGCGTCACGTCTACAAAAATAATCAATGGAATTTTATCGATTAATCGCAGTCAAAATATTGGAGAGTAATCAATTATTTAATCAGCGCCAATCTATTGCATACGCACACGCACCTACACACACACACACCACACACACACACACACACAACACACACACACACACACACGCACCTACATACACACACACGCACACATACACACACACGCACACACAGAGGCATATACGCACACGCACGCGCGCACACACGGAGTGCGTTTGGTGTGAAGATGAAGATTCATTGGATTTGATGTTAAGGTGAGAGCTACGTGAAGATGGCTGAGGAGACTCTCAGTGAACTCGAATGGTGTCTTGAACAACTCGAAACCATCCAAACGCACAAGTCCGTCGCAGACATGGCCACAAGCAAAGTAAACACGATTTCAATAATTATTACATCATGAAAAATAAATTGTAACGTTACTGTCGAAGCAAGGGCGGATACAGAAGTTTGCGAAGGGCGGGGGCAAAATTTTGGGTCTTGAGACAGCGAAAATATTTCGTCTTGGTCACCGAACAATCTAATTTTTTATTATGGTTTAGTTTGTCGAATTCCCTATTTCCAACAAAAAGATACTATTTTATCCGCCAAAATAGTTGATGGCCTTTTTAACCATAGTGTTCTTAAACCCCTGCACTACACGGACCTCGTGCACTGACCGCGTGGGTCGTGGGTTGGCCCACGAAACTGCTCATGGGGGGGGACCTCAACTTTCCGAGCCAGAATAGCTGGTAGAAAATAAATAAATTTCTAAATGGGGCCATGGCCAGATTGGCTCCCCTTGGATCCACCACTGTGTCGAAGTTCATCTTTTTTTACTATTCATACAGAAAATATCTGTAATTTCCAATTCGAATTTTTACAACATACCTTTGATTGGAGAATCTTTCTTACATGTAATTTAGGCCTATAACAGAAATAACAGTTAGCCTACTATGATAATGATGATGATGATGATGATGATGATGACATTGTTGTTGTTGTTGATGATGATGATGATGATGATGATGATGATGATGATGATGATGATGATTGTTGTGACGAGTGGATTCTCGTCGCTCAGCAAGTAATGATGATCCCATAGATGATCGATGGTGACGGCTGTAACGACCGCAGGAGGATGATGGATACTGGATCAACGAAAGGGGGAGGAGGAAGAAGAGGAGGAGGGAGGAAGGAAGTAGGGAATGGTGAGGGAAGAGGAGTTGGAGAAGAAGAAGGAGGAAGAAGAAGAGCTGGAAAACGAAGAGGAGGAAGAAGAGAAGGAGGAGAAAAAGGAAGAGAAAGAAAAGGAGAAGGAAGCTGAATTGGATGGAAAATGGAGGAGTATGAAGAGGAGTATGAAGAGAAGGTTGAGTATGAGAAGACAGAGGCTGGCGGCAATAAGAAGGAACAAGTGGGTTATGAGTGGGAGGAAGAGGAGAGTTGGTGAGGAAAGCAAAGAGGTGAGCTGAGAGCATCATCACTAATTGGCGGAGGACCAAACTGTCCGTCGGCAGTCATTTAGAACGGATTCAGTCAAGCGTAGCAATGAATTCCTGCAGGGAGAAATGGATAGAGAGAGAGAGAGAGAGAGAGAGAGAGAGAGAGAGAGAGAGAGAGAGAGAGAGAGAGAGAGAGAGAGAGAGAGAGAGAGAGAGAGAGAGAGAGAGATACTCAGACAGAGACAGACACAGTTACAGACACAGACACACAGAAATCCAAACAGAAACATAGATTAGAAACAGAGACAAAGTGAGAGAAATGAACAGTGACAGATAAGATAAACATACAGGCAGACAGACAGACAGACAGACAGAAAGACAGAGACAAAGACAGAAACAGAGAGAGCTACAGAGTAACTGAGAGGCAATTCCACTTGACTTCCCTGATATCTTGTCTACCTGCATCTAAAGAACACTTGTCTCAGCTGTTCCTCCCTGAGACACACTGTACCAGACACCATCAACGAGAGACCACTGCAGCTGCTGATGGATGGATAGACGAGACATGTTTCAGTGACCGATAGAATTAATCATCGCTCATCGCTTACAATCTGATTTTATTACACTAACGAGATTCTCGCTTCATCAAGCGCACATATCTCACGTTGCCTAAATAATGCCTGTTATATAGCTCCTCTCTTTTCATCACTCTCGTTCCCCCTGCATGTGCATCTGTCTCAGACTGTCTCTGTCTCCATCTCTGTCCCTGTCTCTGTCTCTGTCTCTGTCTCTCAATAACCAGTCCTCAATCAAGTTTTCTCTAACTCTCGGTCCATCTGTCACTCTGCCTCCTTGTCTTTCTCTGTCTCTCTCTGTCTCTGTCTCTTCCGTCTTTCTCTCTAACTCTGCCTCTTCTGTCTTTCTCTCTGTCTGTCTCTATGTCTCTCCCTCTCTCTGTCTCTCCCTCTCTATGTCTCTCTGTCTCTTTCTGTCTCTCCCTCTCTCTGTCTCTTTCTGTCTCTCACTCTCTCTGTCTTTCTCTCTGTCTCTCTCTCCCTCCCTTTCTCTCTCAATGCCTCTTCAGTTCTTTTCTTCTTTTCTCCAAGAATTCGATCCTCACTAGCTCTACCTATTTCAATTTTTATATAAATGTTCTCTTCTGCATATAATTACGTCTTCTTCTAAATACTCTCCTCTTTCCCAAACTACCTCTAATCAATCACACACTCTCCCTCAATCTGTCTTTCTCTCTTAAATTCTCTCCCTCTCCCTCAATTTCTCTCCCTCTCCTAAATTCACCCCCTCGCGATTTCTCTATATCTCTTACATTCTCACATCTCTCGATTTCTCTTACGTATGTGGAGTATGACGTCAAAATGCATACTCCATCATTTACATCCTCCTGCCTCATACGCTACCGACATTGATGTAGCGCCACCATCCTCAGAATTTCATGTAGCGCTTCTTCCTTGAGTCGCGCTGCTCCTCGTTTGACTAATTGACGCCAGAGGTCGTTAAGGACGACGGAGTCTTCATCCGCCGACGAATGATGATCGATGCAGGCGCTAAAGAAATAACGAGACAAACACAGACGAACAAGAAGAGTTACACGCAGACACACCTACAGGCATATGTACAATTATATATAAATATGGTAATTTCAATATATATGCATATATAGTACATATACCATAGGCTATATATGTAATTATATGGAATGAATAACTATGACAATTTCGATAGCAGAAGCCTAGCATTACAATACCTGGGAGCAATTATAAAACAACTAAATTAATTATACGAATTAAGATAATAATGAAACCAAGAATTGAGCACTGACAGTTAAATGATGGCATTGACAAAGTAAAATAGCATAAATAATAGCCATAATAACAATATCAATAACAATGGCAATAATAATAATATCAATAACAATGGCAATAATAACAATATCACTTACAATGGCAATTATAAGAAAACAACAGTGATAATTATTAGTGAAAGTAATGGAAATAGTAATTTGTAATGAGCTCATAATGGATAATAAGAAGTTTGATAAGCTTATTAATTATTAGCCTCCGATTTAAATGTTCTTGAAGAAGCTTTATTCAATGTATGCCATCTGAACTGAAACTTACTGAATCGGATGCTGTTTTATCTGCCGTTTCAGTTCAAGAGAATGTTGAACCGAGAGCTGAACCAATTCTCCGAATCGAGCCGATCAGGAACCGAAATCTGCGATTACATCTTCAACACATT
The DNA here is from genome assembly GCA_949752735.1 of Lumbricus terrestris. Lineage (NCBI taxonomy): Eukaryota > Metazoa > Annelida > Clitellata > Crassiclitellata > Lumbricidae > Lumbricus > Lumbricus terrestris. The sequence goes on from OX457044.1 coordinate 53,058,616, forward strand.
CGTCGGTAAAATGAAGAAAAGAAATCTTTCGAGAAAGACAACTTTATCCGCTTTTCGATTTTCAACTTCAATCACGATCATTTTCTCATTACCAAAGATAAAGTTACTTGTGACGACGACGACGACGACGATGATGATGATGATGATGACGATGATGATGACAACGATGATGATTATGATTATAATGATGATTATTGTGTTGGTGGTGGTGGTGGAGATTGTGGCAGTGATAATGTTGTGGTGGTGGTGTCGGTGCTAATGAGAGCGATAATGGCGGTGCTGCCTGCCGGTAGTTAGTAGTGTTCAGAGTGTTGACTGTGTTAATGGAGGTGGTGGTGGTCGTGGTGGTGGTGGTATTAACGACGCTGATAATGGTGCCAATAAAACAACGGTAAAATTTTCGCGGCTCTCACCTTCCATGTTATCGATTATGGAGATATAATTATTATGCTGGACAACGCAGAATACCAGATGACGAATTCGACACAGAAGGCGAAGGTTGGACCCCATCAGCCCATGGGCCCATGAGGCCATTGAATTGGGCCACAGAGCCATGGGACCATAGGCATTTTTGGGGGGTCACATGGCCATGGGCCATTGGCATGTGGCCACAGGTCATGGGTCACGGGAATATGCATGGCCATGCATATGGCCAAAGTGACATGGGGCAGTGAACATGAGGTCACGGGGTCTCATGTTTCTTTTGCTTCTTGTCGCAGATGATGACAGATGGCCATGAAATGTTCTGAGGATGGATTTCATGATTTGGGTTTTGGATGCGGAATGGAGAGAAGGATGAAGAGGACAGAAAGACGGAGTGATGGAAGAAAGACGGAGTGATGGAAGAAAGACGGAGTGATGGATGAAAGACGGAGTGATGGTAGAAAAACGGAGTGATGGCAGAGAGGTGGAGGGAAAGGAAGGAAAGAGATATGGTATGGTGGATGGATGCAAGCAAAGTTGAAGGACGGATGGAAAGGAATGGAATGAGAGAGAGAGGGATGGATGAATGGAAAAAGTAAAGACAGGAACAAGGGAAGGGCAGAGAGAAGGATAGGATGACTGACGGACGAATTGGAATGGATGGACGGATGGAATAAACGAAAAGCCCCATCCCATCGCCAGCTCTTATAGACTTCTTGATTCTGTTTTCGTTCGCTACCTAAGACAGAATAAGCCTCTTGATCTACTAAGGTTTTGACCTTATTCCCTTGGTAAATTTCTGATGGCGCCTATATCGGCATTGCCTTTATCGTTTATACAGATTTACTGCTTTGAATTTCTGTAGTTCACCATATTTTCCTAAATCGTTCAATAATTATAAATGAAGCAATTAAATTATTTGAAAAATAAAAATAAAGAGCTATTTAAAAGAGTAATGAAAATTTAGGTATGGTTCAACTTTCGTTGGGCTCTACGAGGATGCGAGGGACCGTCACTCGCGACTGTTCTAGATTCCTGAGCTGTTTTTAGTTACACGTGATGCTTCTGTTCTTAATAACATTTGGTATTAAAATAAAGAAACGCATCCAGTGGCTGTGTGATTAGTTTTATCCATAGGTGGCGTTGCATCGAAGTTCCAATTACATTTGAAAAACAGACAGACAAACATACAGACAGACAGACAGACAGACATATAGACAGACAGACAGACAGATAGACATAGACGGAGCGAGACTGAGAATTGAGCGAGTGCGTTACAAAGGAAAACAGAAGTCGAGAGATGCATGGACAACGTGAGAGTAGTGTAATTTATTGAGACAGAGGAACTGAGAGGTAGACAGAGTGAATGAGAGACAGAGACACAGACAGAGACACAGACAGAGAGGGAGAGACACATAGAGACAATCGACAGAAGAAGAAAAAGAGGATTAGGATGGAAACTTGACAGAGTGAGAGAAGCTGATAGTTTCTGATTACAGTGCAAATAATATCATCTCAGCACTCAATAACATTTAGCCATCATTAATTTTAACCTTCGTTCGTTTCATGTGGTGTCGTATGCAGCAGCATTAAATCTTTGGCATCACGCAGTTTTTACATGTAGTAATATAGGAGCACAACTCACCTTTCATCAGTTTTCATAATCGTGCACGTTCGCAAATCCCAAAGACTTCATTGAAGTTAAACGCAGGGAACCAGCTTATTCACGAGCGTCATTCGTCTCTGAAGTGTTTGTTCGAATTCTTTTTCTAATGGCGCTATGTGAAGTAAGCTTATATCAAAATAGGTAGATCTAATTAATCAAGAATCATTATGCAAATGAAGGTCCTGTTGGATGTTTTTCTTCTCTAAAATGGTCGTCTCAAGCTTCATTCTACAGGTGCGCAATAGAACTAATTAGTAAATAAATAAAAAGCAAAGAAGATTAAGCTTGTTATTTTTAGTATGATGAATGCCTACATGTAAGTTATTTCGATAATGGTGACGATAACGATAACGATGACGACGATGATGATGATGACGATGATGATGATGATGACAATAATGATGACGATAACGATGATGACGATAACCATAACGATGATGATGGTCTTGATAGGTGTTTATCTATTCCGATAGATAAGCAAGACTGTCGTTTGCCAGTCGTCAACATCGAAGGACCCGACACAGACGATCAGCAACTGACGTCACGTCAATCGGAAAATTCCGGTGACGTCACGAGCGTGCAAAGTGAACCGGAAGAAGTGGACCCTACGTCATCGGGTGGTGACGTCATGACCTTCGGCATAGAAACTGATAACGAGGATAGAATAGCTGAGGTGGGAAGACCGTCTTTCACTTAGATGCATGAACAATAATTATTATTGTACATACCTCTGTGCGCCTGTAGGTATGTGCCACTTGAACAATGAGCATTGAGCAATGAGCATTGAGCATTGAGCAATGAGCATTGAGCAATGAACATTGGGCATTGAGCATTGAGCAATGAGCATTGAGCAATGAGCATTGAGCAATGAGCATTGAGCAATGAGCAATGCTTTATTCCCTTCCGTACGCCCTTCATTCTTTCATTCTCTTTGTCAACTTCTATCGTTCTTCCACTCGTTTCTTTCTCCCAGTTTTATTTAATCCACCACTGGTTGCACTTTTCCAGTGCCAATCCCAAGCCTGCATAAAGGAGGAGGGCGACGCTAATGATCTTTGTCGTCACACGGTGTAGTTTAACTTAAACTACCCCAACCCTCCCGGTTTCCTTTAAACCGTTCTATATTCATAATTATGGTTAATTAAACAATTTGTAGTTAGTTAACTAATTAATTAATCAATTAATTAATTAATTAATTGGCCTTAATTATAGCCTTTTGTGCTTCCTTTCTTCATTCCTTCCTTCATTCATTCATTCATTATTCATTCATTCATTCACTCTTTCATCCATTCATGTAGGCTATTCTATTCTTCCTGCATTCCTTCCTTTCATTCTATGAATGCTTGATCTCGGTGGGGGGCGCCTCTGATTAGGTATCTTGAAGGGGCGTTATATAAATTCTGATTGACTGATTAATCAGTATCTCGTTACTTCCATCAATCTCTAATTTCTTCCTTCCTTCTTTCAGACTATGGCTAACCTTGACTGTTGGGGACCTGACGTCTTTACGTTGGCGGAATCAACAGGACGACGACCTCTAACAGTCATGGCCTACACCATCCTCAAGGTCAACAATCCACCGTAATTTACAACGCAAACTTTAATTCTAATTAGTAACTCATGTAGCGCCACTGTTCGGCGTCAATCGCGTATCACAAAGACAGAGAATTGTCGTGGCAAAAGAGCCACTGGTTTCTCCATTCAGTGAACATTGACCGCAGTTATGTCTCGCGATGTGTACTCACGATCATTTCGCGATGTCATCAAATTGATCTCTGGCCCCGGCCGGTATGCACATGAGCAGGCATAAGGTAATCTAGGTATAGACTATAGACCTTACACCAGACATAACTAATTCAGACGTATCCGTTGGAATTTAACCATATGCCCTGCCATGGACAGAGTTTATTAGGGGCTAGGGGGGCTAAGCCCCACACGAAGACCCAGATTCATTTTTTTACCGTGCAAATGGTTTCTTTTCCCGGGCTTAGCCCCCCTTCCAAAGGCTTTAGCTCCTCCATGAACGGAAACCAAACTCCGCCCATGTGCACTGCCATAGAATAGCGATAGTCATAACTAGTCCTGACATTCCTTGCACCCGACGATGCATGACGCTGGCCCTCCCCCTATTCAATAGGTTATAGCTGTGCGCGCATGCGTGAAAGATATTTATATGCGGTCGTTGCCAGCGTGGGGCAAACAGATTCAGACCTAAAGGCGGGTCACAGAGAAATATCGACGGCTGCCTATTGTTCACGCTGTCCATCTAAAGTCGGCCGTCTATTGTTCACAATGTGAGTAGCCGGCTTACTCCTACCTCGGAGTTGGAATAACGTTATAACTAGCGTAACTCGTTAATCTATAGCCATGCATACGGAAATAGCCCAGACCCGATTTACGCTAGTTGTAAGAGTTATATATCCTCTTGTGCATACCGGCCCTGTGAATAAATGATGAATGAAAGAACGTCTCGCCGAAATTAATTACCGTATTATAGCGTCGTGATGAATCCCAAAGCGCTTTATACTTTTCAATTGCACCGAATGCTTCTAGAGGATTATTGAGGCGATATTGAATTTCTGTATGATAAACGAAAGCCCGAAAAATTGTGATTAGGAGGGAGCGAAGCTATTTATTTAAGAAAGTGATGAGAAAATTTATAAATATCAACCCGAGGAGTTCTTTGACTTGCAAAGGATGATTGAAACGAGCGGATTTTTTATCTGCATAAAAGTGCTCTCTCTTTAAGACACCTTTAAAACGCTGTTAGGCGGTTGCATAACTTTTGTGACAAAGCATCGCAAATAATGGTTTAGATTTTTTTCAGCGAGCATACAAAATTATAATGATGCAATGGTATTCATTCATTCATTCATTCATTCATTCATTCATTCTTTCTTTCATTCATTCATTCATTCATTCATTCATTCATTCATTCATTCATTCATTCATTCATTCATTCATTCATGTATTCATTCATTCATTCATTCGTTCGTTCGTTCGTTCGTTCGTTCGTTTGTTCGTTCGTTCGTTCATTCATGCATGCGTTCGTTCGTTCGTTCGCTCATTCATTCATTCATTCATTCATTCATTCGTTCGTTCGTTCGTTCGTTTGTTCGTTCGTTCTTTCGTTCATTCATTCATTCATGCATGCATGCGTTCGTTCGCTCATTCATTCATTCATTCATTCATTCGTTCGTTCGTTCGTTCATTCATTCATTCATTCATGCATGCGTTCGTTCGTTCGTTCGTTCGTTCGTTCTTTCGTTCATTCATTCATTCATGCATGCGTTCGTTCGCTCATTCATTCATTCATTCATTCGTTCGTTCGTTCATTCATTCATTCATGCATGCGTTCGTTCGTTCGCTCATTCATTCATTCATTCATTCATTCTTTCATTCTTTCATTCTTTCAATCTTTCACTCATTCTTTCTTTCTTTCTTTCTTTCTTTATATGAATTTATATAGCGCCCCTTTATAAATCTACTCAGACGCGCTCCGAGCCCACGGCAAAAGAAAAAAAGACTTGAGAGATTTATGCAACAAAGTTTGACTGGTCAGATGTAGAGAATGAATCTTTGAAGGAAGTTCATTCCAGATTGACGGCCCTACAACCGAGAAAGCTCATAAGAGTTGTGCTGCCACTGCCAGGCCAGGCTCGAGAAATGAGGTGGCAAGCCAATTATCTTTGTTACGACCGACTGTCTTTAGAAAACAACCAGCCAACAGAAGTATAACAGTTACTGTATAATCACACAGTGTAGAGAATGTCGGAAAAGTAAGGATGACGTCACCAATCCATGTAGGCTAGTTAACCTGGTATTTGTACGGGCAAAGGGAGTACAGATTGGGAATATTCTCGAGCAACTATCGTGACTGTTGGTATTCGGTTGAAAGCAATTTCTATAGCTTGAAGGAAGTTGGTTAGGGTTACCTGTGTTCTGTACATGAATATTCCAATTTGCATCTTCCTAATCTGATCTGACTTAAGTATTCTCAGACTAAGAAATTATGTTTCTGCTTGCTCTGATAGCCCGTTTGTGAAGTATTAAAAGCTTAGAAAGATTTTACTATTAAGCCGAGGCTCATACTATGTTGGAGTAGGTTAGGCCTACACCGTTACAATATAACCTTAATTCACTTTTATATTATAAGGGTGAATTAAGGTGTAATAGAGGTTGCTATGGGCATGTGGTGGGAGATTTCTAGACATTCGCGTGAGAATTTCAAGTTTTTTGCTATTTTAGTTTAGATATATATTTATTTAAATATTATGGTCTTTCCAGGATAAATGCTGGTCTACGTAATTTACTCCAAGGAACTTTGATGATTGGACCTGAGTAATAGAGGTGCTCACTGCTCATGATACATACATTAGGGCATACGAGATAGGAAGTGATTTTTCATATGATCTAAAATGATATATACTAGGCCTAGTTAGTTTTATCAAGGTTTGGGGTGATCCTTTTATAAGCATGGGAACAACCTTGGTGTTATTCAGGGCTGTTTTAAAGGAATTTTTAGAACTGCACGACCCCTTCTTCCCTTTCCCATCATCTATGGTAAATTACTTCCAATCGGAGGACAATGAACTTTTTTGCTAGTTTTAACTGTACAAAGGTGCTTCTACAACTGCACAATTCCATTTAGAACTGCAAATTTTGTGTACAACTGCACGTTAAAAAGCCCTGGTGTTATTAAGGCCTCTGCTTGTGAATACCGGTTCTGAAAGAAGAGTTAATAATTTCCGATTAAGGCTTTATAATATTAGACAAGCTCCACGGATATATTGGGATCTATGTCATCTACACCAGGGGTTCTCAAACTTTATTTTTTATTGTACCCCCCAAGTAATAATATCGAATGATGGCGTACCTTCAGCAAAGTCAGATCAGAAACAAAATGTCATTGCGAAGTCTCCATGCAGTGACAACTAAAAGTCCATTTAATTATTGATGACATCGTATATTAGAGTTGTACTATAGGGAGCAAAATAATAATTATTTTGTTTGAATCATATAATTTTATCAACAAATTTAAAAGGAAAAATTGGTCTACAACCTATGTATTATAAGAAATAGCCAACCTATAGTGCTGTGAGCTTGTTTAGACAAGCACAGATTTTTTAAAAATATGGTTTAATATTTGTCAATTTCAGACGCAAATTACCCCATGTTTGTTTTTCATAGCAAGCATAGTTTAAAAAACAGTTTCACCCAGATAATACGTGCTGAAAGGAATCACAAAATTTGAAGCTAGACCAGGATATTAATCCTTAGGCCATTTCAGCTATCCGCTATTTCTGTTCTATATAATTATATAGGCTGAGAATTTCTGACTTTGGTACTTTCAACCACTTATACATTATTTGTTTCAACATTATAGTGGTAGGCCTAAATATAAATATGTTACATGCATTGCATAATAAATTATGTTAGTTTAATTATATGTTGTGAAAGAAATAAATGACTATGCTGTTATATTTTGCAACGTTAAAAATCATTGCTAATCAAAGAAAGATGGATACAAAGAACATCAACTTTAAAAAATTATATTTCTGGAATTTTTCGCGTACCCCTTACCGGCGCCTGGCGTACACCCGGGGGTACGCGTACCACAGTTTGAGAACCTCTGGTCTACACCCTTGGAATAGGATGCATGAATTGTGTGGCCTAGCCTAACTGCATAATGTGCATTAAATCTTCTTTTTGCTATCTCAGCAATACGAGTTTATCGACAACTTGCCACAGCAACGGCCATTGCCCTAGAAAGAATTTAAACTCAATTAATCGTTTAATGAGATGTTATTCTGATACTTCTCGCATTCGCTATAGTGCCGCTTCAAGCTCCCGAAAGCGCACGAGCAATTGCGAGTGAAGGACTTGCTCAAGGTCCCTTCGCGGCGACATGAGGTGTATTCGAACCTGCAACCATCCAACCATCCAAGGAATCGTAACCCTCCAATACACCACCGCGTCGCGCCCAAAGTCTAATTTGTTGTCATAAGACGACGTTAAGCTCTCGATTAATAACATGTTTTGAACTAGAAGTTCACCGAAACATCGCTAATACAAAAAGCAAGCACCCTATCATCGCTTATCACCGCACCCCACAATATATAAAATCAGTTATGAACGTTCTAGAGGTGTTTAACTGCGGCATCATTATCATCGTATCGTATATAAAAATTTATTTGGCGCCTCTCGCAGCATAGACTATTCAGAGGCGCCTTCAGCACAGAGGTTTCGGGGGGAAGAAACGAAAGTAAAGAAAGAGCGATATGATGCACGGAAGAGCCCAGACATGAACTTAGCCCGTAGAATATAATAGGGAGAAGGCCATTCCATTTGATGGTTAACACGCTGGCCAAGAGTGCGAGAGGTAGCAGGTTCGAGCCCCCGTTGGGCGGATATGCTTTGTAGGCTGCTATTAGCGCCGTGTAATTGCAAAGCTGTCTGTTCAGTTAGTAGTTAAGTTTAATTAAGATTACTGCATAACTTGTAAATGTAAAGCGCAGTGCGTTTGCAGGCGCTCAATTAAAGAAAAGATTATTATTATTATTTTATGTATTGCTGACATACAGGTGCAGTATGCTTGCTTTCGTTTAACGTTCAATATTATTATTTAAATGTGAAAATTTGTGCATTTGACGCCTCTTTCTGCATAGAACAACCTTAACATGGATAGTGCAAACCTACGCTATTAAATCTTCGCCGAAGTTCTCTGTCTCTTTGCCTATCTGTTTCTCTGAGTAAGTCTCTATCTCTCTGTGTCTTTGTATGTGTGTTTGTCTGTCTATCTATCTGTCTGTCTCTTTCTGTCTTGTCCTTGATCATTATGCGACGGCAGATACGTGCACCTCAAGCCAAACCAGTAAACGCCGATGAAATATTTCTACCGGACGCCGCCGTTGCTCTTTGGCGCACATATGTGCACACAGACAAAGCTACCACGTGACCAGTGTCACGCGATATGCTTTTAGAATGTCCGTGAGCGACAGTGAATCGGTGATTTCTCATTGCGGTCTGGCCTTAGGTCGGACATTAGATAGACCCAGCAACAAGTCAAGATTATTATTGCATGTGCAGAATACGCAAATTACGCACAATATTATAAAATATTATTATGATTACATAGGTCTACATGTAGCATATAAATGTCATATACACGTAGGCTACCTTAGAATGTATTTTAATACAATATGTATTAATTTATGTGTGTGTAATGTATGTATAATATAGCCTATAATTTATCGCATTTGCAGTAGCGCCCCTTCAAACTCGCTATTCAGAGGCGCTCCCGACTACAGCGCGGACACTGCATCGAAGTTTCGCGCCGAAGCGCATGAAGAATTGCAAGTGAAGGACTTGCTCAAGGTCCCTACACGGTGGGTTGACGGTGCCTCAGGTGGATTCGAACATGGAACCCTCCGGCTCCAAGGCGCCGAACCGCACCATTACACCACCGCGACACACACTCTCTCTCTCTGTCTGTCTCTCTCTCTCTCTCTCTCTGTCTGTCTCTCTCTCTCTCTGTCTCTCTCTCTCTGTCTCTGTCTCTGTCTCTCTCTCTCTGTGTGTGTTTGTGTACGCGCGTGCATAATTATGTTTGTGTGTTTGTGAGTGTGAGTGTGTGTGTGGTGTGTGCGTGTGTTAATGTCATTGTGTTGTAATAATACTAAGTTATGCATATCGTAGATATATCTGGTCGTGATAGATTTTTGTGGTCAATAACCTTGGACATTTTGGATACAAAATGGAGAGATGCTCTTAATGGCATGGCTTGCGACCTTTGTGTATTGACGGATAAAGAGAGAGGGAGAGAGAGTGTGTGTGACAGAAAGAGACATACAGAGACACAGAGAGATACAGTCAGACAGAGACAGACAGAGACATACAGAGACAGAAAGAAAGACTATGGTGACTAGATGGATACCAGAGTAGTTGCTAAGCTGTAGTCTTCTTCATAAATAGCGTGAATTTCATTCTCCTTTGGGGCTTTCGCAAATGAAGATAAACGAATGGCTGTGGCTGGGACGCAACGCCAAGCCATTATACTATAAGAGGCCTACCACTGGTCCTGGCGAAAAGAAACAGAAAGCATAGAATAATGTGACGCAGACAGACAGACAAACAGACACACAGACAGACAGACGGTGAGACAGACAAACAGACAGACAGACAGACAGACAAACAGACACACAGACAGACAGACGGTGAGACAGACAAACAGACACACAGACAGACAGACAGACAGACAGACAAACAGACACACAGACAGACAGACGGTGAGACAGACAAACAGACAAACAGACACACAGACAGACATTAAACAGCATAAAGAAGCCTCTCGTATTATCATTGTTGTCGTCGTCATCAGCACCATCACTACTATCATCATTATTGTAATGATATCGACCATTATTTTAGTATTTCTTCACATTTATGCCGATTATTATTATTTTTATTTTACAGCAAGTGTAATGCTACATTTGTAATTGAGTTATGGCAATACCATCAATATTTTCTGCTACAATAAAATTATAGGCCTAATAGCAATTTGTTATTATGAAGATTCACGTATAACAGTTACTGACGTATATAATAAGCTATTTATATATCGAGTATTATCATCGTCATTATTGTTATTTTAAACAGTGATTAAAAGCGGAAAACTGCGCAGGGTAAAGTAATTATCGTTCTTGTATGTCTGTAGGAGAGAGAAGCGTTGAAGTTGCTGAAAATCCCCGCACGAAAACTGATCTCTTACTTGACGTTGGTCGAAGAGAATTACAACCAGTCGAACTCCTACCACAACGGCATCCACGCGGCGGATGTCACGCAAACGAGTCACTACCTGCTCCGATTGACCTCGCTCCAGGTAGGAATTGATGGATGCAATGCATGGAAAAGCACTATTGTCCTTAAGGTGCAGGTTATGCGGCTCGATGTGGAATTGTGATTAGGATTGACGACTTCTATAGAACCGGTGGCTAATGTAGATGACATCGAACTGCAGAGTGGGGGGCAGTTGAAAGGCAGGGTGTTTATGGGGAGGATTTTGGTGAGGTAAATGAGGGTGAGGTGAGGATTGACGAATATGAACGTGGAAAGGAAGAATGGGAAGGGAAGAAGGAGGAATGGAAGGCGGAGGAAGAGTAGCAGGAGGAGGAGGAGAGGAGAAGGAGGAGAAAATAAGAAGAGGATGAAGGAGGAGGAGGAGAAAATAAGAAGAGGACGAAGGAAGAGGAGGGTGAAATGACGAATACGAAGACAAGCTTGGATGGTGAAAAAGAAGAGGATGATGAGGAGAAGAAGGAGGAGGATAAAGAAGAAGAAGAGGAGGAGGAGGAGGAGGAGGAGGAGGAGGAGGAAAAGGAGCAGGAGGAAGAGGAGGAGCAGGAGGAAGAGAAGGAGGAGGAAGAGGAAAAGGAAAAGGAAGGGAAAGAAGAGGATAAGGAATTGGAAGAAGTACAGACAGAAGAAGAGGTAGAGGAAGAGGAAAGAGGACGGGAAGAGGAGGAAGAAAAAGAAAGAACAACGACAAGAGCAAGAAACAGGAACAAGAGAACACAAAGAAGTAGAACTGGAGGAACAGTATAAACAGAAGATTCAGACGATTAGAATGTGAAGAGCAACAAAAACGAGAAGAACGAGAGGAACAAGAAGAACAAGAGAAAATAGCGACTAGGAGCTGCTGTTGCTGTTGTCTGCTTATGATGATGCGAGCTAGAGTGAAGAAGATAAAGCAGGGCTGTTTTTAAGAAATTTTTAGAACTGCACAAACCCTTCTTTCCTTTGCCATCCTCCACAGTAAATTGCTTCCAATCGGAAGACATTGACCTTTTTGCTGTTTTAACTGTATAGAAGTGCTTCTACAACTGCACAAATCCATTTAGAACTGCACATTTTGTGTACAACTGCACGTTAAAAAAGCCATGAGATAAAGACTAGATGAGGATCAGTAATGAAGAAGATGGATGAAGTGCCGCTTGAGGCTGAATCCATCCTTCGATTCTCTACGACTTAATTAATTAAGTCTCTGGTTTCATCGTCATTAATCACTCTGCATCTAAGCTCCTCCAGCAATTCTCTGCCACCGTAGCTCCCCTCTGTACCTAGCCATTGATTTTCTGATGATGATATCAAGCAGTGCGGCAGTGTCATCAACGCCATTTACAGTACTAGCGGCGGCGTGGACCAAGGATTAGCTATTGATGTGGCAGGTCTACTTTGATTGCTGCTGAAATAATGACACGGCGATGGCCGCGAACTTTGACTGAGCTAATGACGTCGGGAGCTCAACCCTCTTGAGACATGTCTTCCTCGTTGCAGACCGGCATTAAATGATTTAAATCTCTTTATAGGTCTTACCACATAATTATATACTGTTGTAAAAATTAGGATCGCGGCATGTGTTAGTAGGCCTACTAATAACTGACAGTTAGCTGTTCATGAAAGATTATCGTGGTTCTCATTATTCACTCTTCTGTAAAAGTACTCGGCGGAAAAGCATTAAAACGGGTGTCTATACTGCGGAACAAATCGGTAACGTAAAATGCTGCGCTGCTGGGAAAATGTCGAAATGAATTATGGAAATATATTGGCATCCTTTCTTTCAAAATTAACGAACACCATTATAAGGTTAAAGATACAGAACAGCAACTTAATTACCATCATGCATTAGTGTGCGCATGTTTGTATATCCATGTATGCATGCATTTATATAGCGCTCTTAAATGAGGCTTCATCCCAAACATCGCACTTAACTTAGCCTACTTTCCTTCAAAAACCAAACATCCGACTAGAGCCGTCCTTGAAAAAGATTATAAAGTGTGCAAACATCTTCGGTAGACACACTTCCGGAAGTCAAGATAACTTCCGTTTCCTGTTATCTTCCGCTCGGCTCAGCGTCAGAGTCGGAAGAAGAACGCACCCTCGCTAAGAAGTTTATCTGCTGCGCTCTTTTTAAGGATTTCGCGTCTCCAAACACCGCTAAAGTGCTCCCTTTCAAGCCTCTGCAACTCGCACCTATTATCTAAAAGATCAATGCGCCAGGACAGAGAGAGACCATCATGGTGGATAAGCGTATTCAGATAATGACTGTATAATAACTGTCATTATTAAGAAAAATTCTCAGCAATCATTATAATGATGATAATGATGTCGACGACGACGACGATAATGATGATGATGATGATGATGATGATGATAATAATAATAAATTTAACGTTTATTTAACTCCGAAGGACAGGTGAGCTGGAAGAAAAGTGCATTGTATTGTACATGAGTTGAATTATCACTGAATTACAATGATGATACCTTATAATAAAGACAGTTTTCACATACTTACCATCGTATACGTCACGTGGATTCATGCTCACGTTATGTTCCGAACAAAGCCACAGAGAAGAAAGCAAAAAAGAGTTCTAATAAGAATAAAAAATTAATGTGCTTCTTTGCTATGAACAGGACTAATTGAAGGCATCAGGGGCGGATCCAGGGGGATCCGGCCATGGCCCTCCATTCCAAACGTGCATAGGACGTGGCCTTCCCCCCATTTGGTTTCAACAAACTTTAAATCAATGCAGCGGGATAAGGCGAGAGAGAAAAAGTAGCATACGACTAGAGAGGTATAATCCCACCAAGAGATTACGACCAGATGACTAAAAAAGGTCATCAGTTATTTGGCAGGGAAATTGAAATTGCTATATTTTCTGGAAGGCATATATTAGGCCTACTATTGCTACTTACAATCAGTGGCGTAACAATAGGGTAGACTGGGTAGACAAAGTCTAGGGGCCCCCGAGTGTAGAGGCCCCAGAGGGGCCCCCGAGTTCCTAGTTGCGCCACTGTATATAGTGATAATACATTTCAATATTCACATTTTGTCTAGGGGCCCCCGAGTTCCTAGTTACGCCACTGCTTACAATGGGCGTCCCCTAACGTTGAAGACGCATTAGTGTCTTCAGTACATGACTTGTATTAGAGTGCGACATCGGCTGAAGACTGATAACAGAGCTCGAAGAAATGCACTCTTGATCTCAAAAGCTTCCAAAGAATATCTATATATTCACTTTCATCAGCCATTGTGGTCCATTGATCCAGTGCAAAAGCTATGTGGGTATAGAGATGAGGAAGGGAAGTAATATATATATATATATATATATATATATATATATATATATATATATATATATATATATATATAGGTCGGTTTGTTAAGATGTTGTGACTTGACACAGCGCTCCTGAATAAGCTGGTGCCCTGCGCTTGTCTTTCAAGTAGCGATCATGAAATATGGAGATTACGATTGCGATACAGTAGGACTCACTAATTAGTGACACGTTTGAGTAATTGATTAAGTTTAAGGCGTTACTATAGTCTGGAGTAAATAAGATTAACTAGTTATCAGTTATAGCTGGAGTTAGCAATCGCTGAAAATTATGATATACTGATTAAGTATAAGTAGTTAGCCATGACCATAGCCATACAAATATTTTATTTAAATCGAGTAACAGCAAAGCCATCGAAAAACAAGTATACAGTAGGCCTATAAAAGCATACAAACAACAATGGATCGATGTGACTACAACCATAGGAACCTGGGTTGCGCTAGTGGACCACTTGTGACAGCGAAATTAATTTTGGTAAAGTTGGCAAGTTAGTTATTATTATAAAGTATGAGATAAAAAAAGCTAATTAACACCAAGTGGAACTGAATAATTAACAGTTGGTAGGCGCTAGAGTCTAAGATACATCATTGAGGGAAGAATGGAGGGGAAAAGGATGCGGGGTAGACCAAGAACAATGTTGCTGGACTGGATGCTGACAGAGAATGGATACAGTGGAGTGAAGAAAAAAAGCACAGAACAGAGAAAAATGGAGTTATTGGATATACGAACCTGCCTGAGGGCAGAGAACGTGAAGAAGAAGGCGCTAGAGTATGGGCAACCAATCAAGCAGAAGGAGTTTATAATAACCTATTGGTAGTAAGTAGGAATTAATAATCAAGAATAAGGAGTCAGCAAGTAATAGTAAGTAGGATAGGAATGGCTACTTGATTAACAGTAAGCAGGAGTGGGTGAATAATGGCAAGTACTAGTCACTCACTAATCAAGTACAATAGAAGAAATTATTTATTAATAATAGGCAGGAGTTGATAAGTAAAAGTTGTTAGTTATGAGAATAATTTGCAAGGGCGACTTCTCTGAATTATTTCCTTTTCAGGACATCTTCACGGAGTTTGAGTTGATTGCCACGGTCATTGCGTCAGCCGTGCATGACGTTGACCATCCAGGTGTAACCAATCAGTACCTGATTGATTCAGGTGAGCTGAGTGGGAGGACAGGTGGACGAGGGCATCTAGTATCATCATTAGAGTCACCCTCCTCCTTCATCCACGCTTGGGACTTGCACTTTCCGATTGCAGACAGCTGTAATCTACCAACCAATTTTGTGCACGGCCTTTCTTTCAACTCAAGACTCAAGACATTTTATTGACACCAACATAGCATCACAGCATCAATAGATCAAAGCAGTTTTAAAGAAATAAATTTTTAAAAAAAACACAAACGAAACACAAACAAACACAGTGTCTACCCGCAAGCTTTCTTCTCGGTGTCAAAGGGTCATCCCTAAAGGAGCAACAATGCTCCGCTGCCAGGGAACCCAATTTGAAATTTCACTAAATTTATGTAGGTAGCAACGATGAACAAGCAGCAACCAAAATATCTTCAAAGGCATAATCAATATCTGTCAAAAATTTCTTCATTCCAACCCAATTAGATGCTGTTTAAATTCTTTTTTAAATATCCCTACAGTAGGCACATTAGTCAAAGAAACAGGTAAGAATTCCACACACAGGGTCCACGATATGAGATACAAAACTGCCTAGTTTTAGTACGTGCAAAATCTTTATGGTATTTATTACAGGATCTGGTGTAGTGACTGTGAACATCCATATTACAGTGGAAGTATTTAGCAAACGATTCTGATTCTTACCATAAGCTGTCGTTAAACCTTGGATCTATCCAACTCATTCACAACGTTAACTCCGCCACTGCATGTGTGCTCTCGGACAGTGCCAGTCCAATGCGTAGATAAAGCAGGAGGGCGACGCTAATCATTGTTTGTTATGACGCATGTCGTTAAAAACCAACAGGCTACTAATAGTGTGCTTGCCGTCAAAACCTAAAATAGGATTACTAGTATCTGCTTCACCTGGTCACCTGGTGCCGTCAGCTCTTGGAGCTCTGGCGATATTCTTGATGTATCCTCTCCAGTGTCCCCTCTCTCTTGTTGCCTCTCTCAGCTCCTCCAAGTTCATGCCAGACTTTTCCTGTACCTCATCCAACCATCTCTTCCTTGGTCTTCCGCGTCTCCTCCTTCCCTCACCGCATGCCGTCATCAGCTCCTTCTCCAAACCGTTAGATCTCATCACATGGCCGAAGTAGCTCAATTTCCTCCAAGTCGCTGTTTGCTGTAGTGTCTCATCTCTCTCTATTCCGAGCTCCTCACGCACCGATTCGTTAGTTCTCTTCTCCGTCCATGAAATCCTTAACATTTTTCTCCAAATCCACATCTCGCACGCGTTGATTTTCTTTTCCATATCCAGTGTCTTTGTCCATGTTTCGCATCCATATAGGACGACCGGGAAGATCAGTGCTCTTACCAGTCTTTTCTTTGTTTCCCTGCTCACATATTTATCTTTCCAAATATTTCCCAGACCGTTCATTGCCGTTTTTCCCATTGATACCCTCCGCCTTATTTCCATATCACATCTTCCCTCCTTCTCTAACATAGATCCCAGGAATGTGAAGCTCGATACTACCTCTATCGTTTCTCCATCCACCTCAAAGTTTTCCCATGTTGCAGTTGTCATAACTTTTGTTTTCTTTACATTGAAGTATAGTCCCGCCTTTTCGCTTTCCATCCTGACTCTTCTTATTAACTCGGCCAGGTCGTCCTTCTTACCCGCCAATAATGTCGTATCATCAGCGTACCTCAAATTATTCAGTATTTTCCCCGCTATCCTTACCCCCTCTGTTGCCTCCTCCAATCCAGCCCTCCTCATAATTCTCTCGGCATACAGATTGAACAGGAAAGGGGACAAAATGCACCCCTGCCTCACTCCTTTCCTTATTTTAAATTTCTCTGTGTCTCCATATTCAGTTCTTATAACCGCCTCTTGATCCACGTAAAGGCCTTTCAGTAGTTTAACCAGATGCTTCGGAATTCCCATCTCGATTAGTGTCCTCCACAGTAGTGTATGGTCTATGCAATCAAACGCCTTGCTGTAGTCTATAAAACACATATGCACCTCTTGCCCGTACTCCCTCTGTCTCTCCATAATCCACCTTATATTGGCGATGTGATCACGCGTTCCACGCGCCTTCCTGAATCCCGCTTGGTTGGCTGGTAATTCTCTTTCAATTGTCTTCTCCATTCTTTTGTGGATTATTTTGAGTAGTATTTTGCTCGTGTGCGATATCATCGCTATCGTTCGATAATTTCCACACTCTCTCGCGTCTCCTTTCTTGAATATTGGTATGAACACTGACCTTTTCCAATCCTCCGGCCACTCCCCAGTTCTCCAGATTTGATTGCATAGCTTTGTAATAGTCCTCACCACTGCTTCATCTCCCGCTTTTACCAGTTCTATAGGTATTCCATCGTGTCCTGGCGCTTTGTTGTCCTTTAACTGTTTTATCGCCCACTCCACCTCTGCCTCCAATATCTCTGGTTCGTTTTCAACTTCCTCTATTTTGATGTTTTCCTTCACGACACGTTCGTCCTCCTTGTACAGCTCTTTCGTATACTCTCTCCACCTTGCCTTCATCTCCTCCTCGTCTCCTATTATCTTCCCATCCTTTGTCTTGAGTGATCCCATTCTAGGGCCTGCTGTCTTTGTTATTTCCTTTATCTTTGCGAACAGTTCTTTAGTTCTTCCTTTCTTCCCTTCTTCCTCCATCTCCTTGCACATTTCCTTGAGATGGTTTTCCTTATCCTCCCTAGCCTTCCTTTGGAAGGCCTTATTCAATGTTTTTACCCTATCCCTATTCCCTTCCTTTTTTGCTACTCTCCTTTCCATTGCCACCTCAATGGCCTCTTTGGATAGCCATGGTGTAATTTTCCTTGACGTTTTTTTTGGTACATGTTTCTCCGCCGCCTCCTGAATCGCAGTTTTCATCTTTGTCCATAGCTTGTTTGCATCCTCCTCTTCCGTTGTATCGTCTCTCTCTAAGATCTCAAACCTATTCATTATCTCCACCCTGTATTCTGGTGTTATGCCTTTGCAATCGAAACTGTATCTGCTTAGAAACCTTTATATAGCTGATTTCTAAAGCTATAAATATTAAATTTTCGGTAATTATAAATAGTGACTTATTTAGAACGGTCTTGAATGATTGAACCTGCCATTGTCGTAGATGAGACTGAAATCTGTAAACGATATCATATCGATGATTTAATATTATATTTATAGATGGATGGATGGATCCAGATTTGACAACAGAGGACGTTGCCCTCGAAAAAACTTGTTTGGCATATTACAGCACATACATGCATGCATTCATTCTCATGCCAGTACACCCATACACACGCAAACATGTAATTACGTTTGCAAAAGCTATGTGTATATTATATATATGCGTTGTTTTTCGGACGTAACATTTCGGATCGTCACTCTAGGACCTTATTTTCAGTTAATAGCCTAAAATGTAATTTGTTTCATTACAAATATTTTATAAAAAATTATTTGATGTTGGGTTATATACAATTATAAGAGTGTGTGCTTATAATTTCAGTTACATAATGCTGTCATTACATAACTACATACTGTTATTATTAAGTAATTACATAATCACATAATAATATATTATATAACTACATTATTGCAATTACCTATGATGATATGCGTAGGTTTGGAGTTGGCTGTGATGTACAATGATCAGTCAGTGCTTGAGAATCATCATCTGGCCGTTGCTTTCACTCTACTCAAGGAAGGCGACTCCAACATCTTCGAAAACCTTTCACCCAATTCATATCAGACGATCCGAAGAATAATCATCGACATCGTGAGTACACTCTGATTGAAAAATGATCGAAAGTTTTGACCATTCGACTTTTAAGTGAATCGAAAAATGATTGAGATAGATCGAAGCACCATGACTGGGGTCCACCGATGGATAAGAACTTAAAATAAGACAGTCAGACCGCAACATTTAGACACCTTTAAAAACGTTATCACTCGATCAGATATTCACATTTGTCACTGGATTTCTAACTAAAATCTCAGCAATCTCAAATACGTTGTTGTTGCCAGTCTCAAGCAACAGGAAAGAGGAGGTCGAAGCTAATAATCTATTCAATGAAACACCCGCATTAATTATACCAGCCAGCCTAGCATCTTAGACGTTTTATTTTAGTACGAGCAGTAAGAATATTTAAATAAAAATGACACCCCTCTTTGAAGTATAATATAGTACGTAATTTATTATGAGTAGATCTCAAAATCCCCACTGGTTGCACTCTGCTAGTGCCAGTCCCAAGCCTGGATAAAGGAGGAGGGCGTCGCTGATGATAGTTGTTATCACCAAATGATGTTACACTGCAAATACTCGTTGGTTTTTTGCCAGTTCAGTTCTTGCATTCGGCATCATGATATTGCTATTCACAAGCCTGGAGAAATGATGAGAGCCATCTTTGCTAATAATCAGTGTCCTTAAATATGAGCCGACTTACAACGCCATTCTGGGTGATGGTGAAGCCGAAATCCTTGTAATCTGAGGGCTCACAGCCTTAGAGGAGAAGTACGTTGGAATTGCAGACTGTTCGATTTTAGTCGTAACAAACCATGGCACAAAATGCAGTTGACAGAATGATAATCATGTCATGTCTATCAAATGCTTGAAATCCACGCATCTCCTTAACATGTAAAATTTGCAAAGTATTATAGTCTTAATCCTTATGAGACGTTTGTACAAAAATGACGTGAGAGATGATGAAGAGAACACAACATAACCGGCGAGAGAGACATTTATATAGAATGTTTATTCGATGATGTGAAGGTGTCTAATATTGAACGCCACAATGGTACAATAATAAGCGTGCCACTGATCATACTCTGACAACGCCAGTCACAGGTTGGGACGAACGGGAAGGGAGACACTAATTATTTTTGGCCACATAGTGGCGTTAACTGAAACTGCTATCCTACTGCTTAGGTTATGTTCTACGAAGGACGAAAGCGTTCCAGATAATTTCTGCCGAGTTCAGTGGCCTTTGTTGACGCAGAATATCGTTCAACAATATCGTTCAACAATTGGTCAAATCAGCAATTATAATAAACCTAACTATCCAATCAATAAATCATTATTGACCACCACCACAAAGTAGGTCTAATACTTGCGCATAGTTTAAAAAAATTGCATGCAGTTTGTCAATAGGTAAACCCAAAGGAATATAGTAGCCTATTGGTTCCGCTAAACAGGGTTCCCTAATTACACCAGTAATTAGTCAATTGCTATAGGCTACATTGATGGTCACCATTTAGTAAATAATTATATCTTCATAGAGTAATATTATCAAATGGACACTTAAAATTGGTAAACATTTTTAAAATCAAATTCATAATCCTTAGAGATTCGCTAAGTGTAATCACCATCACCTACATTAAAGAAAATAAATCCGAATTTACACGAACGAAACCTTTTTTAACGAAAAATCTAGAAAATTTAAAATGTCAATGATTAAACGATGTCGTTAGAACTAATCGTACCTTTAACTTTAAACGGTTTATCCATATGGTATCTTTTTTTTTCTTCTTTTCCGTGCTCTGCCCTTAGGCAGGTTCGAATGTTTGACGTCTCCATTCTTCTCTGTTCTGCGCTTTCATTTTCATCTTCTGATAGCCATCTTTCATCATCCAGTCTAACAGTCTTTGTCTTGGTCTGCCTCTCGTTCTTTTTCCATCCATATGGTATAACACCTCATATTCCACAAAAATAATCAGCGGTGTGTCCCCAAAAAAATCTACAATGCGGAACGGTTTTCAATCAAACTAGGCCTAATTTATAATGGCCTACTTTGAAACTAGACGTCGCTAAACGTCGCATTCAACCAACTTCAACGCCTTACTCAAACATTGTTTATAACGAGACAATGCCAATCCCAAGCTTGGATAGGAGGAGGTCAACAATACTAATAATCTTTTTATAACACAGAGTCGTTAAACAATAACGAGCAGCAAAGATGAAAATAATTTCTGCTGATTAATGACGTCAGGTGTCGCTAAACTTCCGACCACTTGCAGTCGGCGCCGTAACAAAACGACGCAGGACAAAACGGCGCAGGCAATATGGCGCAGACAAATCGGCGCAATTCAAAGCATCCCCGACAAAACGGAGCAGACAATACGGCGCAGTTCAAAGATTATGATGCCCGTCTAGTGATTGTTTGCTTATTCAAAAGCAGGCTCACTGCGAATTGAAGATTATGAGATATCGTTCAGGATTCCGGATAGCGCTCTTGGACAATTGGTGCTCACCCACAATTGTCTGTAAAGAAAGCAACGGGAAAGTGGAAACCACCTCACTCGTCTCATCCTCGTCTCATCCTCGGGTTCCAGAGCCCTGTAACGACGACAATGACACAAACAATAATTGTAATTAATCTTACAACTAAATTTACACATACGATTACAATTACACTTAGGATTACAATTACATTCACGGTTACAGTTACGCAGGCGATTACACTGTGATTACAGTTACACATGGGTTACAATTACGCTTACAATTGCTGAATGTATGTGACCTTTCATTGTTATAGGTCTTGGCGACCGATATGTCGATTCACATGAGTCTGTTGGCCGATCTGAAGACGATGGTTGAGACACAGAAGATAACACGATCCGGTATCTTACACCTGGACAACTACAGCGACCGGTTACAGGTAATTGATTAGCATAATCGTAATTAGTTAATTAATTAATTAAGTAATTAATTAATTAATAGTAGTTGGTGACTTCTATCTCAATGATGTCTAGTGTAACAATTGATGTGATGCAAAACCAAATATTGTAGTCAATCAGTAATCGAAGATCAAAGAAGAATACATTTTTTTGATTCAACATTACACAGTTCTGTTTGTTGCATGTACTTCGCTGTACGAAATTTCAAATGGCAATGATGGTGGTGGTTGTGGTGGTGGTGGGGGTGGTGGCTGTGGTGGTGGAGGTGGTGGTGGTGGTGGAGGTGGTGGTGGTGGTGGTGGTGGTGGAGGTGGTGGTGGTGGTGGTGGTGGTGGTGGTCGTGGTTGTGGTGGTGGTGGGGGTGGTGGCTGTGGTGGTGGAGGTGGTGGTGGTGGTGGAGGTGGTGGTGGTGGTGGTGGTGGTGGAGGTGGTGGTGGTGGTGGTCGTGGTTGTGGTGGTGGTGGGGGTGGTGGCTGTGGTGGTGGAGGTGGTGGTGGAGGTGGTGGTGGTGGTGGTGGTGGTGGTGGTGGAGGTGGTGGTGGTGGTGGTGGTGGTGGAGGTGGTGGTGGTGGTGGTCGTGGTTGTGGTGGTGGTGGGGGTGGTGGCTGTGGTGGTGGAGGTGGTGGTGGTGGTGGAGGTGGTGGTGGTGGTGGTGGTGGTGGAGGTGGTGGTGGTGGTGGTGGTGGTGGTGGTGAAGTTGTGATAAATCAGATCAAAAATCAGTTTATAATTTAATTCTAATTGTCATTACAAAGAATCAAAAATCAATTCTTATTCTGTTCACATTCAGACATTTTTTTCAAACGATGAATTGAGGACTGCAGTCTCACCGATCTTAATGTCATCTTATATTCAGATCCGCGGCTTATGTCGTATTCTGCTTAAACACCCTTATATCTAGAGCTATTAGGCCTTTATGACCGCAAATTCACTAATTACAAATACGCTTTCGATGACTCCTAATATTATTCTACAATTTCGCCAACTATCGTTACATTATTTTACAGTCTCTGAACTGTTATAGCTAAAACAATTACGACATTATTTTAAACACCTTTAATACTTGATCTCCGTGGCTATAATTATAGTCGCCAATTTAATTTAAGCAATTGGGTATGACATTGTCGCTAAAGCACGTGAACTTTTTGAGAAATAGAGCTAAGTAGGAAATAATATCTGCGGTATCTTGCATCAATGGGAAAAGCATACATGTAGCTTAATTAGTTACACTTCTATTTTGCTAAGGACCATCATGCGCAAGATAGAAGGCATTGCATATGATTCACGTGATGCGCATTGTTCACATGATTCACATGAGTCAAGCGATTCAAATGAATCACACTATTCACTCGATCCATCTGATTCCCATGATTCATCTGACGAATCACACGATCCACTGTTTGCCTGTCGTCGTAGGTCCTGAAGACCCTCGTCCACTGTTCGGACCTGAGCAATCCGACGAAGCCTCTCGGTCTCTATCGCCAATGGACGGACCGCATCATGGAAGAGTTCTTCCGTCAAGGTGACCTGGAAAGAAACAACGGACTTGATATCAGTCCCATGTGCGATCGCTACACAGCGTCCGTTGATAAATCACAGGTAAAACATCCGAGATAAATAAATAAACAAACAAACAAATAAAATAAAATAAAATTTAAAAAATATATAATAAATAATAAATAAATAAAACGAAAAATATTAATAAATCGCTAAATCAATAAACAATTGAACAAGGGACTGCTCTTGGTCCGAATCGCATGAATTGCAACCATGCAAAATGGAGTCTTTTCCATGTTGTCTGGAATCCGCTCCCACGGGAGCTACGTCTGCCTCCTCCAGGGTTTCTTACCTCTTACGGAAACATTTTTTTTATTAGACTCAAAACTGTCCTTTTCCCGTGATAGAGTCGTGAGTGCTTCTAAGTAGACCCTTGAAGAAGCGCTATACAAATTCTGAAATGAATGAATGAATAATTAAATGACTAATAAATCAATAATAAATCAATAATAAATCAATAAATAATAAATGAATTGATACATAAATAACTATATAAATAGACTATAATATTATAATTAAGGGAGCAGATAAATCGATCAACTAATCAGTCTATGAAAAAAATCGCTCATTTGATTTATGGTGAATTAATTAATTATTTGAACCGATCAAATTAATGTTGGATGGTGTCATTATTTCGATAAGACTTAGTAGCCTACAAGTTAAAGACCAACGTTAGCAATTGAGGTAAATGAACGAGACAAGGTACGACGACGGTTAGAGATAAAGGACGCCTTGGCGAAGGTATTGCTTAACCAAGGCAATATGAGGCAGCGGCGCTCGTGAATAAACGTGTGCACTTCACTCAACTCTCAAGTTGTGCTTTCGACATTTGGACTTCAACTGCATTGCTATTGATATATTATTAAGACTGACAATAGTTATTTGGGGACTTGCAAGATAACGATACGAGTGGTGTAAGACAATCTATAAGAGTAGGACAGGAGGATTTGAACACCAGTCTCGGTTGCTGTACGTGCGTTCACTTTCCTTTTAGGTCGGCTTCATAGACTACATCGTTCACCCCCTGTGGGAAGCGTGGGGTGAACTCGTCTACCCCGACTGCCAGGACATCCTGGACACGCTAGAGACAAACCGCGATTGGTTCATGGCAAGGATGGAGTCCCAGGGCGAAGGAGTTCTGAGGGAGGAACCGAATGAGGATGAGGATGCTGATGATAACGACGACAACGACTACGACAACGACAACGGAAAGGCGGCAACATCATCGTAGCAACGGCGACACGATGGACGAGGTTGAGCCACGCGGGCGAAGTGGTTAAGGTTGTGCGTTCGAATCTTTCCAACATTAAATGACAATTATTCTGTGAATGGACAAGTTCATAATGTTGACACCGGTTGACGTTCTGTTGACGTTATGTTGTTGTTGTTGTCGTTGGTGCTATATAATGTAGGAAATAACAGTTTAACGATCTAAGTTGACATGACAACGGCAGATTGAATGCTCTTGAGGTTGTCATGACAACGCCATAAAAACGTGAAGGTTACCATGACAGCGACAGAACAGTCCGAATGTTGATATTACAGCAGAGTGATAAAAAAATCTAGTTGTCATGACAACAGCAGAAATCCATCGAGGTTGTCACGACAACGCCAGAACAAATCGAATATTGTCATGACAACGTTATAACAACGCAAAGGCTGCCATAGCAGCATGACGACTGAAAGGTCAGTTGCCAATGGCAACTTGCCATGACAACAGCACGATGCTCGGTAGACGCTCAATTGAGGCGTTAGATAAATGTATTGATATAGGTCTACTTGGTTTAGTGCACAAGTATACTACGCATAATTATGTAAGCGCAACACATTGACGGTAACAAAGATGGCACCGGAAATGACGATAACGATAATCGGCGACGATGATGACGATATAAGCTGAGAATAAAAGTATATTTTTTTGTTAAAGAGAACATAATTATTTTGTTCAATAAAGAGAAAAGAAAAAAATGGTTATGTTTAACGGAAACTGTAAAACTATATTTTGTTCCATAAAGATTATAATAATATTCCAATAAAAAAAACTTTGAGAGCCATCACCAAGGTAAATACATGCTCTTTACGACAACGTGTCGATCATGATAAAGATGATTAGTATCGCCCTCCTCCTTTGCCCAAGCTTTGGACTGGTTCCACTCGAGTATGCAGTGCGTCGGTCTTTTGCTTAGCAATTATTGCTTGTCTCTATAGTAAGCCTGAGTAACATGAGTATTTGAATGCCCACACAGGGACCAGTGGCGGCGCTAGGGGGGCGGGACAAGAGGCTCAGCCTCCCCGTAAAAAAGGCCATCTTAATTATTTTACATTGAAATATCCACGATTTTCGGCTGATGACTAAAAAAAGGTCGTCAGAAATTTTGGCGGCGAAAATGGAAATTTTTCATGAGATTTTGGTTGATGACTAAAAAAAAGGTCGTCAGAAATTTCGGCGAAATGGAAAATTTTGCCGCGAGGCTTCAGCCCCCCGAAACTGAAATCCTGGCGCCGCCACTGATAGGGACAAGCAGGTTCTGGGGACAAGAGTGGCACATACCCCAACCCACCCCACCCCTGGAAATTAGCATCTATTTTTAGCAACTGCTTTTGAAATTATTTAAAGAAAACTTCTTTTCTCTAAAACACTAACAGTACTCATGTGACGCAAAGAGAAGCTGAAAACTTACATTAAAGAAGCCTATTTTAAAATACCCATGTTCTTAAATTTTCTGTTTTGCGTTTTTCAAGCTCGTGCCAAAAATTCAACCTGGAACATTGCATTTTGTCCGCTCCTGTTAGCATATAATTATGTTGACACACATGCTAACTAAATAAACTATAATTATTATTCTAAGCGAGTCTAACTGTAGCCTACCGTGTCCTAGGCTAGGAACCGTGTCTGTTAGGCCTAATTAAGACATCAAGTCTAAGGAATAGGCCTACACGGCAATGTGTATGTGGGCTTGATGTTAGTCGTTTAACGAGCTAAATAAATAAAAGGCATAAAACAATTAACTTGCAAAATACAAGATAATTTAACTTTTATTGTTTTTTTAAATAAAATTTATATTATATGTATTCAGAGGCGGATCCAGAGGGTAAATCCGGCCATGGCCCCATTTAGAAATGTGCACATTGTTCACAAGCTATTCCGGCGGGGAAATGACGTGCCCCCATCTCCAGGCTCCATCACGTTCGCCCATTCAGGGATTACAGGCTTCCAACAATGCAATGCAGCGGGAAAAGGAAGACAGATAGGCAAATAGGAAAAGTAGCGCATGATTAAGAAAGGTCATAACATTTTACAAGTCAAAGACCAACGAAAATTTTTGTGTGGCAAAAGACCTAAAATTCCCCCTTTTTGAAAATTTCGTTATCCGCCTCTGTCTGTATATTAATTAGCCTACAAAGCACACTTGTAATTTCATTTAGTGCAACTACAGTGAATGCCACGAAAGACTAGGAGGAAACCTAGCGAATAATTGTAGAATTCTCTCTATCTCTCTCTCTTAGGTCCTTCGGTTCTCTTCAGAACATTGCTCGACAAGATTCCTCCACATCGTGCGGTTTTTTGCGACTTCCTCTGCATTGCTCCAAATGATTCCCATTTCAGCAAGGTCCCCGTCAAAAGTGCTCCGCCAGGTCCTCTTTGTATATTTGTATAATTGAATAATTGTAGAATTATTGACTGTTAAGTAAGGACGTTAATTTTTCCGTCAAAGGTCGCATCCAGTCTCTGAGGATATCTAATTAACTATCCATCTATGGAATTTAGGCTATAATATAGCGCCCTTCAAGATGACTGCTCAGAGGCGTTCCCTACCAAGTAGCCTAAGTCACGGCAACAGAAGAAGGTCTTGGGTAGTTAATAAAAGATTGAGAGAAGTCCCGCGGATGAGAGCGCACGTCGATGGTGAGGCCATTCCAGACAGATGGACCCACAGTCGATAAGGTTCCCTATCATTACACCGAAGTTCATTTCACCGAAGGTCTTTTAGCCGAATTCATCTAACCGAAAATCAATTCGCCGACAATCATCTACGCGATGTTCATTTCATAGAAGTTCATGTGACCGAATTGTCATTTCACAGAAAAAGTAGACAAGTCGATGGTGCTAAAAAGGACTTAGTTCATTATCATTGACGTGGAAGGAAAGCGATCGCTGCTGTCGATGGTAGGGCGGGTGCTGTAGCCACGGAGACTTGCGATACAGCCTGTTGCACAACATTCTTCGTGGAACTCTCCCATTCGGTTGCTTTTACTCGCACGGCTCCAACAACAACAGCGGCAGCTACTCGATTAGCCGATGGAGCATGCAGAGTGTGGTCAGTCGGCAGTCGTACAATGACATCTCCCATACTATGCATTCGTGCAGTGCAACCTCGCAACTCACAACACCAGTACGTCTTCCCTTTAACTTCTTTGTCTTTCAGATAAATGTAGGCTATCCCTCAAATAGCCTATAGCCTTATTTTTACCTCGACTATACTAGTAACAAACTTTATTTTAGACATTTTATCTCTATTCAGACAGAAACCGACGGCTATACTGCCATAAGAACGAAACGAAATCGAAAAGACAGAGGCTTGTGTGTGTGTGATGTTCAGTATCATGTACAGTCGATAGGACGGCCTAAAGGTGTAGGCGCCTACTGCACAACACACGTTCGCACGTGCCAAGCATTTTAGCATAGTCGATCCCTTTATATTTTCGGTTAAATGAATTTCCATTAAATTAACATTCGGTGAATTGAACATTAGGCGAGGTGAGATTCGGTGAATTGATTTTCGGTCAGATGATTTCGGCGAAATAAATTTCGAGGAAATGAAATTCCGGGAAATAAACGGTCACCGTCGAGAATAGGCCTACTATTCTCTCTGATGGCTACGTTCGCATGTGGAACCACAATGGCGCCTCTAGTGGTCGAACGCATGGAACGGCGACCAGAGCAAGCCGATGTTTCGTTGAGATCTTTAGCTCACGAAGAGAGACATGCACACTGCGCAGGACCCAGTGCCAGTGACGATGCCAGGAATTTATTAGGGGGAGGGGGGTTATGGCCTGGCCGGATGCCCTTTCTGACACCAACCCAACAGTATTACAGTAAATAAAAAGGGAATGAAGTAACAAAGAGAATAAAGTAAGAAAAACAACTGTTACTACAAGCAATTGCTTTGTTTTTCTTATTTAAGTGGACGAATAACCTTTGAATCTTTTCCCTAGGCCAATGGGGGGGTTAACCCCGAAACACCCCTTGTCTACGCCACTGCCCAGTCCCAGACCTTATATGTAATGAATGTGCAGATGGACAGGGAGCTAATAGCCTAGTTGTAGTCAAACGTCGCTGTTTGTGGGACGCGTTGTAGGCTAGTTCGTTACCTTGCAGCCGGAGGTTTGCAGGTTCGAATCCACCTCAAGCCGCTTCTTATAATGGACCTTGGGCAAGTCCTTCACTCGCTATTGCTCAGTGCTTCGGTGTGAAACTCCGATTCAGCGTAAGCGCTGTAGTCTGGAGCGCTTGTGAGCAGTGGCGGCGCCAGACACTTTTTGTAGCCAGGGCATAGCCAGGGCAGTCACACAAGTAACCAGGGCAGAGGGCGAGTCGCGTGTTCGGTAGTACGGGCACACATAGGCCTATAATTTTGCGCTACCGTGCATGCCATAAATCACCCACCCTACACTATTAGGGTTGGCTGGTCAGAGGATCAAATGGGCGAAGCCATGAAACCGAACACTTTGACATTTGAAAAGTAAATCCTAGAATCTTTATACAATATACAGGGTGGGTCATAAAAAGGACCCCTAAGGTTTTTGCCAATAATTATCTTAGCCAGAAGTAAAAAATTAATCTAATTTTCCAGGCCTAAAGACAATTCATAATTATTTACGCTGAGTGGCCAGATTTCATCGCAATATTTCAAATAGAACAAGAGTTATATGACTTTTAGTGAGACAACCGACTTTTTGACGATTCAAAAACAATTCAACAAAAAGTAGCAACAAACGATCTTTTTATAAGTCTCATCTCAAATAATATTATTATTGCTGTCAAATGAACGTGATATATAGTACACCACATCTTGTGTTCAATTTGTCCACCAACAATGCCCACCCTTGTTTTGAGTATTTTGCACAGTTTTTGATGGACTTGGCGATGTGTTCCAGAGGTAAATCTTCCCAATCAGCTCCAATGGGACCATCAATTTTCATTCTCCTGCCATTCTTGGTTTTGGCTTCAGATTGAGGTATTTCTCGAGCAATGTTGATAAAATCATCGGGTTCAAATCCGGATATTTGGAACCATTGGTTCTTCTCAATGAAAACAGTAGAGTAGGCTAATATTGACGTTGAACAGATCTTCTTTCATAAACGGCATATCTCTAAACTCTCTATTTCAATAAATTATTTAGCTCTTCATTTCTCTGCAATGACTGTTCATCAGATTAAGCGGCGATTATAGCTTTGTCTCCAAGGCCTTGCTCATGAAGTGTATGAAAAAAATTTTTTCCTGCCACCAACACCTTGGGCATTTTAATTTGATAGAAATTTCGATTTTATTATCGTAAAAACAAAATTACTAATCAGAAAAATTATTTACCAACTTAACAGTCATCTTGCTAAATGATATCACAGTGACGTGCAGCTATGCTGGTACATGTTTTTTTCTAAATAATAAACACGATTTTCTGTCAATTACAAATTTATTTGACACCAATTATTTGAGATGTTACTTAATAAATTCGTTTTTGTTACTATTTGCTGCGTCATGTTTTTTGAATCGTCATATAGGCCTAACAGCGAGTGGTCTCACTAAATGTGATCCAACTTTTGTTCCGTTTGAATATTTTTTTAAATTAAATCTGGCCATCATGTGCGAATATGAATTTTCTTTAAGCCTAAAAAATTCATTAAAAAGCTACTACCTCTGGCCAAGATTATGGGCAAAAACCTTTAGCGTATTTTTATGGCCCAACCTGTAGACCAATCTCGGTGATTTAGTGAAGCATTGCAAATCCTCTTTCGAGTAGCATTTTGAAAGCAAAGCGTTCAGCAAATAAAGTAACGGAGTCAGGTATATAGGTCTATTGTCTCCGCAAATGCTTACGATTCATTTGAAAAACAAGAAAGCGACAGCTAGGCCTACGCTGTTAGTTGTATATGGTAATGTGGATAGACAGAAACAGAATTTTCCCTGCAGGAACTTTTGAGCCACCAGAATTTTTGCCCTGCCAGAATTTTATCCTGTCAAAACGTTTGCCCTGCCATAATTTTACGGTCTTTACCCTGCCAGAATTTTGGCTCTGCCAGAACTTTTGCCCCGCCAGACAATTGCCCTGTCAGATTTTGTTCTCTTCGTGAACTTTTGCCCTGCCAGAACTTTTGCCCTGCCAGAACTTTTGCCCTGCCCAAGAGCGGACGGATGTGAACAGTAAGAAGCAATATGCCCGAACAAATTCTTCCATGGTAAAATTTCTGGCAGGGCAACGACCAGGGCAACAGCCAGGGCAAAGGCTTTTTTACCAGGGCATTTGCCCTGCCATGCCCTGGCGTAGCGCCGCCACTGCTTGTGAGTAGTAATCTTGAAGGGGTTCTATAACATGTTCACATAGCCTACATACATAGGCCTACTATGTGATAACAAAGACCACGAGAGACTCTCTCCTCCTTTATTCCTTCGCTCGCGGACTTTAATAATTATGCAACGGTAATCTTTCTCTGTTTCTGCCCCTGTAGACTCATAGAGCATAGAATGTGCTCTCTGTTGCGCTACGCCTGGAATGCGTAGGCGACAACTGGAGCATTTCCAGCTACTTTCCGAAATTGAAGCGCATCTGGTTCTACTCTGCCAAAATTGGCAAAATAATTAAGCATGTTTCAGGTCTTTTCCGTTCAGGTTATGTTATCGCGTCGGGGTAATGTGAAAATAATTTCCCACAATAATTATAAACTTGCATATTAATTAAGGACTGGCCTAGTTAGCTACACCGGTAAGCGAGAGCGGCATACGTCTGTTGGTTACAACGGACTGCGGTTCAAGCCCCGGGCTGGGAGTTGACATTTAGAGATTTAGATATCTCGGGCTAGCACGTGTGAGGCGCAGAGGCGCGAGCTCCTGCGGAGCGACCTTGGGCAAGTTGCTTACCCATCATTGTCTGTGAGGAAGGGAACGGGAAACCACCTCACTTATCTCATCCCCAGGGGCGTAAGCCAATGAACCTGCCTTCGGGCAGAGCACCATCATCTTCATCATTAATTAAGGATAATGACAATAATATTGCTTTACAACGAATGCGACGATTTTCGTAAGAATGGAGACAACAAGATAGCCTAGGCCTACCGTTTGACGCTCAAAACAGCCGTTAGGCCTAACATTAGACTCTGTATATTATGCTATGTTTAGCTCACGGTGACATTGTTAGACTTAAGATGAAATGATTAATATCATGGTATCAACCCGATAACCAGCAACATTTTAAACTACTCTATTCACCGCCTTGATTATTATTGTGATGGCTCAGGAAAGAAATTGAGTTGAATGGACACCTTTAAATGCGTTTCCATTCTGCTTTATATGTAGTCGCCGCACGTCGTGTAGAAATGTATAAATTTAGATGGTTTTGCTTCAATTTCACAAAGGTAATTTAAAAAAAAAAATGTTTCATAAGTTTTCTTTTATCCTTGATTTATTTTTTATTTTATTGCATTATTAAATTGATATGATTATGTTTGTGTGTGTGCATGCGTATGTGCGTGTGTATATGTGTGTGTGGGGATTGATAAAAATTTTGAATAATTCTGTAATAGATGAAACAGGCATTGAATAAAATGGTCTTGATATTATTGTTTAAGCTGCCAAATGATGGCTGAAGAGTGAATACTTTGATTTTCATATTAATGTTGAATATCTTATCTGCTTGTAACTTTATTCGTGAAATATGAACATTGAAAATTGCTTGCAAATATGAGATTATGAGAAATGATACGAATTGATGTTGATCTAAATAAGTAGATGTTGTGTCATGTGAACTTTATGAAATGAGAACTCATAAGAATTGATGTTAATCAAACTAAATAGGCCTAGATTTTATGTCATGTGAACTTCATGAAATGTCTAAATTAATGATAATAATACATAAGTGTACATAATGACAATACATATGTGGGCACATGTGTACATGTGCTCATTTGTATATAAAGAATTATAGGCATATGTAATTATGGTGACATATGTATATGTATATATATATATATATATATAAAAATGCATGTGGGCATAATTTTGCATATATGCTAAATAATAAATAATGATGCATGTATAAAAGAGGATCGACTACGGCCATTTGGTGAACACTATCGTCATGAAAGGCGGTTAGTCAAATTCAGGAAGAAAAGAAAAGAAAAGAACAAAAAAAAAGAACAAAAGGAAATAACAAAGAAAAAGAAAGTAGGCCTACAAACAGAAACTGCTGAACAGTTAAACAAAAGTGAGCTGCAATACATCAAACTTTAAAGACGTCAACAACCTTTGTAGTTATATGATGTCGTTAAACTGTTGAATAATAAAGTGTAGAAATGCATGACGATTTTCAATGGTAAATAATACCGTAAAATTATAATTATTAAAGTAAGGATATTATGAACTGATGACAGCAATGTAAGAAAAAACAATAATCACAATAACAACAAAATAATAGCTAATGCCGTATCTCGACATTAATTTTATGAAGCGCTTATTCAGTGACGTCACAGTGCAGAAACCACAGGAAAGGAGAAATGCAACGCGTAAGTCCACAGAGTAAGAGAATTCAGACATCGGTACATAACGTGAAGCGAAGGTCATTCAAAGCCAATGGGAACATTATTTTTACCACGAGCGGGTGGGAAGTGGGTCGGTGTATAGGTCGGGGTGTGACGGGGGTTGTGGGGCGAAAAACGACGGCTATCCGAGAGGAGTGGGACAGAGGATGCTGGGCAGGGTGGAGGGTGGAGTGGATTGCGGGCGGGATGGGAACGTAGGATGGGGCGGGATGGGTGTTGCGACGAGCGGGTGCCGGGTGGGGTCCGGGTTCATGGGTGACGCGGGGTGGGAAGGAGCGACAATGCGAACTTTGCCGGAGAACTCTGGCTGGAGCGAAAGACCAAAATTCTCCCGGGCAACGACGGGTATCACAGCTAGTGTATTATAAGCCTACGTGACCAACTGCACTCTGTCATAGAAATAATATTTATAAGCTACAATGTACATGTAATTGTTTAATATTATGTATGTTCTGACTCCTGCTGCGACCTGCAGCTGAGTATTAGGCTAAGCCTATCATCATCGTTATGAAGGTCTTTAAATAAACTTTAGACGAGCATAACAACATTGTTTGACAAAATAGAACCTCTTCCTCCTCTTCCTCTTCCTCCTCTTCCTCGTCCTCCTCCTCGTTCTCCTCCTCCTCGTCCTCCTCTCCCTACTCCTCCTCCTCGTCCTCCTCCTCGACCTCCTCCTCGTCATCCTCCTCCTCCTTCTCCTCCTCCTCTTCCTCGTCCTCCTCCTCCTCCTCTTCCTCCTCCTCCTTCTTCTCCTCCTCCTCTTCCTCTTCCTCCTCCTTCTCCTCCTCTTCCTCTTCCTCGTCCTCCTCCTTCTATTCCTCCTCCTCCTTCTCCTCCTTCTCCTCCTCCTCTTCCTCTTCCTCCTCCTCTTCCTTCTCCTCGTCGTCCTCCTCGTCCTCCTCCTCCTTCTCCTCCTCCTCCTCCTCTTCCTCGTTCTCCTCTTTCTCCTCTTCCTCTTCCTTGTCCTCCTCGTCCTCCTCCTCGTCCTCCTCCTCGTCCTCCTCCCGTACTCTTCCTCCTCTTCCTCGTCCTCCTCCTCGTTCTCCTCCTCGTCCTCCTCCCCTACTCCTCCTCCTCTCCCACCTCCTCCTCGTCCTCCTCCCCCCACTCCTCTTCCTCGTCCTCGTCCTCCTTCTCGTCCTCCTTCTCGTCCTCCTCGTCCTCCTCGTCCTCCTCGTCCTCCCCTCCTCCTCCTCCTCCTCCTCCTCCTCCTCCCCCTCCCCCTCCTCCTCCTCCTCCTCCTCCTCCTCCTCCTCCTCCTCCTCCTCCTCCTCCTCCTCCTCCTCCTCCTGATTAACATTCCAACGTTCTACCCAATACCCTATCGCACGCCCAGTTGCAACACACACAGGTCTAGAGATTATTGGGGAAAAGCATTGATAGGCCTACTACGATGATATTATGTCCAATCGAGGCAACGCTGTTGTTGATTAATTACTTGGTCTAATCGCGGGAAATCTACATCTTCAGTCAGGGTCAAAACAGCTTGGCTCACGTGTAGCCTAATTTAGCCCTTCAAATAATCGCAGGGCCACCCAAAAGCGGCGCGCAGGGAGACCATTCACCGAGCCAAATACGCCGGCGCTATAATAATTATAATGGGAATCATATAGCCCTAGTATTTTTTTTACTGTGTTTTGGTTTTGATGTCAGATAATAATCCGGAGAGGTACGGTAAAAACTGGGTTTGTCCAAAGTTGTCTTTGGGATGTGTAAAAACAGATGTAGGCCTAATTTGTTCCGAAAAAAAAATATAGAATGACTAGGTCCATCGCTGGATTGTAGGCTAAATCAGTTGAAGACAAAACATAATATAGGGGCATACTAGTCTATTCCAGGTGTGTGGACACGTGCTAAATATTTAGACCAAGGACTGGCTAATCCACGCTGATAATAATACCAGCGCATGGATTCATAACACGCAACAGGCTGTCCAGCTTATAAACACAATAATTCGCGAATCTGCACATTAGGTTTATTAATTAAGATGCACATTACCACGCGGCGGCTTATCACCGCCAACGGTCGAGCTGTACGTCCTGTGTTTACTGTCATTTTGGGGGCGGATCCGACGCGCTCATGTCACGTGACGTGCGATTCGTACAGACGGAGGCGTTACCCGCCGCGACGATGCCTCGACCGACGCCGACTTTTCGACCATAACGTCGGCTAATTAGCTTAATTAGGATCGTCAGTCGTCTCTAATTCAGTCTAGTTGTACGCATTCTCGCACTGCACTTGGCATTTGCAGTTGCACGGTAGCACGACGTAGTGAAACGGATCCGAAAACGAGTGAATTAATCCACGCGTCGGATTGCAGCAGACTTTGGGAATTGGACGTTGCGGAGTTTTGGTTCGAAGGTAAAGATTTTCTTCCACGTCTTTTGTGGAAAAGACCGCCAATACAACCGACACACCTTTCGGATCCGTTTTGAGGCGAATGCTGGTCTTCGTCGTCGTTGTTTGGTTCGTCTATGAGAATTGAGAATCCCGTTTGTTTCAACCCGTTTTTTCGTCGGACGTTCAACAAAGTAACAGCTTCAATTCTTGTAAACATTATTCGACAACGCTGACGCCATGAATTCTCTGTGTGTTGGGACGAACTCTGCGGACGACTCCGACCTCGACCTCATGGAACCGGTGGAAGGCATGACACCGGATGAAGAGGTAAGATTTAATTAGAAGAGTTAGACGTGTTAATGACCTCGTGGTAAAAGTATTCCCACTCATGCTTCCCTCGAAATTTGTGCGACTATTATTCTGTAATGTAATGTTCCCCAACACAGTCAACGCTCTTGTTACAAGATACTTGGCCAATTTAATATTCCCAGAATACGTGGCAAAAAAATTGTCACTGACTTATATCGAGTTATTGACCTCTTATACACATACAACTGATTTCTTCAGGGGGAGTATCTATATACTTCCGGGCAAGTTTGCCCTCCCTTAGTGCAAAACAGATTTATGGCCTGGACTTAACTTTCTATTGTTTGGTTTTATAAAGTGGACAGCGTCGTCCATTTTGTTATATTGTGGACTTACAATGCAAAATCAAGTTTCTGTAAAATGTCACATTATCAATTTCATAAAAGATGCAGTTCAACTTTGTGGGTGACCTAAAGTGGCGCATGAAGTATGCTCAATTCGTTTTTGAGGGAAGGGGATAGTGGCAGGTGAGGGGAGAGAGAATGGAATTGACAAGTATTGAGCAGAGGAAAAGTACAGTTTTCAAGCACTTATGTTTGAGAGAGTGCCATGGGACGGACGAATGTGGATACTTGGATACCAACTGCATGGAACAGTCTCCCTGACCATGTGAAGCATGCACCCTCGCTAAAGGGATTCAAATCCAGACTAAAGACATATATGTTCAAACAATCCTATAATTAACAGTGACATGTGATCCCGTGTTCAGCGCCCTTTCCTTCGGCCTCGGCTGAGCTACGGCGCTATATAAATCGTCTTATTATTATTATTATTACTTGATGGCATATTCTTGGACCTGTATTGTTGTGATGCATCATAGAAGAAAGTTCATTTCGGTTGGTTCCTCGTTCTGGAAAGGTCTCATGCAATTTATGTCATTAACATCCTCTACTTCCCAA
Source organism: Lumbricus terrestris (assembly GCA_949752735.1). NCBI lineage: Eukaryota > Metazoa > Annelida > Clitellata > Crassiclitellata > Lumbricidae > Lumbricus > Lumbricus terrestris. The sequence goes on from OX457044.1 coordinate 53,095,655, forward strand.
GATATTTTCCATGCCTTTTTTCAAGTGGTTGAAGACCATTCTCTTCTATAGATTATATATAAGCTTAGTCTTGTATAATGTAGTTGAAGGGATCTATGGTATCTGTGAAGAGATGGTCCCTTCCTACATGTTAAACATTGTAACAAATGAATATATATATTATTCAGGGTGACTGTTTCAGTGTCCCAGTCTTCCTTAGGGCCCCACACGTAGTTAAGTATTCTTTGCACTTCATAACTCCACACTCCACACCCCTGTTATTTTTCCAAATTTCTCATACTGATGTTAGTTTCACCGTTATTTATTTATGATTTTCAGACAAGGACCACGTCTGAGAATTTTTCCTGAAGAGATGCCATATATAAATTAGTATAATTTAGAAGTTACAAATAAGAAAATAATTGCATGCATTGTTGTGCATACTTTGCAAGTGCACACTGCACATCTGTTCGGTATATAATACATTGAAACATAATATTGCATGCAATATGTATGCACATTGGCAGGCATTTGTACATGCATAATGATTATTTGTTTATGTATCCATCTCTATCTCTATGGCTGTATGACAATAATTTATCCACATTCAATGCGCTCGAGTGCAAGTTCTGTTCTTAACGTCAAACCGCCCGGACGGGTTTGACGGAGCACTGCGACAGATAGACACTATTTGCTTCTCCAGTTTCCGAGTACAAGTGCCTCGTTTGTGACAAGGTCTTAGAATTCCTCAGTCTGGAAGGATAGCTCACCAGCATCGAAGGCCCTATCTGCCCCCTCCCACCATTCAGCGCCTTTCCCACCTGTCCAGGTGTGCTATTCTGTTGCCAGGCAACGGGAAGGCCTAACCGATGGCATTGTCCGCCGGACAATGCCTTACGGCCGTGGTCGGTGGCCTATGCAGTAGGCGGTTTTCGGCCGATGCAGATCTGGATGCATTGACGGACTATAGCGTATATATCCTTCGTTTGGATCTGCCTTCCTTGCTATCGACGCGGCGCTTTTATGGTCCGATGGGTTTGACAGATAAAAATACGTTCGCTGAATAGTGAATATTTGTTGAAAATTGCTGGCTATGTTTTGGGAACATTTGATAGGTTTTGTAAAGGTTCTATATAATGCCAAGATGCGTACATGTATGCTTGAGTGCATGCATGGAGAATTGAGTGCATTTATGCGACTATGCGTACTATTTGTTCACGTATATAATAACAGATACTTGCATGCATGCATGGGCAAGCAAACAAACACTCGCAAGCACTCGCTTGCTCATTCACTCAGTCACTCACTGACTTGCTCACTCACTCACACTCACTCACTTGTTCACTCACTCACACTCACATACGCACAAATACACAAACAAATACGTACATGCACACACGCACACACACACGCACACACACATACACACACAGCAACATGCATATATTGGAAAGACAGATAGGTATATTTAGGTAGGTTGACATAGAGAAATTCCACCCTGTCACTGTGGTGGAGTTTTGCTTTAAGTTCCAGATGTGATGGATTTCTGTAATCAGCAATGAACATCACTTCCTAATTTATCCTGCCATTTATTATTCCAGGTTTATTAGCATAATTTGTTGTCACTTGGTTGAATATATTATTTTAATAGATTGTGAATATATTTTATTTTAATGAAATGTCCATTTATCAATTAGATGCCAATTTATTATGTATGCATAAGATGTAAATTTATTGGTGTCAATAAAATTATTAGGTTAAGGAAATGTTAGTTTTATGTTGATGATACGTAACGTGTGTTTTGTTGTTTTTGATTTAGGTTCGAACGTTGTTTGTCAGTGGTCTTCCAATGGACACAAAACCCCGCGAACTCCATCTCCTCTTCCGGTCATTCCGGGTAAACAGATTCACATTTTCCGAATTTCTCTCTGAAAAAAAACAATTTGTTGTGGTTGTGAAACGTGGTAGCTGACTGGTTGGAGCATTCGTTTTGTAAGACCCTGAGTGTTCTGGTTCATTTGTCATCGTCCGAGATGGTTGTTGTGTTGGCACTTTCGCAAGGCCTTCACTTGCAATTGCAGAGCATCATCGATTCTTTCTTGGTGATTATCTAAATAGTGGTGCTAATTAACTAGAAATGTTCTGATGATAATAAGGATGATATTCATGGATCACCTCAGATTAACCAATTGTTGAAGAACGCCTTTTCTCGTGGCCTGAGACGGGAGCGCCTCTGAGTAGGAATATTGATGCTGTGCTTTGTAAATTCCAATCGATTGACTGATTGATTGATGGAATGCTAAAGTTTAATCATTAACGGGATGTCTATGCCACTGTTTATAATCTCACAGTGGCAATTCCAATCCTGGTCCTGAATGTAAGAGGAAGGCGATGATAATGACCTTTGTTATCACACAGTGACGTTAAACTGAAACTATTGCTAGATCAGACTTCATTAGATTTGCGATGAATAGATTTTTAAACTGGATTTTCGAGATGTTCTTTGAATTATCATTTAATTAGATTTGATTTTTTCTAATTATCAATTACTAAGTGACCTGTGATTTTTTTGCTGAATCTAGGGTTATGAGGCATCGCTTTTAAAAGTCAACACCAAAAACGGAAAACTGACGACAGTAAGTTTAGCCAACCATTCACATCAGCTGTTTTTAAAATGGCGCAATAAAATTATGAGAATTACAGAAAAATTACTGGTGGGTCATAAGTTGATTTATGTGGAGCTGCGGTTGGCAACAAAGATTTTACTGTCTAAGAAAGACTAGGATGTTTGAACCCCCACACGATTCTCACCCTGAGCCTGAAATGACGTCCATTTGAGTCTGAAGCACATTAAGGTCTATGACCAGAATCCAGGCTTATATAATTACAAAATATAATTTACCCATAGCTGAAAATGCTGCTTTTTCACAGATCTTATCCTGCTTTAATTAGCATTTATTGATTGTTGTTATTGATAATAATAATTAATAACAATTATTATAATTTACAATCAACACCACCCAGATGTTCATGTTGTTGCAATACTCCTAACTCATATTGTAATTATTACTTATTGATTATTTTTATTAATAATAAATAATGATTATCATTGCAGTAATCAACATCACCCTATGTAGACGTTGATTATTTATAACCATCCCAGAATTTATTTTAATATCCAAATGATTTTTCTAGTACTGAAGGATCACATGTAGAAGTCCCTAGCTTTGAAAAATATAATTATACGTGTTAAAAAAATTACAATATTGAAAATATTGACTTGTAAGATGCTGTGTCTTGACTGAATTAATTTCTGTTGACTCGTTTGTTTTTATCATTTTGTAGCCAGTTGGCTTTGTTTCATTTGGCTCACGAGAAGAAGCCGACTCTGCTAGACATGAGCTTCAGGTCAACTTTACTTTCCTCAACCTTTTGTAACCAGAGAAAAATTTCCTGCATATTGTAACAGTTATTGTTGAATGTTATCTTTACCCTTTTATCTTTACTCTATCATTACCTTTACTGTTGCCATTTAATGTTACCATTTGCTCAAAGCACTTATTGTTGCTGTCTTTGCCCTTTATTTGTTACCTCTTATCGTAGCCATGTTTGTTACCTTTAACCTTTGCTTTTTGACATTCGGTTACACTCTACCGTTTCCCATACCTGTGCCTTTACTTTACCCTATTGCATTTACTCTTTACTTTTTATGTTATACCTGTTAACTTTGCAGTTCCATCTGACATTTATCCTTTACCGTTACCTCTGACGTTTATTCTTTACTATTACTTTACCTTTTACTGTTACCTCTGACTTTAACCTTTGATGTTACCTCTGACCTTTATCTTTTACTGTTACCTCTAACCTTTATCCTTTACCCTTCCTCTTACCTTTACCGTTTACTGTTGCCTCTTGCCGCTATCTTTTGCTTTTACCCTTTTCTTTTACCTTTATTTTTTAGGGTGTTGTGTTTGACCCGGAGTCACCAACAACACTTCGTCTTGAATTCGCAAAGACGAACACAAAGATGATGAAACACGGTCCACTGTTTCCTCAACTGGCGGCGGCACCACTTCAACCGTCGGCGGCCATTTTCCATTCGTTTCCCGGTGGTGAGTGTTTTACCACAACCTCAAAGATCCTTTTGCACCAGTCACTAAGCATGACCAGTTGCTAAAAATCACCTGTCACCAATATTGACCAGTTGATAAAAATGACCAGTTACTAGCATGGACCATTTACTAAAATGTCTTCTGCTCTAAAAACGATTTGTCACTTTGAAGCCCAAATGCTGAAAATGAGATGTTACTAAAAAAATGACACGATTAGTGAATAAAAACGATAAAGTAGTGAAAAAATGACCAGTCATAAAATAACGTGTTACAAGAATGACCAGAACTTAAAATGAGCAGTAACTAAGAAAAACCTGTTCCTAAAAATTACTGGTCACTAAAAATATTAGCTTCCAAAACTGATCAGTTCCTAAAATCGACCCCATGCATAACATTACGTTCCTTGTTTGCAGCTGATCTGGGCAACGGTCAGTTTATCGCTGGTCTTCCTGAACAATGGGTAACCGCATCGCACCACTTTGTGCCAGCACCGTACACCACTGATCTCGGGTCTTTGACGACCGTCTTGCACCATCCGGCACTTTACCAGCACGCTATGGTGCCAAATATTCCTGTTCGTGTTAGTCAGGTAGGCTTTCCACCTTCTATGTTTTTCGTTTCGTATTATTGCATATTTTATGACTGATACATGTATTATACCTACTCACTTTGAACATCCTTGTTCGCACAACACTAATTTGTGCGCATGCTGACGCACTAACCCAGTGTGGTTTATCACACAAATGCTATTTAATAATAATGATGATGATAATAACAATAATAGTAACAGTAATTGTAATATGTATTTAATAATAATAATAATTGCGACAATTTTATATGGCGCCGTATCACAGCTGCAAGGCACCTTACAAAGCAGCTGATATTCGGGATAAGCCTTTGTGAACAATTTAAGTGACTTGTAAAGTTCTGCTATTTGCCTTCTTATTTTGTCCTTGTTTTATCGTTGGTGTTTCTCTCCACCTTTATCGAGGCATGAGACTGGCAATGTGAGAGTACGAGCAATGGCTGATTTGTCAAGGCCAAGCATTTTGAAGATTTTATAGTGATGCACCAATGGTACAATTTTCCATCAAGTGGTGGGCCAAGGTGTTGAATGTGCCTGGGCAAAATGAGCGTAGGATCGAGGAGTCACACAATGTCGTTGGACTGCAGCTTTGGGCTGGTAGCGCCTCCGAGTAGATTTCTTCTTGGCCCTTGTATTGGTAGAGATTCGCCAACCCTCCAGCGGATGACCCATGCCCACACCAACACAGTAGTATAGGTTTGGAGTGAAAACTCAAAGACTGGAAATGCATCCCGGTCAAACAGACACACACACAGACAGAACCATCTTTTTATTTATATCGATTGTCTTTCATTGCCAATTGTCTTTTATTGTTGATTTATTTTATTGTTAATTGTCATCAATTCAATGTCTTCGATTCTGGACTGATTGACTCTCACTTCCAAAATAATGTTTCTCTTGACAGTTCCATTCCGCGTTGATGGCCAGTCCAAATGGAGCGCTTTCTCCAGTGGGAGTACCACTTCGAAATCACTACCAGCCAAACCATCTCATCGCCAGTCCAGCCCCAGGAATGACCCCTGGCATGACCCCTGGACCATCGCCAGAATCGATTGCCTCAAATGGACCTTGCTCAACGCTCTTCGTTGCCAACCTCGGACATCTTTGTTCAGAACGTCAGCTCTCCGATATTTTCAGCAGGTTAGAACACGAATGGTCATTTTGAATTCGTAAGGTGGAGTAGGAAGGACTGCTGTCAGCTTGTGTCTACTAGAAGACAGGCATAGAGACAGACAGCCAGAGAGACAACAAGCGTGAGATTGTGAGAGAGACAACGAAAGGGACAGTGAAAGGTAAACAATGAAAGTCGATGAGAGACGGACAGAAAAAATGAGACAATGGAATTCAACAATAGACTGATGATGAAAGATGACGAGAGGCAACAAAAGACAATTAAAGACAGTGGAAGACAATGAGAGTGTGGGATGGTCCATAGAGACCTGGATAGCAATAAAATAATATAGGAGCCTTGTCTATGGATGGTCTCATACTGAATGGAAATGCCCCTCTGATAGCTGTCGTGCAATGAACATTGGAAGGAGGATAGACGGATATAGGAAGACCTAAGTTGATGCTGCTTGACTGGATGATGTGGTGGTCGGTGGATACAAGATGAGGGGAAGTGGTGCAATGTTACGTTTGAACCTGCCAAAGGAGCACTGAACAATGAACATGCTGAGCACTGAACAATGAACATGCTGATGATGGCGATTTATATAGCACCACTCGAAGGATTTTAATAGTGCTCCTGTAATGAGATAAATGTTGTGGTGAAGATATCTTTATTGGATTGTATTTTATTTGACCATTATTTTATGAAGCACTTCTCTCTGTAAGAGCCTTTCAGTGTGAGCAACCCAAGAAAAAAGGCAGGATTTGAGTCAAGAGAGAGATGAGGAAAGACTACACCCTTACGCGCAAGGGTGTGAATTATCTTAGATGTTCGGGGTTTAGTCTTTCTTGAGGCCCCATAGTTAGCACTTCTTTGCACACCACAATTTCACATAGTTTGACCTCCAGTTATTTTTATACAAGTCTCATACAGGTCCAGTAGAACAATGTTACCCAACAAGCTTATTGACTTGGATATTGCAGAAATTTATTGATTGAAACTGGATTGAACGAGTGATTGAACAAGTGATTGATCTTGCAGCGATGCGTTTTGTTTGCAGCATGCCTGGATTCAGTCGAGTTCGATTGTACACGAAAGGAGGATCGTCCGTTGCCTTTGTCGACTTCACGGTCAGCAGAATTCATTGGAATTGATGATGATTCTCGTTTTAATATATATTTATACACAATTCGTTTCTTTCTTCGTCTGAATTCCATTCAGTCATACACAACAACCGTTGAGCAAAGAGCCCATATGGAAACCTGCATTTGAAATCTAATACATGCAAAATTTACGTACATGTATGTAAAATTTACTTACATACATGTAAAATTTACGTACATGTAAACTTTACGTACATGTAAAATTTACGTGCATGTCAAATCTTCTCTGATAATTCGCAAAATGATTGAATGATTGAAATGTTAATCTTAATCCTTCAATGCGTTGATCAAAGTTGGAAAAGAATTCTGGCTTTGCAGTGTCTTTTTGATTGTTAGTTAATGTGCAGTTTGTATTTTGTGATTTTGTAAACCAATTAGTTTATTTCGGAAGTTTTAGCGTCTGTTCAAGGTATGCTACTCGGAAGCGCTCCCTGCCCAACCACGGTTAAATAAGACAGTTTTAGATTCTTAAGGAACAGAGTGGAGTGGCCCCTGGACACTAAGCACTGCATAACCGAGGAGGCAATTCCAGGTTGTTGAACCAGCGACCTTGAATAAATGGCGCTGTTGGATAGCATTTCGCGAGCAAGGAACCAGAAGCTTGCTTTTCCGCAGATAAAGGTGGATTGGCGCTGGATTCCCAAGGTGGAACCACAGAGCATTCGCAGATGCGGTAGAACAAGTCCCTCAATATACCGCATAACCAATGCACAAGTTACGTAGCACAAGTCGAGATAAACAGATCGGAATACTTCATGGCACTATAATATTGTGTGAGAGGAAATTTTTTCAAGCAATCTGTGAGTGAGTTGATTAGTTGGAGCTCTACACTATTTCTCATATTGATTTATCAACTGATCGACTTTGGATTGATTGATTGCCCAATTGATAGATGGATTTATCAAGTTGACTGTTTGTTGTTATTCTTTTGTAGGATGTTCGTTGTGCCACAGATGCCATGCATTGTCTCCAGGGAACTATTTTACTGGGGTCTGACCGCGGAGGGATACGAATCGAATACGCGAAAAACAAAATGGGTGAAACGGTAGGCAATGTTCTTGACAATTTTGCTTGAAGCAACTGATGAGATCTTTGTAACAAAGTAGAATAACTTTAGGCAAAAATTTTGCTAAAATAAAATAATGCAATTGGTCATCTTCAATATACGTCTCAACATTGTTGCTGTTGTTGTTCCTGACATTTCTGCCTTCCAGCTCCTTTGGTGCAAGAGAATCTGAAGTGCGTTGGGTTCGACTAGCTATGAGTCTATGACACCACAGTTGCATGACATTGTGTACTTTTCGCATAGCCCAGTGCCAAGTCAGATATGCCAGTTGCTATTCTTAGCGTGTCTCCTAACATTTGTAATCCTGTTGTTGTTATGGAAACGCATGAACCCAGTCTCTTAGTGTGGCGATTGTACAGCAATCAAGCAGGCTGTGGCAGCAGAATCAGTCGCTGTTTCTGACAAGTCTTGAAGTGCTTGCGTGATCATTGCACTGTCCCATTCTCTCTGTATGTGAGCCTTCTGCTCTGTGGGAGTGGGTGTGTTCGATATCAACATTTCAGGAGCTCTCCACCACTGGATATATAGGCGTCACTAGATAGTTCAATTCATGTTCAATTCTATAACGAGTACGCCTATATTGGTTTTGCGCAGTGATCGTAGACTTCTTACTGGCGTTTACCAGCGGTTGACCGTTGTTATAACGATGCGTAGCCTCCATTTAAAGGTGTCTAGCGAGGTCATCTTATTATTTTGATGTTGACGACAAATTTCAGATGTCGTTGACGCTTACTAACACGGCTGAGTAATAACTTGTGATGTTGCAGCGTTTAGTCGCAGTTGTTAAATATAGCCGTCGCCGACAGAGTTTTTAAGGTGTCTAGTGGAGTAATTTTTATGTTGGGTTTAACGATGGATTGGGGATGTCGTTTGCTATTTGATTCAGTTTAACGACGCAGTGTGATAAAGATGACTAGTGTCGCCCTCCTCCTTTATGGTGAGTTGGGACTGGTACTGCCAGAGTGTTAGTAGGTCCACTAGTGGTGGAGTGCCGTTGACGTCGACATGCATAATTAACAGAGACGTAGCTCAGGCAGCTGTCTTACAGCGACCGTTGACGATTGTTATAGCATTGATTGGTGGTGTTTTAAAGGTGTCTAACGAAGACCATTTTATTATTTGGTGTTTAACGACATCTTGCGGCAATCACGACCGTTGATGTCGTAATGACTTATTTGGAATTAGATCAAACTGGTTTTCAACCTCATTTGACGAATGTAGAACCTAATAACCAATTGCAGGGATCTCAAGTTTTGATGTTTTGACCGTGAGACAGAAATGCGCTGGTTCAACTGGCTTCATGGTGCTATTTCGTGAGGGTAGGCCGGGGATACGGGTCTATAGACTATAGGATATTTGATAACGTTATTGGCCAATGTTGTGATAATGAAACTGATGACTTGACAATCGAGGGTTTGAAACCCAGTCAAAACTTCGTTGTGGCTAGTTTGGCTATTTGAAACTTTGGGCAAAAACTATAATATTGGAGACCTATAGACACTAGCACGTAAATTTACTGGTGCTGTGAGGGTCCATGTCCTCATCAGAAAACATGGTACTGTGCATGCGTGCCCATTGATACTATTTATGCTTTGGCCCGGATACTATAGTTTAGCCTAACTTTGTGTGCTGTATAGAGTTTAAAGGTTGTTAAACTTTATTTACGATCATGATTGTTGAACTGGATGATTTTCCACCATTGGATTGCCCTTCCATGCTTTGTACTTGTTTCTATTCTTTCTAGATCTGTTACTATATATCTGGTTCTGCACAAACAATTTCTTCTCTTTGTGCACTTGCACTTGAAGCACCACTGAATGGTCACTGCTGTTATCGACCGGTGCCATATAAATTAAAATTACTTTAGAATAGAGTGCTATATTATGTGATTGAATGTTGATGTTTAGAAACGAAAGGACGGCTCATCTCTGATCATGTCTCCTTGAAGTCTTCGTATATACAACGAACGGTCTTCGTATATACAACGGTTTTCCAAGACGTACAACGATGCAACGACATTGGCAAGTTTCAAGATGACCTTCATTCTTCTACAGTGGAATTCGACAACGGTTGAGCTAATTTATTTATGGCTTTCCGACGTGGTTTTTTTGCGTGTTCTTGAGTTTATGTAATTTATGAAGAAAATGTTATGTGAAGATTTTTAGTGGCAATGTTGCTAAAGGTATTTGAGTAAATATTTGAAGTGGAGATTGAGTCGGTGAATCTATTAATGTTGTTAATCTATTGAGAGCCTATTGGTGGGATGGTTGTACTGATCTGCAAGTTTGACCACACTGATAATTATTAATTTTATTTTTAAATAAGAGATTATTTATATAAATAAATTATGGTAAGACTAGGATCATAATTAAATAGATTATATTTTGAGATTGAATTATTAAATAAATAATCATAGTTATAATATAAGCTTTAAAATTATTAAAAGGAACTTGAATGAATAAAAGATAAAATTTGAAAAAATCAAGTGTAATTGGGAGTTTAATTAATAATTATTTGTAGTAACAGGAAGTAGCTTAAATAAGCATATGACAATATTGGGAGTGTAAGTAAGAAATCGAAAAAAATTAGAGCATTTGACCTGTTTGTTAAAGCTGGTTGTGGGGTTGCTTATAAAAAAAGTACTTCTGGATCAAAATAAAAGAATCTTGTCTAGTTGTGACCTTTACAGTTTTGACACTTTTCTGTTGTGTTACTGTCTTGTTGGTTTGTCATCAGAATGCTAACAGTGTTACTCATTAAGGTTGGCACTTGCACGTTTTAGAGTTTGAAATTTCGACAATTGTGGCTGGGTCTTTTGTTAATATTATGATTTAGCTTTTCATTGTTGACAAGATTTTGTGGTTGTTTATTGTTTAGGGCCTACTTTAAATTTTGGGGCAATTCATTGTTTTGTTTAAGTGTTTGTTCCTTGTAGTTGATATGGCAACAGTACTGCTCGGTGTGATTGATGGGTGATTGGTTATTTGATTGTGGTGCTTAATAAATGCATAATGATAGTAAAAACAATAATAGCCATAATAAGTTTAATAATAGTTGTGATATCAATGATAATGATGATGATGCTGGTGATGATGATGGACGGATGATGAATGATACGACCTCAATGTACTTGCCTCGCTATTGAAAACATTGTGTTGCTCAATAAATTAAATGTATGACGATATTTATCAACCTCGGTGCATTGGCGCAGCTATTGAAAGTTTTTCTATTCGGTGCATTTTCACAGGCTCTGTGATGGCTAAGCATTTTCAGAACCTAAGAAAAAAACTTTCTATAAGTATTTTACAACCGCCGTATTCTTGCTACAATCAAAATCTGGGCATAATATTTGATACAACGATTCTGATTGTTTCTTAGTTGATGACTTGTTTTCGGCTGAGGCCGTTTTGGTGTTTCTCAAAGTCATGCTTTAGTTGATTTAACCTCATGTTGGTGAAAGTCGCTATATTGTGTGCAATATCAAACATATCGGATTTAAGTGTAGTAGCTGTTTACATTCTGGATTAAAAGCCAATTCTTGTCGCGTTGCAATTGTGTGGACCGTGAGGTAACTTGCTTCAAGTCGCGTTGTTTTAGAACTATATTCAAGAGATTATTTATTGCTGTGTTTTGCCAAACAATGCTGGACAACTTTCATGACTAAACTTGCGATTATCATGTGCTCTTTTGTGTGTTGAGTGTTTTACATTTTACCCGACAACGTAGCATTGAAGTCGATATTTATTGTAGTTGCGTTTGTTGTTCCAGTTATATTATCGCAGTTTCTTCGATTTTCCGTCTGTTTTAATCAGTTTAATTGTTGCAAATGTTGTTGTCTTGCTAAAGAGTAGATTGTGTGTGATTTATGGGTTTCGAACGATGTACGAAATCTCTAGCAAATGTGGTAACCATTGGTGACGAGTAACCAGGGTTCTATGAGGATGGTAACCACGAATAACCAACTGATAACTGTGATAACTTATTATTTGTGAGATAGCTTTAGATGACGATGAAGGTATTTTTGAAGTGATTTCTCTGTCATTTCGTGATTTACGTAAACACTTGGTGAACTCGTAAAAGCAAATGTTTGTTAGCAGTGGATGCTGAACAACTCTCGTATGCTTATGATGTTGTGTCTTCGGGCTATACTGTAGTTTAGGGGTATATTGGAGTCTTAACAGTGTACTGTGGTCTTAGGGATATACTGTAGTCTAGGGGTATATTGGAATCTTAACAGTGTACTGTGGTCTTGGGGATGTACTGTTGTCTAGGGGTATATTGGAATCTTAACAGTGTACTGTGGTCTTAGGGATATACTGTAGTCTAGGAGTATATTGGAATCTTAACAGTGTACTGTGGTCTTGGGGATATACTGTAGTCTAGGAGTATATTGGAATCTTAACAGTGTACTGTGGTCTTGGGGATATACTGTAGTCTAGGAGTATATTGGAATCTTAACAGTGTACTGTGGTCTTAGGGATATACTGTAGTCTAGGGGTATATTGGAATCTTAACAGTGTACTGTGGTCTTAGGGATATACTGTAGTCTAGGAGTATATTGGAATCTTAACAGTGTACTGTGGTCTTGGGGATATACTGTAGTCTAGGAGTATATTGGAATCTTAACAGTGTACTGTGGTCTTGGGGATATACTGTAGTCTAGGAGTATATTGGAATCTTAACAGTGTACTGTGGTCTTGGGGATATACTGTAGTTTTAGGGGTATACTGCAGTCTTGAGGATATACTGTAGTTGTAGGTATACCGTATACGCATTTTTGTGTAGCAATATCTGATTATTTATCTTACTATAGCATACAATATTTACTGTATTATATGATGTACTATACACCATTTAATTTTTTTACCACACTTTCTTTTGGCTTGGATCTTCCCCTTGTGGATTATGATTTTTTTAAATTACTATTTCACCTTTGGCTGATGTCTTGACCGTTTGATGACGGTGGTTTAGAAGTGATTGTATTGAATTGATTAAATTAGCTGTAAAGGTCAGATTATATTAGACTATCTAGGGTAGTGATTAGATTAGAATAGTGTACATTGATTATTTTGTATTATTTGGAGATTGAAGACATTGCATTAAGGGCAGCTTAACGTAGACAAAACATTGCACTGATTTGAGCAAATTTACTGTTCGCGGCACTTTAAAATATTCCATTCTATTTCCTTTTAAAATGTTTTTGCAACGAATTTGTCCCGTTCGTGTTTGATCTATTGCGCAAACGTTTGCTTTACGAGTTCATCAGGCAAATTGTGAGTTGAAAGTTTCTCTTTCGTGTGCTGTTCGCTTAATTTGTATGTCTAGAATTCGATCTCTATTATAGCTTGTGAATTATTTTCTGATTTTACCGGATGGCCTTGATATATATATACATAGCGGATTTGATTGTGATTTTGATTGTGATTTTGATTGCCCGTTGTTTACAGTTGATTATTGATGTCTTGTTCGTTTTTCTATCCGTTCTAATTTGTCGAGTTCGATTTTCTGAATTGTTGTATACAGGATGAATTTACATGATGCGGCTTTGGAGTTTATTAAACTGTTCGATTAGTAACACAATACTTAGGCCTACACGTTCACTTGTTGTAAGGCGAGGTCTTGTAAGTGGAGGTGACAAAATTTAGGTCTACTTCTAAAGTGGCTTAGGCTACGTGTGCCTAGAGCCCTAGACAGTCGTATACTATAGACGGCATCCAGAATGATCCAGAGGCGGCTTTTCGTTGGTTGTTTCAATTTAACGACCCAGTGTGATGCAGATCACAAGCGTTGCCCTCCTCCTTTATCTTGGCTTGGGACTGGCACTGCAAGGGTGCTAGTAGTGACGGAGTTTCGGTGACGTCGACATGCCTATATATCTGGCTGTCAGAATTATCCACCCGCAGTGAACGAATAAAAGTTATAGCCTTAGGTGATCGCGTTTTTAAGGTGTTGAACGATGGATCAAGGGAGTTGTTTCAAATCCGAACGCCATCCTGTCACTTGTGACTTGTTCAGTCAACATGCACACTTTGCACAGCCTGGAAACCTAAGCGGCGTTCAGACGCTTCGTTGTCTCCACTTGAAGCACGAACTTGAGACGTTCAGGTGGAATTCACTATCGAAAGTGCGACCATCAACAGGGCGACATAATCGCCGACATTGCACTGAATTACACTTCAATCAATCGTAATTCATATAGCGCCCATTCAAGGTACCTACTCGAAGGCGCTCCCGGCCGAGATCAAGCGAAAAAACAGTCCTCAACAGTTTGTGAAATTGAGAACGGCTTGGGAGGTGTCGCATAGTCAATGGAAGACCATTCCAGGCAGGGCCGTAGCAACAAAGAACGTGGCTCCCTCCGAACATACATGTATGTCCGGGGTGGCGGGGCCCCTTACAATGCAGAAACTGGAGTGCGGTATTTATTTCATGCAATATGCAGAGTTTGTATTGTACAGATCTGCAGTAGTCACTAAGCCGCCCCATTACGTATTTAGGCTACTTCACGATTTTATCAGTAAAGCTGACATGGCATGCGCAATGACGCTCTTAGCTCATAGATGTCACTTATCTATAGTGTTGTGCCTTAACCTCTTTGTCACTTTTAGGGGCCCCCTTCCGTGCGGGGCCCCCTCCGGTCGGAGGGCGGTCGGTATACGCCTCTGATTCCAGGTTGTTGGACCAACCCCAGAGAACGAACGCCTCTGCATTGTTGCGAGCGAGTGAAAGGAACTATTAAGATGGGATTGGTGGATGGGCGATGGATGGGTGGATGGATGAATGAACAGAGGGACGACCGGCCGGCTGATGGGTGGATGGATGGATAGGATGGGTGGATGGGTGAATGAATGGATGGACGGTTTAACGGCAGCTTAATACTGACAACTGACGCCATTGACGTCGGCGACATTTTTTTTGCATAATATATCTACAGATTAATTATTACCTATAGGGTCAGGGTCGTCTTAATGGCAATTAAACTTATAGCACGCACACACTGCATGGACGTTTATATAATTTTGTGGAAACACGGTAAAAAGGTGCTGTAGCCTGTATTTGACGTCAAGTATGGAATTGCTTTATGTGCAATTATGATCTTCAACCTAATTATATATTTATTACTGTGGTTGTCATCATTATTTTTTGCATTGAATTTTTTCCATTTTTTTATTCTTATTCTCATTAGTCTTTAGGCTATTGCTATTTTTTATTTTGTAAATTATTGTTAGCTATCATTTTTTGGGTACTTGTTTTTTATACGACCACCAAAAATTTATAAATTCGATGAAAAATATTTCCTCACGAAATAGAAGCGGGATTTAGCGCGTGAGGGTCGGTTAGGGCTCAGGTTACGCGTCGTGAGGGTCGGTTAGGGTTAGTTTTAGGGTTGGTGCAGTCATATTCTGCTGAAATTGAAGCTGGATTGATGAAAAATAATTTTCAATGAAAAACTGATGAAAATACTTGCTGACGAAATAGAAACGGGATTTATCGAACAAACTCTTGCCTGTAAACAGAAGCTGGATCGACTAAAAGGATTCTCGGCAAACTAGAAGTTGGATTTATGAAAGATAACAACGCTGCAACCAGTGGCGGTTCTAGACTTTTCAGACTGGGGGGGCTAAAAATTGCATTAGCCCCTCCCGTCCCATAGATGTATATGTTTACGCAATTGAGTGTGTTGGCCCCCGTTGCCCGTTTCAGCAATATAGTCACACACAAAAATTGATATTAGGCTATCTGACTGACATTCCATAGGCCTAAGTAGAATGATTTCTAAAGTAAATTTTTTTTAATGAATGAAAAGAATGAACGAATGATAAATAAGTTTTTCATTGCACAAAACTTATGTCCATGAGTTACAGTTACAATGATGAATCAAGAACAGTGCAACAGGTTCTGAGAAAGACTCTTAGGCTACCCCAATTCTATCTTTGAGGATTTACAATTAACACATCGAAGAAAAATGTATCCTTATATGTCATCTTCTGAAGAATCCACAGAGCACAAATGTTGCATGTTCAGCTTGTCTGTTGCATTGCATGCACTTGATTCATTATTGTAACTGTAACACATGTTTTGAGCAAATAACTCATGTCTAAATAAGTTTACAAACAAAATAGCTTCAATTTATCTATTTATCAGGTTTGCAGAACACTTTTTCACCTGTCAGGTTGCGAAAAAGAACAGTAGGCTAGTCTTTCTTGAAAATGATCTTTTGAATGTGACACCTCCATGTATATTGTATAAGCTTAGTAAAGATTTTCTGGAGTACCAGTGTCATTTTTTAGGCTTCCTTCCATAACAAAACTTGGTTTATATCATCCCATCCCACGGAGATTCATTGCCATTTTACATACCTGCTGTAGGATTATCATTGCCGTCGAAAACTTCATCGTTTAACTCATCAGCTTTTCACTTTTCAATTCTCACAATGAATTTAGCCATTTATAATGATGTACACATGTGCGTGCTCCAAGCTAGTTCTAGTACACACTGTCCAGCTTGCATATGTGCGCATATATACAGTATACTGTATACACTATAATAGTACACATGGAATCTTTTTTGGCCTGGCCCGTGGACTCCGAAATCTTTGAGACCTCCATGCCTGGCCTTGTCTGACCATCTGTGCTGCTGATGCTGGGGCCTGTGGCCGCCCCGCTGTCATCGTGAGCTAAGGATGAAGCTGGTGTCACTACGGCATACAGGGTAATTAAGAGCTGGCGTATGACTTAATCTCAGCCGCTGAAGCCGTTATTAGTTCTTCACTTTTGCTTCAGCATCCAAAGGGTCCTTTGTAGTCGAAGGGCAGCTACTGTATATTAGTATAGATAGACATGTGCTCGTGTCTGAGCACTCTCATTGAAGCAACAGTGCAGGGGTATGTGAAAGGTGATAATTATTGCTGTGTTACATTACCAAAGCTTCACAGAGCAGCATCTAAGAATAATTATTAGTGAATAAGAATTAAGACCTTGGTGCCAACTGCCAACAGATATTGTAGGCACTTTATAGCTGATTAAGTGTTAAACTGGGGGGGCTAACATTTGTATAGGGGGGCTAGGAAAATCTAGGGGGGCTAACTTTTCAGCTGGGGGGGCTGTAGCCCCCCCAGCCCCCCCGGTAGAACCGCCACTGGCTGCAACGTTAGTTCTTGGTGTCTTGGTGGTCGTATAAAAAACATGTACCATTTTTTGTTATTATTAGCCTATTGTTGTTCACTTTTTACTAGTAACTGTTGAAAAACTAGTCCAGAAATGTCAGGCCTCGTCTTCAGGGTTTGAAGAGAAAGTCCTTTTAAAGGTGGCCACGTTAAAGTACTGAATGTTGACAGACAGGCGCTGAAAAAGACTTAAGTATTATAATTATCATTTATTCGCCCCGACGGGCCGAGGTATATTATGATCCCTCAGGTACTTACACCCCAATTACTAAATGTGTAAAACATCTGGAACGGCACCTATTATTAGCCTATTATTATTACTATTATTGTCGTCACTATTATTACTACTATTATTTGTCCTGAATTTTGTTTGAATAGATGTTTTCCCATCTTCTTCTTTTCTCAACAACGACTTCGAATTCGCTGGAGACTCCGATGTAGGCTTCCGAAAATCCTTCTGGTGTCCTCGCGTTGCCGTAGTGAACGATCCGGTATCGACCCGTCTCCTGCCCCGTGGGAATGTCCCAATTGATCGTCGTTGTACTCTCCTGATTGAACCGCGTGCAATTTTCCGCGTCCTCGTCCGGTACCGTCAGACAAGCGGTCGTCCAATGGAACCTTTGAAGATCAATCAATATTCTTAGGTTAAGCGGTGCAGCTTTACCTACCTCTGCGCATGGGCGCCCACACACAGGGAAAGAGGGGAGACTTGAATCCTTCTGGAGCAGAGAGGGCTATTTTTAACTACTATATTTTGACTTTTGGCAATTTCATTCCAGTAGAGCACTAATAAATTGATTAATTAAATTGTAGGGTTAAGTCCTTCAATGGCAATTGCTCAGCACTTCGGGGTGAAACTCCAAAGCAGTGTCCGCGCTGCAGTTGGGAGCGCCTCTGAGTAGTGAGCTTGAAGGGGCGCTATAGCAGGGGCACATACAAACAAAACTAATAATAGAAATTGAGATATTCACATTTAGAAACCTCCAGGGTGAGAATTGCCGGGGGGTTGGGGGTTTCGACCCCCCAGTCTTTCTTAGAGCCCCATGTTAAAGTATGTTTTTACACCCCAATTCCAAGTGGATAATGGTCCAACCCCCCCAGTTATTTTTCCACAATTCTCCCACTGGAAACCTCTGAAAAAAGTGGCCAGCCGCTTTAGAAATTTCGAGTTTATGATTTACGAAAACAGAAAATTAATGCGAAAATAAGAGACGTATAATTATACAAAAAGTGATAAATACACCTTTGATGACTGACTGACTGCATTAATGTCTCACTTTGGCCCATACTCATCAATCACTCATCCAGGGCTTAAAGTGTGCATGGACGGTCATGGACGTAGTGCACGCACTTAATTACTTTCAAAACTGAACGCCGTCCTGCCACATTTATTTGGCCAGAACAACCTGCAGTGTAAGGTACGTCCATGCACTTCTTTTTCTAAGCTTTAAGCACTGCGCTAACCTGACTGGTAGAACAATTGGATCAATAATGGATTGAATGAATGAATAGGTTGGTCTAGCTTACTAATTGATCAATCCATCTATAGGCGATAATAATATAATAATAGTATATAATATAATAATAATAATAATATAATAATATAATAATAATAATATAATTGTAATAATACAATAGTAGCATAATATTATAATATAACAATATAATAATGATGTCGGTGACATACTGTGTTTCAATATCGGCGTCGATGAACTTGACGACCCATTCGGAGTTGACCGAATCCCATTGTTGAACCTCGAGGAAAGTTCCGTCCGTCTGAAGACGATTGCAACAATTAATACGACAGACGATCATTAAATAAATTAAATTTAAATACCATATTATTATGTAAATCAATTTTGTATAAAATAATGAGGTTGAACTAAGAATGATTCCAACCGTTGCCTTTGATTTTCGGTAGGATGAACCAAGGATCACTAGTCTACAACTCGCGTCAACACTTCCCGCCCAAATATCTTCGCTAGCTCTTAAGTAAGTGATCGAGCACTTTAAAAGTGTGAAGATAACCGATTACGAGTTCTGCTTTCTACATTACAAAAATCTAGTCATGACTTACTTCATTCGGGTAAAACCGATAATATTATAAGTTCCGCTTAGGGATCTCGGTTTTCGGTTTCGTTTAGGGCCTAGTTATTTTAGTTCTTAATTAAAGATGCGACTATATAGAGACAGTGAATGTTTATCAACCGTATAGGGCCTACCTTTAGATCGTTCCTTGGATTTCCCGCCACAAAACTGACACTCGCTCTTTCTCCCTTTTCCAAAGAAAATGTCAGAAAAACCAGACAATATTAATTTATTAACCGTTTGGAAATCCAGTCGTGCAATGTAGGCCTATTTTAGCTTATAAGTGTATTTCACTTGGGTGGATGGTTTTTTCTCAGTAACTCTAGTGTGTGCATTTGCTGTTTGAGTGCTTTTGGGTTCGAATGTTGATGTGAGTACGTGTTTTTATCTTTGCGTGCGTGTGTTCCAAAATAAATTTTTAATGATAAAGGAGTGGATCGAGTAAGAATTCGAGTAAGAATTCTGATAAAAATCCAATAAAATACCAATAACAATCTCACCGATTCATATTCTGACCAAATGACATTAAGGCCAAACTAAATTCTGACCCAACTGCAGAGTCCGGTCCAAAACAAATTCTGATGGAAACCAAATTCTGACAAACACAAATTCTAAATTAACCATAATTTTATCCCGATCCATCAAAATTCTGACCCAACAAATTTATGACTAAGCCGAATTAAAAAATTTTAAATCTCACCAACCAAAACATTTTTAGCAAACCAAACTTTTACCAAATGAAATTCCAACTTCCAATAATTAATTCTGACTCAACCAAACTCCAACCCTAACAAATTCTGACCCAACCAAATACCGACCAATTCATGAAATTCTAGAAGACATGTTTGAACAATAACCTTATTAATTATTCATAATTATTTTTATTATTCGTCGCAGAACTGCGTAGGCCGACTTGACCTGAAGGTCACCTACCCCACCCCCACGCATATATACCTTTTCTCTGCTACATGCAAGTGTCCAGTTGCTTACCTGTCCATAAGTTGGTAGGACATCCTCAAGAACATCGCCAAACGTTGTGCCTTCTGGAGTAATATCGACCTTGAAAAAGCCAAGGGCATCTTCTGGGTAGTCCAAGAAATCCACTGGATCCGGTCCTTTGTCTACGGGTTCACCCTACAACCACCCACAGACAACAGTCATCTCGGGTATCGAAGTCACCCATCCATCCATCCATCCATCCATCCATCCATCCATCCATCCATCCATCCATCCATCCATCCATCCATCCATCCATCCATCCATCCATCCATCCATCCATCCATCCATCCATCCATCCATCCATCCGTCCGTCGTCCGTCCGTCCGTCCGTCCGTCCCTCCGTCCATTCATAAATTCATCCGTCCGTTCGTCCGTCCGTCCGTCCGTTCGTCCGCCCGTCTGTCCGTCCGTCCGTCCGTCCGTCCATCCATTCATAAATTCATAAATTCATCCATCCATCCGTCCATCTTCACCATCAAGGGCGGATCCAGGGAGCCAATCCGGCCATGGCCCCCATTTAAAAATTGCATGGAACGTGGCCCCCCATTTGGTTTCAAGAAGCCATTAAACACATGTAGTGGGAGAAAAAAACAGGACATCTGGCCTCCCCTATTAGAAAATCGTTCGGGACGCGGCCCCCCGTTCGAAAATGGGATCTTTTTCCCCAGAAAAATTGGTGGATGACTAAAAAAAAGTCATCAACTTTTTTGGCGGATGAGTTGTATCTTTTTTTCCCGAAAAAATTGGTCGATGACTTAAAAAAAAAGAAGAAAAAAAGCTCATCAACTTTTTTCCCCGGCGAAAATCGGAAATTTTTTCCCCCTGTTCCACAAAGAAGACCGAAAATTTTGGTCCCCCCTTCGAAACGTTCTGGATCCGCCACTATTCACCATCATCTAGTTGCCACAAGATAAGAAGCTATCATTGAAGCATCATTTCCATGGAAACGCCTACCGTTGCCATAGCCACCGCTAGAGACTCGACTAGCTTCGTATAAGCCTGGAGTTGGTTGGGGCCAAAGGTCGTTGACGCTCCCTCGTAACGTTGCATCTACAATACAATACAATGCAATACAATGCAATTCAATATAATACAACGCAATACAAGATTATGCAGCACGATACAATATACAAATTATTACAATGCAATACAAGACCATAACCATAAACACAGTTTTTACAGCACACTGCAGGACAAAAACAGTACATCAGCGGTTTTCATACTTTTTGTAATTGTGAATAATTTAGAACTCTTAATATTCGTAATTGTATTGTATTGTATATGACCATTTATAAAGAGCTTCTCGCAGCAAGAGCCTTTCAGACGCGCACTAATGTGTGAATACTCAATCTATGATGCCGAGGGAGGTGTTATAGCCAACCCAGAGCTTTTATCTCTATTCCGAGTGGGCGATACAATTATAGACCAGTGAAAACAGAAGCATATGAGATGAGCTAAAACCGACGTAAAACCGGTCAGGGAGGGGAAAGGAGATGAATTGAGATCAATCAATCAATCAATCAATCAATCAATCAATCAATCAATCGGTCGGTCGGTCGGTCAGTCAACCAACCAAACAACCAACTAATCAACCAATCAATCAACCGTTCTGTGCCTATTAGTAATTTAGTGCCCTTTTACTGATCAACCAGCCAACCAATCAACCAGCCAATCAACCAACCAACCAACCAATCAACCAACCAACCATAGATTGAGTATTCGTGACTTTTGGTTTTAATATTCGTAAATATTCGTGAATATTAAGATTTTTTAATATTCGTAAATATTCGTAAATATTCGTTAACAGATTAAGTGAACCATCGAAACCGCAATGTTACCTGGTAGACCTGAAGCAGTTTGTTTCTATGTCTCCATGACATTCACTAGCATTCAGGCAAGGTTGAATTAAAATCTGCAATGTGCTTATTATCATTATAATTTTTGCTTGTAATCTGGCACTACTATTTCATGCGTTGGCATTTATATTTACTCATCCTGCTAAACTGATATAAAATAACTTTATCAATTTGCAGTTACTATTATAGGCAGTCAAAATTTATTTCTAATTTAGCCTACTGTTGATGCTACTTGCCAATTGCCATCGGTGGCTCTATCTCTTTTCTGTTCGAGAGGATGGTCACAAGTCAGACAAAGTGACCAACATTAACTGTCATTGAGTATCGAATGTGATATGAATACCGCATGGCCACATTGGCCAGACCCAGCAGAGACTTTGAAGTTTTTGATAATAAATCTATTAAAGTTATTGTCACTTGCTGATACAGGCCTATGCGTAGGTTAACTCGATTTTGTACAATTCATTCAGTAAAAGTTTAACATTTTCATAAATAACAAAATAAGAATTAAGAATAAAGAATTTCTTGAAAGAACAAGAATAAAGAATTTCTTGAAATAACATAATATTTTACGAATATAATATTCGTTAGCAGTTTTAATATTCGTTAATATTCGTGAATATTTGAAAATCTTAATATTCGTAATATGCGAATACTCAATCTATGCAACCAACCAACAAACCAACCAATCAACCAGCCAACCAGCCAATCAATCAGTCAATCAATCAGACGTTAATGAAGATAGAAGCTACCTGATATTCTTCGAAGGTGGTGAGGTAGCTGACGAAGGCGTTAGACAGACTGATGACAAGCGTTTGAGTTGTGCTTGGATAACCGTTGGCCACCAACACCTAGAGAAGAATATCACCACATCATTCGACTACAACATTCCACCACGTTGTCTCGAATTTGCTGATACGTAATTATTTACACCACTTTCACAACATGATTAGGCCTAACCGTTTGTTGCCCACGTTTAACACATGGGTTACGTTCCTTCAACATATCTGCAAATGTTTACCATAGGCTATATTCTGCATTATTATGGTCCCTTGCCTGACGTCATGGCACACACACACAATAATTAGCTGACAATGAGTGTGTACATTTTGTATGTCATACAAGTAAATGGTTGCAAAAAATCTTATTACTCACCTCTTTCACCGCTCTCTGAAGTCTCCGCCCAGACATTGTCCTATACGAATAAAGCAACATAACATTATAAATAATATATGATCATATATAATGCACGTAGGCCTACTGTTTGGGAGGAACTAATGAACGAGTTAAAGCTATTGAACGGCGAACAAATGAACGAATAAACGACCGAATGTCGGCCATATTTGTTGCTGGGTGCGTTCTTTCATTCATTCATTCATTCATTCATTATGTGCATTTTGTTTGAATTCCACTCACGTGGTTTCCGTCGGAAGTCCAATCAGAACGAGTTCTCCGATTCTCAACAGCTGGATCGGAAGTATCTCCGGTTGCCATTGCCACGGCCTTTCGAGCTAGCCAATTACAATTACAATTATATATAGATCTATATATTCATTCATTAAATGAATTTCTATATTATATTATTATATATAAATACACACGATATTATACATACAATTTTATATAAAATATATATATATATATATATATATATATTTATATATATATATATATATATATATAGGTAATGAATATTGTGTCTAGACACGTCTAGATGTTATATAGTGACTCTCTTGGAATGGCTATTCTATTCGATCTCGATACAGATACTCCGGGCAGTGGCGGCGCCAGGATTTCAGTTTCGGAGGGGCTGAAGCCCGCGGAAAAATGTTCCATTTTCGCCGCCAAAATTTCTGACGACCTTTTTTTTTTGACGACCTTTTTTTTTTTTTTTTTTTTTTTTTTTTTTAGTCATCGACCGAAATCTCATGAAAATTTTCCATTTTCGCCGCCAAAATTTCTGACGATTTTTTTTTTTTTTTTTTTTTTTTTTTTTTAGTCATCGATCAAAAATCGTGGATTTTCTATGTAAAATAATTAAAATGGCCATTTTTTTAGGGGGGGCTTAGCCTCCTGTAGGGGGGGCTTAGCCCCCCCAGCCCCCCCCTAGCGCCGCCACTGACTCCGGGGGGGAGTAAGGGTAAAGAAAACGTATGTAAACATTGAGAGACTGATGAGGAAAAATGAGCAATAAGTTTGACCCATAGAGAGGGAGGAATATTATTGCAAATAGTGTGCCAACCACAGCTGCCTTCGCATCGATGCATCGCCCGATGTTGGACAAGAGCTAGGTTCCCTTGTAGGGGCGCTATATAAATTATGATTGATTGATTGATTGACTGAAGAACAATCATATTATAGTCATGCGAAGAACAGACCAAGACGATGATCAGCAGAGCGATATGAACGAGAAATTAAATATAAGCTTATTATATAATCTAGACATCAATTCATTTTCTGAACAATTTTAACTTTGTTGAAATCACTCTCTTCACATTCTTAAATCTGAAGACATCGATTTCAACAAGGGATTGAAGGGCTCCCAGTTTAACGGAAAACCCGCCTTTTCGATAGAAATGTGTACGCCTATGATCGTTCAGCCTATTTCCGCTTTCAACCTGCATGGAAATATTTTTCGTAATTATTTAGGAATTTAGGCTAGAGTCTTACATATATGGGCGAACAAATTTGTTAAAAGGTGTTTAAATATTGTAGGGTTGGATGAAGAGTGCATGTTTTAGCGACATCTTTTGACAACAAAAGTCGTTATAGTCGACCTAGATACACTGGATACGATTTTATTACAGGACCACCGTGAGGCGCTTATATAGAAGTGATTATAAAGTTACTCAAGGTGTCTAAAGTAAACGTTCTAACCAATTTGCAACCGATCGTGTCCGACATAGCCTACAGATAACTTTACAATAGTTTACATGTACACGTACACTGTACAGTGTTATACATGTACCTCTCCAGTTGGAAAGAGAATGGGTTTCGGAGCGTGGCATTCCCTCAGTTCCTCGGACATGTTATACAGACGTTCGATAACGTTATCCACTGTTTCCAACGGGTCCAGCATAGCTAAAGCAAACAAAGATTTGGTTAACTAATCTTTCTTTCATTGCAAATTTGCAATAGCAGTCTTATATCAAATTCAACTGGAACCAACGTGTGCTTATTTTAGTACATTTCATCAAGCGCCTTTATGCAAACGCAATATATTCTATTCAACTGAAGGGAAGAGTCAGTAGACTATAATTATAATTATGTAAATATGTAAATTATGCAGACGTTTGTAATCATCTTCAGACATTCATTTAGAATTTTAGACTTCATAGCAGAGGCCGAAACCAACCCGATAATTGACAGCATTCGAATAAAACAATGTAACCGACGAATACATAGCGTCAGAACTGAAGTTTTACGGGTGTCTAAAAAGATTCTATTTGACGACATACTGCTGCTGCTGCTGCTGATGATGGTGATGATAATGACGATGACGTTGGCGATGACGACGACGATGGTGATGATGATGATGATGATGATGATGACGATATTGAGCATCATTATCTCCATCTTCATGGTCAATTGTTACTCGTCAGACTTTCACTTCGGCACAGTTTCCAGCTATTATAGTCGACAGTGCGCCCTCAATACCCAAATAAAGACAATAGGTTCCGAGACCTATATAATTATCTAAGACTTGTCACGAGACCATGCAATTCTGAAAATAGGTTCCCATTTCTCTTGGTTGGTGCAAGCGCCCATGAATTATTATGCCCATGTTTGCATAGCGCCTGCATGTAGCCGTGGTGTTGTACAGTGTACAGTGTACCTTGTGTGAATGGTGGAACTCCCGGTCCATCCGTTGCTCCTGCTGCAAAGCTATATCCCATCGCAGGTCGACAGGTCGTTGTCACCTGCACAACCAGATGCAACGGTTAAGACAACGACAACGACAGCGATGACGACAACGACAACGATGACGTTGCTTTGGTTAGTTAGTGGTAGCTATGAGAAAACTGATGATGTTGTAGAAGAATGCGACGATTTTGAAGAATGATTTCATTTTATTTAAACAATAATAATGATAAAGCGCCTCTAGTAAAGATGATGGCTGCAAAAAAGGTTCATTGGATGATGCGCATGTGAAGTAAAATGCATATACATGTAAAAGGAGGAATAATGTGAAGAAGAGGAGGACGAGGAGGAGGAAAAGGAGGAGGAGAAGGAGGAAATTGGGGATCGAGGAAGAAGAAGGTTTGCGCTGGCCAGACGTTGCCCTGCCACAAGGTGGCTAGAACGTTTGCGCTGCTGAGAATTTATTTGAGGCATAAATCGAATCAAAGGTGTCAACTTTCATGACTGCTGAAGTCCTGGTTTTGACTGGATCTGGTTGCAAAAATGTCTGGCGCCGCGCAACAGATAATTAATAACGATTATAACAAATATAGGACGATTGGAAACTCGTTGTTCTGTTGTAGCTTATATACGTACGACGCCATCTTGAACGACTTCTACGTTGCTCATGTTGACCCATTGAAACCGATAATCGACTGGTCCATCGAGAATAACCGAGGCAGAGTCGAACAGTTCCTGCATGAATAAAGTAATTAACAGTTTGTCGTTTAATGGTGATGTGGAACAATAGAAGAGCCGCCTGCATTTAGCATCTTCCACCTCAACGGTCGTTAACAAGTTTGCCTTTCTAGCGGCGCTTTGGAAGTTTTTAAGAATGTCATTGTATTATTAAACACCCACAAAATGTTATAGACAAAGCCATACTACAAAACAATTGGGCAAAAAAGAGCTGTTTTATGCCAAACAAATTTTTTTGGAAGGGAGCGGCCTCTGTTGTCATAAGCCATCGTCAAAGCCGGACCCATCCATCCTGTTCAACCATTGGAATTTCTGTTGCAGCTACAGTGACGTTAAATAATAATACTAAACCTATAATTATTGCAGAACAAAGCGGATCGGCTAATTAGTCTATTATATAGCTCTAAAGGGTCAATTTTTGTGAAATATATGATCTGCTAAATTTTCCTCTGTGAACAGTTTCATATTTCAGACAAATCTGTAACTATTTAATTTGCAGAATAAATTGAGGAATCACCTACATGTACCACTCTAAAAACATCATGGTATTGTTTGGAAGGTGCATATAGAAACTACACGTCCGCGTTTAAATCCGTTTGTGTAGGCCTATATGGATGAACGATCAAGATATTTGTTAATTAATTCAGAAGACAAAGATGACATTACGTTAGGGAGTCAGTCTTTTTTGTTGACAATGCTTTCAAGGAAAGATCGATTTTCACAGTCACAGTAGTATTTCTGCGGTTTAACGTCACTGTGCGATAACGAAGATCATTCGCAACGCCCTCCTCTTTCATCTAGACTTGGGACTGGCATTGGCAGAGTACAACCAGTGGAAGTGGTCCACTTTGAGAGATATACTAACCCTAGCTTTATGGTATTGCCTTTCAGCAACATACACGCGTCTATAATAGTTGATTATGATTACTCTAAGCCTTCTAAGGGGACTGCAACATCATTAATGTTAATTTTGCTTACCCTGGCTTTTATATATTGTCTTTCACCAATAATACGGGTGTCGTCGAATTGCTCATTCGCTGGACCACGACCGGAGCAGAGGCGCGGCTGTACAGTGTCACAGCACAATGGAAAATTTAATGGCTTATGCAAATGCAATTGTAAATGTAAATTTAAAAGCAATTGAAAATGTAAATCTGAATGCAATTGAAAATACGAATCTATAGTATCTAAATATAATGTCTATGTGATTGCAGATGCAAATTCTAATGTATAGCTGTAATGACGAATGAAAATCTATATCTAAATGCGATCATAAATCTAAACCTAATCGTAAATGCAGTGTAAATAATTTTATGACTTTAAGTGCAATTGCAAAGCTAATCTAAATTATGCAGTTATAAATTTCATCTAAATTTAACTGCAAATTTAATCTACAGCAATTATTGCAAATCTGAATCTGAATACAATGAAGGCTCTCGACCGAGAAAAACTTAAACACAACAACGAAAGAGCGAAGGATGGCTGCAGTGTGTCAGCGACAATCTCAATCAAACGAATATATAATTGGATTATTTAGTGTTAAGCTTCCTGCTGTTTAGCCGACCTGCGTGTCGTGCGAAGTGGGCCGTATTTCGTATAGCCTGTATCTGTTATCATTCTGCGGTTTGTCAGATGAATTTTATTAAACGAATATAGATTTGAGTGAACGAATGATCGAATGAAAAGCGTCCTACGTCGCTTGGCGCCTCTGGACAGGTGCTCGTGTTGTAGTAGCAGAAATCAAAGGTCACTTCGCAGCGCGCCCCAAGGGTGTTCGGAGATGAGTCGCCTTCACTCGTCTGAGAAAACGCGGCGATCACCGACACCTAGCGACAAGAAAGTGAAAGGCAAGGGTGCATAGATGTTTACATACAACACCAGATCATGAACGAATTGACGAAGTAGCTGACAATATGCAATTATGGAGGAGTATTGTACACGACGCTGCCGACCTTCCCATTGAGGATGGCTGGGAATAGAACGGAAAAACTGCTGCTGTTGGTTTATGGATAGCACCAAACTAAAAAGATGTGTTGTTACATGTTCAACGACACTGCCATATCGAAGATGATTAGTGTCACCACGCTATTTAGGTCCCCGTGGACGGACCGTGCTAGCCCGAGATTTTGAATATCTGAAATAGCCACCTTCGGAGATCGAACCGCGGCCCGCACGCTCTCTGTCACACAGAGTCGCGTAATCGTAATCGTAATCTCGAGACTTCTACAGCGCCCACAAAAGCCAAGTCAATCGTAATCGTAATCTCGTACAGACGTGCGGCCATAGACCTTAGCGATGTGGCCAAAAAGATGTATTTAATTGCTTCTTATTATAATCCATATATTGCCGAACCAACAGCAGAAGAGTAGTACTTCGGGCTCAACGACACTTTACTTTAACAGCAGAAGAAACGAAATTGGCGAATATCTAGCGTTGTGAACAAGCGATAAAAAGGTGTTTAAAGTAGTGACAAACATCGCTTGTATTGTTGATAATTATGTCTGAGTATAATGGAAATTATGGAATAGAATTAAATGAATTAAAATATTCTCTATTAGTCGAACAATTTCAATTTTACAAACTGCATTGTGGCTTAAAAGAGCTTCTTTCAAATATATTCTAAAGCTCACGCTCTTAACTCAAAATATTGATAGGCCTATATTCTCATAATTTCTACATATCTGTTTCAATTTGCGCGCGCTTTAAACATATTTAATTTTAAAAACGCGCAAATACATCAATTAATGCAAACATATTTTACGTGATCAGATTTCATGTCAAAAACGACATTTTAATGGATGGACACGTCTTCTTTAATCTAGTCTACTTACCTGGCCAGGTAGTTGTCCAGGATTGAGGTATCGCTCCATGTACTGCGCTGCCACTCCTTTGTTGTCGGAACTGACGAGGTGATTGGACTTCTTCATACTCGTCTCGTGAACGCCGAAAAAACTAATTTAAAAACATGTTAACTGAGAAATAATACCAGAGCATAGATTTCATAAATAATATTCAGTTAATTGAAATTAATTTTAAATTTAAATTAATTGGAATAAATTAGATTCTAATAAATGCACCAAGTCGACAATTAGATGATTTTAGGGCATTGAGATGTTGCGGTGGACACGAAAGAAGGTGGAGCCACGGATATAATACAGTCTGCAGGATGAAGTCCTATAGTCTGAATGGATGCAATTCAGATGCTAAGAGGAAGTCACACAGACAGACAGACAGACAGACAGACAGACAGACAGACAGACAGACAGACAGACACACACACAGACAGACACACAGACAGACACACAGACAGACACACACAGACAGACCATCGCGCAGACAGACACAATTCACGCAGAGACAGACAAGTAAAAGGAGAGAGAAATATATAGAGAGACAGACAAAGAGACATAGAGAGAGACAGATACAGCGATAAAGAGACACTGCAGATAGTTCGTCGTAATCGTAATGTAATCTTAAAATTTCTAGAAAGCCGCTCGAAATTCAAGTGCAGGGCACCAGCTTATTCACGAGCGCTGTATCAAATCAGAAGACAAAGACTGGTAGAGAGATAGAGACAGCCATAGGCCGGCGAGAAAGATATAGAACCAGAGAAACAGCGACACATAGACACAAAAAAGACAGAGACGGAGGCAGAGACAGAGACAGAGTGACAAAGACACGGACACACGGAAGGGCAAACACATTCTGTCTTTGCCTCTCAGTTTAAGCTATTCTTCAATATATTATACATAATTATGTACGGTCTTTGTTCAAGAGGCAAACCTGATCAATCCCAAGTTCGCCCCACTCTCATCCTGCGCTTTCAGCAAAACCATCGTCTTATCCGTGTCCTGATCGCCCCATCTAAAGCAAAGCAAAAAACAAAGCAACGAGATTTGAATTCAACTCTAATGCAATAGAATCTCCAGAGCTTAGCGACATCTGGATTAGTTACCGAACAGCGGCTGTGCGTGATATCAAAGATCATTAGCGTATAGCCCTCCTCCATCACCTTGTCCTGCGACTGGCATTACAAGATTTCGAGAAATGACGGAGTTACGACTTTTAGGCTACAGCCGTTTTGTATCGAATATTGACCTTTGACGAATTATTTTGCTAACATGTGTCGACTTTAGTCATTATTAATTTTTCAGTCGCAGACCGTATTCTGAGTTAAAAACGACTTTACACATAAGCATGCAGGTCAACATTCAAGGACAGCAATAATCAGAGTAGTGTGAAAGAGAAACGTCCCTCGCATTCGATCATCAACCCCGCACCCCCCGGGAGAAGTCTATTGTGTGAATGCTATTCAAAAACATGCACTAACTATTTTGACCATAATTTTGCCAATGTAAAACTACAGCGTTCTGTTTGTTGTTTATTGAACTAAACGAATATACATAACTAGTCTTGGTCGGAGGGAGCGCTTCGATTTGCTTTATTGTGGGTTGAAAGGCACTAATTCGAAGGCGTGTAAAAGAGAACTCTAAATTTCACTTCGAAAAACCAACGACTATTTTGTTTAAAAATTACGATCATTTTAATTTATTTCTAAGACTTGTGGATTTGTTTTCCGTCTTCAGTTGGTTTCATTTGTTGCCGAATTCGTACAAGCAATTAACTGGCACAGACAGACTTTTATTCTGACAACGACGATGACGATGACTATGACAACAACGATGACGATGATGATGAATATGATGATGATGTTGATGATGAAAATGATGATGATGATGATGATGATGACTATGATGACTACGAGGATAACGGCGGTGATAATGAGGTCGTTGACTTGTGAGTGACCTTACTCATCTAGTTCGCTCTGTGGGTTGTTCCAGTATGCGTATGGACTTCGATTGGCGCTGGCGTTGAAGAGAAGACCGGAGTTAAGCAAGATAGTAGCTGGCTGGACATCTTCATATGCGCGCACGATACTCTAACAACAGCAACGACCATCATTCATTCATTCATTCATTCATTCATTCATTCATTCATTCATTCATTCATTCATTCATTCAATCAAACATTCATTCATTCATTCATTCAATCAAACAATCATTCATTCATTCATTCATTCAATCAAACAATCATTCATTCATTCGTTCATTCGTTCATTCGTTCATTCATTCATTCATTCATTCATTCATTCATTCATTCATTCATTCATTCGTTCGTTCGTTCATTCATTCATTCGTCCGTTCATTCATTCATTCGTTCATTCATTCATTCATTCATTCATTCATTTATCAATCGTTTTTCATCCAAACGTTCATTCATTCGCCCGTTATAATTCATTCATTCATTAATATAAATCAATCGTGTATATGTAACCTAACTCTCTTTCAAGACACGTAGGCTACTCAGAGGCGATTTCAGTCAAATCACTGCAATGTGAATTAAATTAAATTTCAATAGAGAATGATGATCGTTCCTCGTTCGTTGATGATTGATTTACTGATTGATTGATTTGCTGATTGATTGATTGATGGAATGATGGAATGATTGATTGACTGACTGACTGACTGACTGACTGACTGACTGAGTCATTGATTCGTTTTTCGATCGTTCATTCATTCAATCATTCATTTTCCTTTGTTCCTTTCGGCAGACTGAATTGTTTTATCTCTTTATAATTGAGAAATCAGGGGTATCGTAATGAAACATGCAATTCTGAAAATATCGTCTCTACAGTCTTTTGTACAAGTTGCATAGTTAGGAAAGTAAGTAAGTAAGTAAGTAAGTAATCATATTATTGTATAAGTAAGTAAGTGAGCAAGTAAGTAAGTAAGTGAGTAAGTAAGTAAGTAAGTAAGTAGGTAAGTAAGTAAGTAGATACTATGTTACTCCAGTTGCAAACGCACGATTGGAATTCAACATCATCATGATTAATAAATTGAAGTAACAATTGATTAGAAAAGATGTAAATTAAATTATAAGATGAGAGAAATTTTAGTGAAATATTAATGAAATATTAATAAAATGTTTAGTTGACGGCATGCGGTGAGGGAAGGAAGAGACGCGGAAGACCAAGGAAGAGATGGTTGGATGAGATACAGGAAAAGTCTGGCATGAGCCTGGAGCAGCTAAGAGAGGCGACAAGAGAGAGGAGACACTGGAGAGGATACATCAAAACTGTCACCAGAGTTCCAAGAGCTGACGGCACCAGGTTAGTTGTGCAATTCAACAATCTGTTCAAACCGTTAATTGGCTCTACAAATCCTGTAGCTGTATAAACAGTACCATAATTGCAGAAACACTGTACCTCGATAAATCATGTATGCCTATACATGTCCTGTACCTCCATAAATCCTATAATACCTGTACAATGCCGTTGACGGTGACATCGTAGGTGAGATTGACGAATCCACCGCATGCCGTCTGATACATCCAGAACGTGTGATAACCTCCTGGTCCAGCGTGGGTGTGAGTGGCCGTCAGCAGTACGTTCTCCTCGCTTAACAAACCATTGTAGATTCCATTCAGCTGCTCCATTACCTGCAATGAAACCAACCAAACATCAATAATTATTATTAGAACAAACTGGTTCCGCTATTACCACTAGAATTTTATAACCCCACGACTGTTCGTACTCTGACAGTGCCAGGCCCAAGCCTGGATGAAGGAGGAGGGCTATGCTAATGATGTTTGTTTGTTTGTATGTGCACTTGTTATAGCGCCCTTTCAAGCCCTCTTTACTCAGAGGCGCTCCCGAATGCAGAGCGGACACTGCATCGGAGTTTCACGCCGAAGTGCTGAGCAATTGTGAGTGAAGGACTTGCCCAAGGTCCTTACGAAGCGAGGTGGATTTGTGATCAAATAGCTAAATAGACAACATAGGCCTATATACAGCTAGCCTACTAATACAACGACTGGGCTGCGAGATGTAACCTGAGCCTGAATGAAAAGAAAACTCAGAAGATGTTATTCCGCCGCCAACGCAAGAGGGCGGCGGATAGGAGACAATCCATGAAGAACCAATCCCTGGCGGGATAGGAGACAATCCGTGGAGAAGTGCCAGGACTTCCAAGGGTCCATGGCATGGTAATACTGGCGGGGAGATAATGAGTGAACATAATTTTTTATCAGCTTCCAGATGCATATGAACCACAAACGAAATTGTCGACTCTGCGAGTCATGACCAACATTGTACAATGTACAGTGTTGCCAATGGGCAGACATGAGATTTTGCCCACAGGCAATGTTTAATCTACCTGTAGACTTTCATGGGGTAAGTCAGGGGAGGATGTTCCCGCCAAGAATGACATTAACAAGAAAAAATCGTCAATTGTTGTGTACATGTAAACACGTACCATTCTCGCTCCACTAGAAAATTAAACGTGCGACAAATCCCCACCTCAGAAATTTATATATGCAAAAAATGGTGTTACAATATACTTATCTAACAATTTGAGAAAGTCATCAATTTTTAAAATAGTAAAAATGATATGATTTTTCGGAAATTTTTGCTGAGAGACTAAAAAGGTCATCCAAAAAATTACTGTATCGACTGTGAGGTTTAATTTTCCATTTCATGACGGTTTGATTCTCGTAAGTCATAGTTTCGTGACTTGTGCATGGGCATTAGCAATCAATACGTTACTAATTATTACGATTACAATAGAAAAGTCCTGTTGGACGTACGTACCGCTAAGTGGACAGCTTGTGAGATCATTGTTACTTCAGCCACAACGAATGCGACTGTTTTGATGCCGTCACTGAAGACAAACGCTCGACTGTACTGCCTCAGGTGAATCCCTCTTGCGTCCTGGTTTGGACTGGCGTAACCGTACTGCAAGCAAAGAAATATCGGTTCAATGCACACCTTTTTTATATAAATAATTTTTCACATAATTATTAACATTGGATTTGCGAGTACATTATCTAGTAAATAAATATTATACAGTAAATACATTATTATAGTAAATGAATGGCAAATAGAATATAGCAATGATAATAAAGGTAATTTTTATAAATCTATTTGTCCAATTGTGGATACAAATATAAAATATCTTGAACCTTACAGGCACAAGGAAGTCCAGATTTCTAGATTAGCCGAGGAGTGGCAAATACTAATCAAAGATTATACATTATGAAAAGACATTATAACGGTTTATGTGATACTTGTCACGTGATGGAGACAATCCCTCATCTTTTACTTGACTGTAAAAAAGAAGACATTGACATGGTTTTAAGAAATAAATATTTTGATCCTGAAAAAATAATAGCCTCGAAGCCATTTCAGCGGCGATTAGTATTTTAGTTGCAGATGAAAATATTGATAACAAACCACGAAGTGGGATGACGGATGAAAATCTGCTGGCCAAAACAAGAGGCGGGATGATTTTTATGATTTTTTAGTGCAATAAATGCGATGATTGATGCAAATTTCAGTTTGCAGGGGGGTGATGTTTAGGAGAGGGTAATTTGAAACCTTTACACCGGAACAGCTATTAATCTACTACGTCTACGTTCGTGTCTCTGCATTTAAATGGGTCAGATTGAAAATGATTAAAAGGTGTTTAAATGGAGCACATCAATGATGGATGGATCCGATTTGACCAGGGTCTATGACAACAGAGGCCTCGAGGCCGTTACCATGGACAGAAATTTGCTCGGCATATTACAGCACTTAAGAGCAAGATTCTTGAATCAAGTGTCAGTTATATATTTATCTAGCACCCGTTTAAATGTTCTAAAGGTGTCTTAAGCGAGCAGCGGTAACTCACCAAAGCGCCTTCTGACGCTAATCCGGTTATATCGGCGATTCCACGACCGATGGAAAGACCATCTGCCAGCAAGAAGGTGAAAAACATTGCGGCAAACAAAGCCAATATCACACGACTCTCGGATCTCATGGTGGCAGAAGTTTAACGCCAAAATCCAATGACTCGGTTGTTAGTTTTTAGCTTTCAAAGGTCTTCACAGCTAACTTCTCGGGTGTATAAGCTTGAGTCTAGAGTTTCGTCCACAGTTGATGAATGATAAATTTGATATAATACGGACCTACAGCGAATTAATTAGCTGTAGTTGTCAATGTATATTGTAATGTTCTATATCGTTAAGGATGCCAGACGCTGACGAATGACAAGGTTTTATGGTTTATCGGTTTTAAGGACTTAATCGTAATGTGTGAAAATTGAAACATGGTGGTTATCTAGAAACAAGGTCTTTGATTGTGATGATTACGAGGGACTTTCTCAAAAGGCATTGCAACTAAATACGGCAATCGCATAATTCATTCACGCAGAATTTAAATAGCGCCACTGAAAGGTTTTCAGATTAGGCCTATAGTTCGGAACTTTGCTGGTTGCCATCTCGTCACGACTCTGAGAATTTGCCAGTTTTGAAGGATCATTATGATTTGTAACTAGTTTTTCCTCTGAAATATGTACTTTGTAACTCGCAGTTCGCAATTTGTAGTTTGCAATTTGTAGTAGCCTAGTGATTATGATCATATGATCATGATCAGACAATAGAGCGCCATATAAATCATCTTGAAGCATTTCTGAAACTGTCTTAAACTCTCAACCATCCAGTCATATCGCCAGGGCTGTTTTAAAGAAATTTTTAGAACTGCACATTCTCTTCTCTCCTTTCTCATCCTCCATGTTAAATTACTCCCAATCTGGGGAAAATGACCTATTTTTTACTAGTTTTAACTGCACGGAACGTGACGGAAGTGTTTCTACAACTGCACGAATCCGTTTAGAACTGCACATTTTGTGTAGAACAGTAGAACTGCACGTTAAAATGTCCTGCATATCGCATCCTTTAATAAGCAATCCATTCACACGCCAGCATCAAACATGTCTTGGAAAATACAACCACGACACGTTTCTGACGAATGTAAATTCTTTACAACGACCAGAATATTTGTTTTGCATTCGACTTCCGGCGTTACACGAAAAGCATCTAAGCTTAGTATTTTTTCGGATAAATGTTCGAAACAACGCCTATTTGACCTATTTCTCGATCCGTTCTCTGCAGACGAAATTAATTAGCCTTGGGTTTTGCGTGATCTAGGCGAGGATATAGGCGCGATAAAATGTGGGAAAAGATAGATGCACTCCACGTAAAATATTATATAGATGAATCGGAGTTTCCTGCTGAAAATGGATATCGGGTATCTTTAGCAATCCTCATAACTCTGTAAACACCTTTAAAACGGGTTTAAACTATGTTATAATACGTTCCATACAGATCTGAAGAACACATTACTTTTGGGACATGTTTAAAACTGTTTAATTGAGGCTATAATATTATACAGTTCTAGCTGAACTTGTATATTCGTTTAATTTAAAATCAGACAATTCCTGGTGACACACCGCACTCAGTTACACGTCAAAAAATGTAAAATGAAACACATAAATTATAATAAAGTATAGTAATAATAAAGTTAAAAAATTAAGTAGCGGCAGCCATAAACAGGCGCCAATCCGTCTGGTTGTTGATGTTAATGTTAGAGGAAAAGGTTTCTTGAGTACGTAGCCATTATGTCCTGCTAAAAATCAGACAATTCCTGGTGACACACCGCACCCGGTTACACGTCAAAAAATGTAAAATGAAACACAGAAATTATAATAAAGTATAGTAATAATAAAGTTAAAAAATTAAGTAGCGGCAGCCATAAACAGGCGC
Source organism: Lumbricus terrestris (assembly GCA_949752735.1). NCBI lineage: Eukaryota > Metazoa > Annelida > Clitellata > Crassiclitellata > Lumbricidae > Lumbricus > Lumbricus terrestris. The sequence goes on from OX457044.1 coordinate 53,133,021, forward strand.
CAATCCGTCTGGTTGTTGATGTTAATGTTAGAGGAAAAGGTTTCTTGAGTAGCCATTATGTCCTGCTAAAGATGTAGGCCTACTCGGAAGGATAAATGCCGATGTTATAGCTCCAGCCATCTTGCCTGGAGCTATAACTTCGGCATTTAATCTTCATATTGATCGTAGTAAAAGATGATGAATGTTGTAATATGCGCATAAACTAGTCCAATGCTGCAGCCCTACAGCGAAACTCTTGGATGACGCGATTGACGCGGTAATTCATTGTAGACAAAGAAGCGACAGTCATGATGTGAAGATAGATGTTGAAATCGTCCGAAACGCGCAAATTACGCACAGTTTCCTCGGAAGGCATAAAAGAAACAGACCAGGTGGCATGATATAGAATCCAAGTAGTGAAGTCTTGTCTTGTTGTAGTGTTATTGTCAAATTCTGAAAGTCTCCAAATGTAGGAAGCAGTTGCGGGTTTTAGTTGTTACGAGAAACATTACCGTCACGTGTTGTATAAAATAAAATATCCTTCTTGAGCACGTAATTCCTCGAAATAACTCTGCAGGCATCGCAGAATCGGATTAGGACGCATTATTTACACGTACACAACATTCGATCCTTAGTCAGGAAACGGCTGAAAACTCAAGAAAATCCCATATTTCCTCTAAACGAGTGCAGACCGCTACCGGAAGCGCGGCCATGCAAGAACCAAATTCAAACTACCCGGCATTGCCCGGGAAATTTCGGTTTTTAGTCCCCAGCCACGCTGACCCCGCTCCCACTTCGCCTTTCTCAACCCGCCTTCTTCCATCGGCCCCAACCCGGCCCCAGTATGGGACCGCCCTGCGTATTATCAATTGTTTTTAATAGAATTTTGCAAAAACGCGCGCTATAAAAATTGGTCGTCTAATGTGAGGTCAAGAAGTAATGACGTCATAAATCTATGCGTTCTTCTAAAGTGACCAATCTTAAATTCCGCGTTAGCTTTCGGATATAAAAATTAAATGTTTCAAACTCGTGAAAAGGTAAGATTTTTGGATCGCGAACCCCGCTAGTGATGTTCGCGGGTGCTAAGAAGTTGTTTTGTAATTATTTGAAAACATCTTTCGCGTGGATCAGAAGATCAGCCACACTGTTACAGTTTCTCTTACAGGTTTAGATGATATGCATTAGACACGCTGCAAGACGTGACTTCTAACATAATTATGTCTCACCGCATACAGGTACCGGTTACATCAAATCAAGATAAGTCTACTTTATTGCTATCATTGATCTTATAAGAAAAGTTTATTTGCGTTTTCTATGGTCTGAGAGGTGTATGATTTTTTGAGCACTTACATAAATACAAAATTACCTGTAATTAGAAACTATCAGCCAAGACCGATAAATTATGATGAAATCGACAAATGTTAGTTTCATTTTGTAACCCAACAAGCATATGATTGACTTGCGCATGCACACACGCTGATTCAACCAATGAATTCCCGTCTAGACTCTAGAGTATACACAGAAAATTCAGAGTTTTTTTTAGCACGTAGTATCGCTAGCGACGCCATCCCCAATTAGCCATAGGGTCTTCTGCATCCCTGGGTAGTCGACAGTCAGCATATATACCTGCCTTTTAACCCCCCCATCATGCATAACGTTGCACAGTCATATTAAATGGCCACTACTTAATTCGTACTTACTTTGTCAACACGTGATCAATATTACTATGATGCCAATCATTTTTTTACGAAGGCGTATTTTAATTAAACGTACAAACCCATACACGCGCGTGCACACACACATACACACAGAGCAATTTCTTCTACCAGATTTAATAAGCTCTTAAGTGCTATAATACGCCGAACAAATTTCTGTCCAGAGTAACGGCCTGTGTTGTCAAAGACCTTGCGGTCAAATCGGATCCTTCCATCCTTCCATGTTACTTGACCAAATCAAAGTCATATAGATCTCGATTATTTACAGATCTGAGAGAATAAAACACATGTTACTTCCAACTATTTAACCTGCAGTCTGGTCATCATTGTCTGCTTAACTTTTGCCTATAATTTACCTCTCACCTGTTTACGTTAACAACGCTTACCTTCTTTTTTTAGCAGTCACCCGCTTAGCTCTTCCTGTCTATCATTACCTGCACCCGTTTACCTTTTCACCTGTCAGTTGTATGATTCGCACCTGACTACTCTTCAACAGGTTCCTTTCACCTGATTATCTTTACCTTTATTTGTTTACCGTCATCTGTTGTCCGTTTTACCTGTTCATTGCTACCTTTCTACTTTACGAACCTGTAAATATCGCCTTCCTCTGTTTACCTTTTAACTCTTGACGACTACTTCTTTCCCTGTAGCCCACCTTACCATAATTCAAGGTAAAATACACCCAGATCTTCTACACCTATGGGAGATAATAATTATTATGGCGCACGTAGTAAGATTCTGAGATCGTCCCTGAGAGAGAGTGGCTCTGGCTGTTGGAATCCGTCCGTGAGAAAGCGATAAGAAGACCATCTGCGAGAATATTAATCGACTTTCTGACCACATTGACCTACTTCATTTACATGTACATGACATTGTACTTCCGTCTATAAGCAGCTGGAACCTCACATTGTCTGTACTCTGATAGTCAGACAACGGCGAGGTGCCAGTCCAAAGCTTGGAAAAAAGGGGAGGGCGACGTCAACGTCTCTGACAGCAACAAGATGTCGCCAAACATTGGAGACTTCTATTTCAAACTTGTTTTCACACAAAATCATGTGCATATAGGCCTACCCTTAATATTATAGATCCGGGGCCAGAAATTTTGTTTTCTGACACTTACATTGTATACTTTTAGTCCTGAATTCAAATTAAAGAGGCTGCATCGATCTTACTTTCGGCAGATGGAAAAATGAGTATTTGGATGTGGTGGGCGCCTTCAGTGGCTGCCAGACGATTAAATTTGTCTCATGTAATGATTTGTTTGGTCCTGGGCACGACGTTAAACTGCATCCATCCTCCGCCACAGGGAACCAACAACGTCCCTGCGCCGGTCCTAAGCCCGGACAAAAGGAGGAAGGTTTGCCAGATGGGTGGCGATACGCTGGAAGTAAAAGACCAAGACGACTGAAATCCGCAAAAACCACGGCACAAGTGACATAGCGACCCAGATGCTTCAAGGTGTCATGATGTGGAGCTGTCATGCACAGGCCGGTCAGGACAGACCAGTGGAAAGAGTCGGGGGGGGGGAAGAGCATATAATAATAATAATAATAATAATAATAATAATAATAATAATAATAATAATAATAATAATAATAATAATAATAATAAATACATGGGGAAATGCCTTTTCAACTTCTCTTCATTTGGGGGATACGATTAATACGGGGGATACTCTATTTCGTGACACCCTCGTCTAAGGCAAAATTTATCAACTGGTGACGCTCAATAACCAAGATGTAGTCAGGTTAATATCCAGGGCAGAGGATTAGCCCGTTAGATAGAAAGACAGCTTATGGCAGATAAGGAATTTGAAAGAGATGAGTGACGGGAATGACATAGACGATTGAGAAGGGTTGGCGGTGATAAGATATGGACAGAAAGATAACGAGATAGCTGCACACCACACATAGAAAGAAAGACTGATAAACAGACATACAGAGAGATAGAGAGAGATGGAATATACCGAGAGAGAGACAGACAGACAGACAGACAGAGAGATAGAGACAGACAGAGACAGAAATAGACAGAGACAGAAATAGACGGAGAGGGGAAGAAAAAGAGGTATTAAGCGGAACGAACAGAAAGAGAGGAGAGTTGTAAAATCTAGGTCTGTAATAGCAACCGAATTGTGTTAATAGAAATGCATGGATTCATTTATGCTGCTCGAAAATACGTGGCAACTTAATAAATTTCGATCCGGACTATCAATAGTAAGTTTTTCTATAGCGCACCTTCAATGTTAGCTACTCAGAAGCACTCCCAAACCAGCCATGGCTAAACAAAGCAGTTGCTAAGTTCAATGAAACACTTTTTAAGTAGAAAAATAGTTTCTGCGCTGGCTGTCACTTTTTTACTTTCGTATCTAGATGGTAATGTACATGTAAGCGTTATCTGAGATGGTTCTAGATTACAAATGTCCTATCGATATGGTAATGTAAGCGTTGTCAGGGATGGTTTTAGATTACAAATATCCTATCTATATGGTATAAGGTAAGCGTTATCTGATATATATGGTTCTAGATTACAGATGTCCTATCTACAGGGTGGCTCAAAAAAAAACGTACCACCGGGGAAAATGCGATATCTTCGCAGCCGATTGGGGTTTTTCTGCGAAAATTTCACAATTTGAAGGGGAATGAATATACAACAATCCCTGAAAGTTTCATTTGAAACTTTTCATGTTTGCAAAAGTTACAGCTGTTCAAACTTAAAATTTCGTTTTTTCAATTATCCGGAGAATCATGCTCCAATACAAGTGATTTCATTAGGATGTTTGGCAAATTACAACACACACACATTGATGATGATGTCATACGACCTCACTATGAGCTGTAAAGAAGCTGTTTATGAAGCAATCTGCTGGTATTTGGTGATATTTTATAGATTAAGGTCTCAATTGGTGAACCCAAACAATGAACGTCATGGGCAAAGTTTCTGCAAAAGATAAAATGGGAACTCGGACTTTGCATGAACAGAGACTGAGACATCGCGTGATCATAGCAAAATACCCAGTGAAAAGTGGAGCCTGAGCACATTGAAGACTATCTGCAAACGGGTTTATGTAACGAAGATCAGATGTCGGAAGAGAGGCAGGAAGTGGTCGCTTGATCTGACGGAAAAAGCGCGATTTTCACGAAATTCGCTTGGTAATCGAAAGGTCAAGTTTGCAAAGCAAATCGTGGTTTCGGCATCAGATATGCCGGCGTGTGTTGCGGCTGCAAGAAAAGACTGCAATTAATCCCATTCAGTAGGTTAGATGTCAAACTCATCATTGAACTCGCTTACCCAGACTCATTGAAGACCAGGTATGCTCTAACATCTGGTTTTATTATGCAGCAGGACAGTGCGCCTGCTTGCTCGCACGGCAAGGTTGATTATGATGGCGCTACCTTATTGACATCAACTGAAGTAAATGCATTGGCAAAGATGATTTACAAACTCGCCAGACCTTAACCCTCTTGTTTATCACGTCTGGGGAGCTATGCTGGAACGCTGCAAGACATTTAATCCCAAGTTGGAGAACATTGGCCAGCTGAAGCAAGTCTTGCTGCTAATGTGGGGTCAGTTGCCGCAGGACCCGACCAACAAGGCCATACTAAGCTTCACAAAAAGAATTTGAGCTTGTGTTAAGGCAGAGAGTGGACACTCTCATTATACCTTACAATAAACTGCAAAACCGAATGCTGAGGTCGTAGGGAAAAGTGATATCATATGACATGGAAATCTACAAGTGACGTAAATTTTCCGCGGATATTTGAAAAAACGAAATTTTAAGTTTGAACAGCTGTAACTTTTGCAAACATGAAAAGTTTCAAATGAAACTTTCAGGGATTGTTGGAAATTCATTCTCCTACAAATTGGGATATTTTCGCAGAAAAAGTTCAATCGGCGGCGAAGATATCGCATTTTCCCCGGTGGTACGTTTTTTTTTGAGCCACCCTGTATATGGTAATGTAAGCGTTATCTGGGATGGTTCTAGGCTACATAGACTACAAATGTCCGATCTATATAGTAATGTAAGCGTTATCTGAGATGGTTCTAGATTACAAATGTCCTATCGATATGGTAATGTAAGCGTTATCAGATATATGGTTCAAGATTACAAATGTCCTATTTACATGGTAATGCGACCGCTATCTGATATGATTCTTGATTACAAATATCCTACCTATATGGTAATGTATATAAGCGTTATCTGGGATGGTTCTAGACTACATAGACTACAAATATTTTAATGTCCTATCGATATAGTAATGTAAGCGTTATCTGAGATGGTTCTAGATTACAAATGTCCTATCTATATGGTAATGTAAGCGTTATCTGAGATGGTTCTAGATTACAAATGTCCTATCTATATGGTAATGTAAGCGTTATCCGGGATGGTTATAGACTACAAATGTCCTATCTATATGGTAATGTAAGCGTTATCTGATATGATTCTAGATTACAAATGTCCTATCTATATGGTAATTTAAGCGTTATTTCATATGGTTCTAGATTACAAATGTCCTATCTATATGGTAATGTAAGCATTATCTGAGATGGTTCTACTTTCCTATCTATATGGTAATGCAAGCGTTATCTGGGATGGTTCTAGATTACATAGACTACAAATGTCCTATCTATATAGTAATGTAAGGGTTATCTGATATGGTTCTAGATTACAAATGTTCTATCGACATGGTAATGTAAGCGTTATCTGAGATGGTTCTAGACTACAAATGTCCTATCTATATGGTTATGTAAGCGTTATATGGGATGGTCCTAGACAACAAATGTCCTGTCTATAGCCTATGGTAATTTAAACGATATATCTGGGATGGTTCTAGACTACAAAATTTAATGTCCTATCTATATGGTAATGTAAGCGTTATCCGGGATGGTTCTAGACTGCAAAATGTCCGATTACATTGTGGGTTGCTTTCAATTGCTATGCTCATTATACACTTACAAAGAGGATTCTACCTTTTGATCAGGTTGTACATTATGACGGAATATTTACTATTTGCAGACAGACAGACAGGCAGACAGACAGACAGACATACTGATAGATGGACACTAAAGCAATCACCCAGATAGACAATCTCTGATACAGGCACAGGGAGTCAGACAACCCTTGCACAGATAAACCCAGAATTATACAAACATTAAGATACGTGTATCTATACCAATTGAAGACTTGAGGACAAGTACAAATACGGAGACATATATATAGTCAGAGAGAGACATGCAGACATACACACGGGCACACAGACGACAGACGCACAAACCGGTAGACAGACAGACAGACAGAGGTTGGAGATGAGAGGGAAAGGTCCACCGAAACACGGAGATATCTTTGTCCTTTTCTAAGAGAGACATTCAAACAAAGCCAGATAGAAAGACAAACGAAACCACAGACCAAAACAGACATACAGACAGACAGACGGACAAACAGACAGACAGACAGTGTGACGGGCGTGTGTGTGATGCCTTTCCGGCGTGACAGTTGCGTCCTGTTTTCAAGTGTTTGCACTGAGCTTAGCAGGTTCGCCCATGCAGCGAGAGAGAGTGAGAGACCCTCAATTATAATAGTCGGGGCCTCGGGACGTTCGATTGCCAGCTTCCCTCTTCGCGGTGTCAATCAGATCAGTCCCCCTCCTGTACTACAACACTCATTGTTAAAACCCGAGACAAGGGCTAGTAAAGACAACCGTTTTGTAGGACACGCATTAACGAATCAAATGCCAGCACAAAATAATAGCTTATAATTTTTTTCCATCTATTTGACTACCTGTCTGTCTGTGTCCTCGTCTGTATGCGTGCTTGTGTGTCTGTTTATCTGTGTGTTTGTGCGTCTGGCTTAATTGTCTCTCTGGTTGACTATCTGTGTGTCTGTTCCTCTATTCACCTGTGTGCATGTGTATATCCATGTGTGTCTGTATATCAAAGCTTTATGTCTCTCTCTGTCTGTCTATCGGTGTGTCTCACTATTTCACTGTGTCTTCGTGTATCTATCTGTCTTTCTATTTGTCATTGCCTCTGTCTATATGTAGGTCTATCCGTTTTATCTCCATGTTGCGGATACATCATCATTATTTTCCCTACACTTAAGATTTCCAGTTTTCTACGTTATAATAATAATAATTATAATACCAGTCCTGCAGTAATTTTTGCGTTGAGTGATATTAGCCTACGCGTAATTTTAATGAATCATTTTGTCCCACAAATCACCACGCACTTGCAGATGAGCAAGGTTCACGTATACATGAACGCCCTGCGGCCCAGGTATTCACGCATATATGCACAGACTTTCAGGCAAACAGACAGGTACATGGATAGACTCAGTCTATTGACTGTCAGTTTGTCTATGCATTCAGCGATAATTATTATACATGTATGTACCTACATGTACATAGCCAACATGCATAATAAAGGCCTTATATATATATATATATATATATATGATATAATACATGATTACATATATACACATAGGCCTATGTATGTGTATATATATATATATACCTGTATGCAAATATGGATGCATATGCTGATGCATATACATACATGCAGCGATTTCAATTTATGGCGGGAAGACTGCATGTATTAAATTGATCAGTTAGCAGGTGCACTTGTCAAAGTTCTTAACACAGCGACAAGTGGCATTTGATAGTAGACACACTGCAGTCATTGGAGTCTAAGAATTCTACCATGGTAGAAGTTCTTACAATCTTGCAAGACAACGAAATTATTGCAACCTTATAGATTGCTCCGGGATTGTTTCTTTGCAGTGTACACGGTACGTTGTTTTCGGAATTTTTTTAAAATCTGTCTGTCGCTGAGTCAGGGCTTTTTTTAACGTGCAGTTGTACACAAAATGTGCAGTTCCAAATGGATTTGTGCAGTTGTAGAAACACGTAGAAGCCCTTCAGTGCAGTTAAAACTAGTTGAAAAAGGTAATTTTTCTCCGATTGGGAGTAATTTACCATGGAGGATGGGAAAGGAAAGAAGGGTTTGTGCAGTTCTAAAAATTCCTTAAAAACAGCCCTGCGCTGAGTTATTGTAAAGATATTATTTCCAGGAGAATTTCCTAACTTTGTTGCAAACCATTTATTAGTTTTAATATTCTACACGCAACAAAATTGCATGATATGTGACAGAAACTAAACAGAAGTGGGATTGTTCTTATTTCATCACGGAGAGACTGTTTTGGGGAGAGGCCTCAATTAGTGGCTCAAACTGTTGTATGATTTGTCATCGGCTCAAAAGAATTAGGCAGGGGAACTGCGCATCTCTCGCGTTTCACTATTATGGGACCTTGAATTTTAATTTAAAATGTTTCCCTCTTCAATTAGCACCTGCTGTTATCATAGTTGTATAAAACTCCTTTTTGTTTTTTTCTTTTTGTCCAAAAAAACGGTTTTCCGTTTTTATTTTTCGCATCGTTTTATTCCGTTTTTGATTTTTCGTGTAACTTTATTTATTTACTGTTATTATTTACCTTTAATTTATTTGTCTGATATTCCTTGCGGTTTGACCGTAATTTTGGCTTTGTAATAAAGTTATGGTTTTTCCGATTTATAAGAAATTGCATAAACAAGGTTTTCAAGTTAAAAATGCATAATTTTCCGTGTCCGTTTTTTTGTCCTTTCCCCCCGTCTTTTATTCCGTTTTCATCGGTTTTTACATCTATGGTTGATACAAATCAAACGGTTTGTGCTATCTATTTTTAAGCACGAGAAACTTCACTATGCAAAAGCATTATCATGATTTTTGTTTATTGGAGTTTGATAATTATTCTAAATTCTTGCGTTCCCGTCTCGCAGTTTCGTAGATCAAGTCTTTATCTTAGGCAGCTTTGTGTACCAGTGCTATCCGTTCCAAGTCGTTGATTCCTTCACTCCGATACGCAGAGCGAATTTGTTCTCCCTATATGACTCGAACTTTCACTGTGATTCTTAAAGGCTTCAGTATTGTCATTCCATCTTTCGCTGGCCCTTTTGCATCACATGTTCGAAAACCATTCTTTTCTCTCGTGGTTTGGTGCCGCCGTTTCGGGAGTGCCTCTTGGGGTTTATCTTTGAGTGGCGCTATATAAATCTATGATCACTATTACATCTTTAAATTACATTATGGACTAAATGCTGCTGAATTGCACTTTCATGAATAGGTGAAGAACCGGAAAATCAAAGGAGTTGAATGTTGTGGTCCGTGGGTGACTCCGAGTGGTTGATGGTTCTCGTAAAGTGTCTGACAGTAATACACACTCTGCAGGTTCACATCAGCCATACGGGTAGCCCGGTGACGTCACGTCCGAACGAAACCAAAACCTGTTTCAGATAATTTGCGACGACTCAAGGATGACAGCGAAATTGGTTGGAGGAGACGCCTTTGTGTATTACTGTGGAATAGTGGAGCAAGTTTAGTTTACCATTTAACGATTGATATTGTAAACATTATTAGCTTAATTGAGTAAGACTAGGTAAGTAATAATATTCCTTATTAAACTTCTCGCAAACGCACAGTGATTTAGAGAAAAATATTTATGCAAAGTAATAAAAATGCTCATAATAAAATTTCTTGTCACAGTTGAAATTAACTAATAATTAACTAATAAATTGCGTGCTTTGGCTATTATTAGTTACGTCAGTTTATATCGGCTTCAAAACCTATTTTTATATAAATAATAAATAGTCAACATTTACTTAGGAACATTTTAATAATAATCTCGTAGACAGACTAACTCAATTGAATCATGGTATAATACAGAGTGTTCAACAATATTAATCTCTTTGCGTAAAAGAGATCGTGCCACGAAGAGTTCAGCGTGATTGGCTGGCATACGTTTGCGCCATTCCGAGATTGGTTGACTTACGGTAACGTCGTTCCTAATTGGTTGGAATTAAATACAGCAATCGGTTGCTATGGTTTCCAGATCAACTTACAGTAGTGTCATTCTCACACTGATTTTACACACATCTGAACCAATCTGAATCTTTCTTATGTTACAAATGTAGATGTTTGTTATCTTATGCAATATGAACCCTATGGGAAAAAATTCCAAATTCGTAACCTTTCGTCTAGACTCTTGAAGGGACTACTTTATCGAGCTATGCGATACTTCCGTATCCCGACGCGGGCGTAAGCAGGGAACTACTTCCCGCTTCGTTCTGGATCTGGGCATCCGATGTAACCATGGTTTCTGGATCCTCTTCTATCGGCTCTGGATTGCCCAATTGCCGAGATCGGAGATAGCGATACAGGAAGACTCCGCCGACAATAAACAAAGCGACCATAACAATAGCCAATACGGTTACTGCTATTGCGGCTGCGCTAGACCCGCTGCCGTGGGGAGGGGGGTCGCCAACGGTGAAGGTGAAGTTGTCCGTACCTGCTGCGTTCGTCCATTCGAGGATGTAAGGGCCGTGGCGATAGGATTCGCTGTTGGTGAGAGTTAGGCGTGCAAGAATCGTCAAATTGTTCAATAGTATCTCCTCCACCTTGGGGTCCCCCTAGGAAGAAATGTAATGTAATTTTTAGAGATGTAATGGTTTTAATGTATTACAATTACCGATGTTTATCCGTGCCACACATAAACGGCGTTAGAGAGATCTGCAATTCACCGACGCTATATAAAATCAAATCCACAAAGACCAGGTCGCTTCATTTGTTACGATGCCAGGACACAATTCTGGGAGGTGCATCGAGGGGAGGGCATGGTGGTATACGGACCCACGGTGGAAAGTATTGATGATGGTGGTTGTGGAACACCAGCAAGGACACTCGAGATAGCTTACCAGTTGAGTGGTTGGTTTTCGGTCGTGAACGGAAGGCTTCGATGCATGGAGCGAACATGATACAGAAGACCTAATGTCTTCTGTTACAAAGTGTTACATGCATGGGTTATAAACTGGTGAGAGGAAATCCAAAAGAATGCAGGCAATATATTTGCAAAAGAAGTCTTATAAATAAATATTATTGTGCCTCTTGTACGCGTAGAAAGGAAGGCGATATATCTCGCGAACGGTACTAGGACCCGGTTAAAATGTCCCGGACAAAAGTCCATGATCAAAAGGTGCCCGCGGACAATGACAGAATGTGTGTTGAATGTTGATAGCAGAAAACAAACGCGAACGATTATTGGGCCTATATGGTAGAAAAATTAATGCCACTATAATTATAAATATTAAACATTTATAATTATATGCACCCGCAAGAGGCAATCTGTAAAATATTCTGCAAATTGTTTGAAATATTATATATGTGTGCGAGCGTGTGCGCGGGTGTCGAAAACTTTTACAGGATGCATAAAGCGAAAGAAGAAGAAAAGCAGGAGGAGAAAATCGGAAGAGGAGAAAAGAAGATGAAAACGAGGAGGAAGACGGGAGAGGAAACGAAGAAAAGGAGGAGAAGGAATAAAAGGAGAAGGAAAATTATAGAAAGAAGGAGAGAAGGAGGAGGCGAGAAGGGAGAGTAGACAGAAGACGATGAGGAAGAACGAGAGGAGGAAGAAGTATAGAAGCAGAAGTGTTATTGACCTCATTCCTCTCAATCCTAATATTTTGCGGGGTCACGTCACTAGTCCTCACCATCGCCGCCGCCGCTTTTCTCCACCGCCAGTGCAAATTAATGCTTTTCATTAGTGCTGGGTTATGTTTTCAAGCGCACTCTAAAGAAATGCGGTTATATATTATTCAGGAAAGTAAGGCAAGTTTAAGTAAAGATGTGGGAATTATGCTCGAAGTTGGAAGATGAAATGAGACGGGAATCCACCACGTCGGCCTACCTGGAGTTGACCCCCCATCTGTTGTCTTTGAGCAAACACACGTCTTCCGTCTGGAAAATACCAGGAGGTACTCGGAACGCCTTCCACTAGCAATGCCTTCACGAACAGCAGATACAAAATACAAATAAAAATGGTGAACCATGTGTATTAAAGGCTAGTGCTTGTAATACCAATTTTGCCGTCATAATTTTTTTAGTTGGATCCCTGGTGGGGTTACGAGACCCCAAGGCGGAAAAAGGTTCAGAGACGCAGTTGGTCTCATCAACGCTCGGGAATAAGCTGATGCCCTTTGCTCGGATTACGATAATTAAGGAGACTGCTGTAGTCTTTCAGCCATGACTCAGTTATAGTCAGTGATACTGTTACGCTCACCGGCCCGCTCGACGGCAACACGGTGCCTTGCCTCGTAATCTGACCCCTCGGTCATCTCCTCTACTCTCATCTGTACCACTGGAGAAGAACGTCTCGGCAAAGAGGCCCGGAACAAGGTATATAGCTCGGTAGCGTCGGATCCCGATGCTGCCCCGTCCGCGGTCACCTTGGGGGTAACATCCCGAGCTCCAGGATGGCCAATCCTCGAAACAGGGTTCACTCTTCGGGCAGAGGTCCCTCGCTTAGAGCTCCTTTTCACGGCTGCCAACTTCGCCTTCTCCTCCGCATGCTCTGTGTTCTTTCGCACCATGTTACAGTGAGTTGCCGACGCGCCGTCACTTCTAACAGGTAATACCTGGCGCTGCCATGAGGTCGGCCATAGAAGGCGACACCAACTCCACTCTAGGGGATTCAACCCTACTCTGTACTGAGACACTACCATTGTCCTTTGTCCGCAACAGGACAGTCAAAATTCTCGGTATATGTTTTTCTGGTACCAGGCCTTTAGGGAGACCACCCGTATAGTTCGCTGGGAAGCGAAACTATTTCACGATTCGCGCAACAGCGAAGTTAACCGTAACCAGGAATACGGCGCTTGCCAGGCGCTTGCGTACTTGTTTCTCTCTCAACTCCGCGCTATCCCACAAGAAAGGCGCACACTCGTACTCGGGACTGTCGACTCTTTCGCCGCAACAGGCGCCAACGGTAACTGACTTTTGTATCGCTTCTGGGTCGCGTCTACTGTCCGCAGACCAGCATCGCTCCCGTATTGGGGGCTTAAAAATTAGCTAAGGGATACACAACTTCCTTAACTAAATTAACTTATGACTTATGGAACCGGGACACGCTGCGTAAACTACAGGGAGCGGTTAGGGCAGCTACGTTTAACCCTAACTTTGCGACTACGAATTCCTCGACCTGGCGGGGAAAACCGTAGTTTCGGCGAAGTAAAGCTTGTCGAGCCTTCACCGTTTAATCCACCAAGGATACTCTCTCACAGGCGTTACAGTCACGATCGTCTTGGTGCACTGAGTCGACTGACACCAAGATCGACTCGATCGGACAAGAACTGACAAAGATACGTAACACAAGGGAAATACACGGGCAACGGCCAATGAATCGCTTTCCGAAGCCCTTCCCGAGGAACAGGTAACTCACTTACACGTATACAAGATAGAACTCGGCGTGACGTTCAATCCGTTATTTGTGGCTGATCGTTACAAAGTTGGTGCCAAGGTTGTACTCTCACGACCGATACGCTTTCGGCCTTAAGTGGACTTCAACCAACACGTACAAATACAGCCGGTATGGCTAAGCGAACACTCACGACCCTGCTACTCGGTCGACGCAAAGACCAGTAGGTGAAAGTAAAGATATTCGAAAGAGCCAAGTTTACACTTTCATACAATCGCGAACGTATGGAGTCGCGGGTCTCCAACACAGACCTGTACGGGGGCGGTCGCTCGCTAGGGCGGCGCCGCGGGCCGTACGCAAAGGAAAAGACGTACGTTCGGCCCGAGACCGGGAGAAACTCTCCGCGAGTTAATACCGTCTGGACTCTCACTCACACTCGTTAACTCTCAACAGGTAAAATGTTCGCACAGACCAGACGAACAGTTTGACACCAAGTTTTCGTAAATCGAACAAGGATTGACAAAGTTATCCGGTAAACTTCGACCTCTCTCGCGGTCGCTCGGTCTTGCGTTGCTGGCCTGTAGTCGCTAGGCGAAGGCCGAGGGAAAACAAGTTTGCGCGCTTCTACCGTTGAAGCCGTAACCGTCACTGACTAACTCTTCACAGGTAAAGTATTCTCCTCGTCGAAACGAACAATAGGACACCACGATTGAACGAATCGGACGACAGATGGCAAAGCCGCTGAAAACGCGGCCGGTCTCCGCTGCACCAGGCGAAAGACCGAAGAATCGGTTGTCCTTTTCACGCGCGAGGTGTTTCTGCTAGACTATACCGTCGAAACCGTAACAGATACTGACAAACCCTCAACAGGAAAAGTCTTCTACTCGGTCGGATGAACGAGGTTGTCGCTTGGTTCGAAGCGATTGGACCACAGGATACAAAGTTATTCGCGTTGACACTTTTATTGCCGGCCGTCACGGGCTTAGGCGAAAGACCAAGAAATCGGCTAAGTCCACTTCACGCGCGAGGCGCTTCCTCCAGACTGTACCGTCGCGGGCCGCCAAAAAGTAACGATTGTAGTGCTGTGTCACACGTACAAGGCAATGTGCTCACAGAGCCACTTGCCTTTCCGGGTCCAAGGATTAGTGCACTAACGAGGCCCACAGCGTTCGCAATGCGTAAAATTCGTTATGAACTGTATGATGCTGACGGGCTCGTGGCGGATAGGGGGCCGAGGCCTATACGACGCCGGAGCCTCGATCAGGTGCGGTAAAACTGCTTTCTTTTACGTTGCAAGCACTCAACGGGTCTGATTTTTAACACGGCCTGAATGCCAGGAGACAGTTACAAGTGAGACGGGATGAGCCACCACCAACTCTCCCTGGTGCGTCGAAACGGGGCGATGCCCAGTCGGCCTCCGCTCGATCGTCACCGCAGGTAACGTTTAACCTCCGCTGGTGCGGATTCGCTCCGGATACAATATTTCTCGTCAAATTCACCAGAAAACGTTTGGACACCAACAAACCAACGTAGCAATGTCAATTCAACGTGCCAGGACTGCGTAGAGAGCAATGAGAAGAACCGAGTTGAAACTCATTGCCCATGGAGTAATCGCCATTACTCCACATATATAGCAGAGCACCGTGTGGCAGGCTTTATTCCACCGGAATATCGCTGTCTGCACGCTATACTTTGGCTTAAAATCAACAATCGGTCTTCCGTATAGAAAAACCGTCATTAATTCGCCAAAAATCCAGTTCTTGTCCGATCGTCACCGGGTTTCTTTCTATCGCTTCCTAAACGACTTCTCCGTAACCTACACCTTAAATTAAGATTATTGGACGGCCAGAAAATTAATTATGGAATTAAATCTAATCGTACCTATGGGGTTTTCAAGCGTAAATTGGGCTATTTTCAGCGTGTAACCAATGATATCGCCCTCGCCTGCTTCCAGCTTAGTTCTACAGGCATTACACTCGGTGTTTCTCATTACGAACACTGTCTTGTGGCTGAAACGCCACAATACCACGTTATATGGGTGAGGTGGGGGTCAAGGCAATTCATAAAAACGGTTTTGGATACACCCGCCATTTTGATTTCGACGTAACAAAGTCGGACCTATGTGTGTCCTTGTGGCGGCATGCTAGTTTTAACTTCTGCCTTAGATGTAAAACTCAGTGTTGACACCCTTCGCTCGAACCTTTCCAAAACTCGCGGACATCCACAAGGCACCGCCGACTTTTCTCGGTCGCTTGCCATACAACGTGGAATGGACTTTCTGTGTCAATCCACCTTTTGTCCACGGATCACTCCACCCTGTCCTATGTTGTAGCCTTGAGACTGTTCTTTCTTCAAAGGTTGGATCGGGAGCGCTTCCGAGCAGCGAGTCTTGTGAGTGCATTATAAAACAGAACCTAAGATATAAACGATAGATATTTAGCGATAGATTACCTGGAGAATAACACCGTCATTGGTCGCAGTCTGCGTATGTTCTTCAATGCGAGATACAGTGCAGGTGAGGTCATGTGGGTTCAGCTGACTGATGTCGAAACCAGCAAGATTGGCTGGCGTCCAGCAGCTGACTGCTCGCGTTCCGTTCTTCCACCAATTGATCCAGTGATTGTCTTCGTTGTCCATTTCCACCCGGATCCACGAGTTATCGCAGGAGCAGTGGATAGGATTTTCAAAGATGTCAGCCCACCACAGAGAATCCAGGCGATCGAAGAGAGACCTATGGAAGATGGTGATATTGTTGCCGTCGAGTCTCAGCTCCTGTAGGTCCCTGGAGTCAGGCCAAGGATTCTCAGGTAGGGCGCTCAGCCTCCGGTTGTTGTTCAACACAAGCCGATCCAGACTTCTGAGTCCTGCGAAAGCGAAGTCTTCGATCGATTCCAGGTATGGACTCTGTGAGATGTCGAGAAAAGTTAGCTGGTTGAGATGTTCGAACGTATAGTTGTGGATCATCTCCAGGCGATTACCACTCAGTTCCAGGCCCAGGAGGTTCTTGGGGAGAGGTGGAACGCTTCGAAGCTCGTTCACACCGAGTAGAAGGTACCTGAGGTGTGGCAGCGATTCAGGGAACTCATTCTCTACTTCCGCGATTTCGTTGTCGTTGAGGTTGAGGAAGTGAAGGCGACGAAGCATCGTCCAATTGGCCTTGAGATCCACGATGTGGTTCGCCGAAAGATTGATCTCGACTAGTTCCGGACACTCGCGGAACATCTCTCTCGACAAGCGTTTAAGCCTGTTCTCGGACAAATCCAGTTTCGTCAGTCGAAGCAGCTTCGGACACACGAACTCTTCAAGTTTGTTGAATCCCAACTGGAGTTCCGTTAAACTGTTCTGAAGACCTGCGAAGACGGCCTCGTGACGCAAAACCTCAATATTATTATTACTAAGTCGGATGATTTCAACGGCCCCATCCTTTGGGAAGATTTCTTTCTCCAGCGTCTTCAGAGCGTTTCCGTCGAGAAAGATGCGACGTAGATTCTTCAGGTCACGGAAAGCAAACTCATCTATCGTTTCCAGTTTGAAGTTCCCGGTGATATCCAACGTATCCAATCTGGAATCTCTTGGAAAATCTGCCGGACCGATCGACGTAAGCTCGGAGTCATGAAGTTGGAACTCGATTACGTTAACGGCAATGCAACTGGAGAATGACTCAGTCAAACCTTCACAGATGACGAACAAACCTTCGCCTGTCTCGTCGGTGGAACAGTGACATCTTTCGGCGTCACACCCAGAAGGACAATCCGCGTCGCCTCCTTGACTGTTCACCATATTGGAAATTAGACAAGACGCGAGTAGGACAATCACGGAGACATCTGCTATCCACTTCATGATGCGGACTATTATGCCACGCAAAAGATTGATTCTCAATGCGCTTTGCATCTACCCACAATACGCAATCTGTTTACCTGACTGGTATTCTATACGACTTTGTTTCGTTGACTGATTGGATATCTGATTGCATTCGAGTACTCGCCGGTTAGTCACATGGAAAATACAACAAGTAAGAACTCAGCTGTGTTTTTGAGACTCGGCTCATCAGGTGACCTGGATTTGTGGGCATTGCCTGTCACATGAAAGACAGAGTCTACCTGTCTGTCTGCCTGTCTGTCAGTCTTTCTGCCTACCTGCATTAGAGTCATTCCTTTCATCCATGTCAATATTTTTACGCCTCTATCCAAAGGTCTCAAAAAATTTGCGCAGCTATTTTCAATTGCGACTTTCACAGTTGGATCGGATGGAGATAAGAGACAGGCAGGCAGACAGACAGATAGATAGACAGACAGACAGACAGACAGAGGAAGGCAGACAGACAGACAAGACAGACAGAACATAGACAGAAACATACACAGATACTCACAGAAAGAGAGGGATATACGCATAGAAACAGATACAGATAGCATGTTATCGAGACATGAAGCTCCGTGATGGTACATGTAGGTCGCACTTCTGTGCCATTTTAAGGGAGGCATTTTCCGTGTGTGCGGTCACTACAGTAACTGTTCTGCTGATAAGATTCTTTATTTAGTAGTCAATAATCAGTAGCTGAGTATCCAATCGCTAGTAATACTAATATCGTCGGACACACAATAGAACATAGGCCTACATGTAACTGCATGCAATTTTATTCTACGGATGTTGCGAGAGCGTGTCAGACAGACAGACAGACAGGCAGACAGACAGACAGACAGACAGAGAGAGGCATATTGACGCAGAAAGACACAGACACACACAGAAGCAGACAGAGAGACAAACAGACACAGACAGAGGCAGTGACGGATTGAGAAAGAAAGCGGCAGATGGATGAAGACAGACATAGACACAGACATAAAAACAGATAGATAGACCGACAGACAGACACAGACATAAAAACAGATAGATAGACCGACAGACAGACAGTGAAAGAGACATTGACTTTGACACATATAGGATACAAGTTTATACCTAGCCATGACTAAAGAAGTCGTCGAAAACAATCTTTATCGTAAACTTCATAAAATTAATATTTTCTTGTAACTCTTCTGAGAGCTGAGCGCAGGGCACCAACTTATTCTCGAGCGATGCTTCGAATAAAGCTTGACCAGAAATGTCAAGTGGAATCTATTGAGGTCGAAAACTGGTTGCCAGGAGACCGGAAAGACGATGGAGCAGAGGAGTATCTGCTAGAGAGGACTTCGTTTAAGATGATATAATTATGTATATATATATATATATATATATATATATATATATATATATATATATAATATTGGATGGCGGGGCGTTGATGAATATAAAGTGATATGGTAGGCCTACATCATGCAAGTATGTTCTTTATTGCACCACTGGCAAAGACACAGCGGGATATATATATATATATATAATGTAAAACAGTATATAGAAGTATTATCATAATTTTCCAATAAACTGTAACCGATAATCCGATATGGCATCTAAACAGAAAAGATTCTTGCACAAAAGCGTGTAACAGGAAAGTCTGCGCATGATAAATCTTGAACAAATAATTATGTCTAAAATTTAGCTTTGAATAGCGACAATATTGGAACTTTATGAAAATTGTCCAGCAGTTTAATATTTGTGAATGTTTCACAATACAAATGTTTGGATTTAAAAGGTTCCACTCACAGCACAACCTAATCAGAGGTGCTCCAAATGCAAAGATCCTCCTGAAAAAGTTTTAAGAAAATGCGCAGAAATAGTAGTACTTCCAGATATGATCTGATTACGAATTGTTTGTATGTTTGTATGCGCACTTGTTATAGCGCCCCTTCAAGCTCTCTACTCAGAGGCGCTCCCGACTACAGAGCGGACACTGCATCGGAGTTTCACGCCGAAGCGCTGAGCAATTGCGAGTGAAGGACTTGCCCAAGGTCCCTACGCGGCGACGTGAGGTGGATTCGAACCTCGAACCTTCCGACTTCAAGGCAGCGACGCCACCACTAGACCACCGCGCCCCACAATTAGAGTGAATATTATAGTTGTACATGTAAGTGGAATACGTATTAAAAAGTGCACAGCATCCTGGCAAAGAATCACTGCTAGTGACTAGTGAGGATGCCGGACGTTGTGTTTCAAGGTTGTGAGGTCGAGGCCGTAAAAAGTCTTGTGATGCATGGCCTGCAGGCAAAAAGGAATTTGCCCAATGTTAGTCAGCATAGTGGGAAAATAGACCGCGGTCAACTTTGACGTGGAAAATGCCTCTCTTCGAATGTGCGGGATACAAGATCATTAGGAAAATGGGTGGACGCGTTGGATCATACTCGGCAGATGGCTTTCGTACACTGAGCAGCAGGACGTGAAGTGCGCCTTGCATGGCTGCCAAACAGCTAAATTCGATTTCTGCATGTAATAACATATGATCATGTAAAACTGTAATCATACTGTGGTGTGCCGGTGGGGAATTCCAGGAAGATTATATATTATACGGACACGCAAAATGAATTCTGAATGGAATCCAAATCTCCAACATTCTCATGTTGGAATTGTGCATCCAATAAAGGCGCTATAAAATTTCCAACGCAAGTAGGTCTAAAGAATCTGAAGTTGCTTTCTTTGAGCAGTTATTGGTTAGTGTCTTTCGAATCAAATTTTATGTCGGTCGATGTTTAGACGGCGAAGCAGAAAAGAAGATAACCAGAGGTAAAGGTAATAAATAGTCTAGGCGATAACAAAGGTAATAGATCCAGTAATATACATTGTACAGGATAATAAACGGAATGTGGTATTTTAAGGGATGTTTATTAAAATGAACGACACTAAACGAAGTGGTAAATCTAACCACAGGGGCGGATCCAGGGGGCAAAATGGATATGGCTCCCCATCTATAAATCCCATGGGACGTGGCCCCCATTTGGTTCCAACAAGCCATGAAATAAATGCAGCGGGTGAGTAAAACAGGATACGAGGCCCCCCATTAAAGAAAACGCATGGGACGTGCCACCCCCGCCCATTCGATTTACCACACACTCGACTACGATGACCGACAACTAAAAAAAGGTCATCAACTTTTTTGGCGACGAAAACCACGAAAGTTTTCCCCTGTCCCACCGACCAACAAAAGCGAAAATTTTGGCCCCCCTTCGAAACGTTCTGGATCCGCCACTGTCTAACCATGTTATATAATTATGCAAATGCATAATGCTTGTATGTGGGACCTATATACATGTATATATTCACATTTATATGTACTTCTCCCATAAAGACATCAATGATATCAAAACAATATAGAGTGCATCCGATGTTTTCGCTTTCAACAGACGGTTAACTATACACACATACATATTACATACGTACATACATACAAACATGCATGCATACATACATACATACATACATACATACATACATACATACATACATACATACATACATACACGCATACATATCTACATACATACATACATACATACATACATACATACATACATACATACATACATACATACATACATACATACATACATACACATACATACATGTATACACGCATACATACATACATACATACATACACATACATATATGTATACACGCATACATACATACATACATACATACATACATACATACATACATACACGCATACATACATACATACATACATACATACATACATACATACATACATACATACATACATACATACATACATATTGCATACATGTATATACTGTTATATGCATGCATGCATGCATGCATACATACAATGTGCATACATACGTACATACAAACGTATGTACACATTACACACACACACACACATAGTACATTCACGTGAATTGGTTTTTTTTTAATCTCCTCTACAGTGACACCATTGTAACTACGAAACTATTATAATTGTACAAGTCTGCTGAGGAACGGTTTCGTTGTCCTATCCTATCCAATGGTATCCATGCTGCAAAACTAGATTAAGCTTTCGCCAGAATCCGCATTTCAGTACCATAGTATTCTGCAAACAGCGCATATAGCATCTACCATGGAATCCTACTCTGACGTTACTACAATAATTGTTTAGAACTGTAACAATATACTTTCCAACTGATGCATGATTTGGAGAAAGGCTAACCTCTGCCCAATGCCATCATTACAAGAAGTTTCGTTATAATATAACGACACTTATGTATTAATTACGTAATAATTTATGTAATAATTCAACGAAAATTACGTATCTTTCAAAACTACTTTCGATATATTATGATATACTTACTTATGCGATACATAGCTAGTATAGAAGACACGGTTAGCCTATGCAGAATAATTTAAGTTGAAAAAGTTTTGTGCGCAGCGAAAAGTGCTGCAAAGTTAACATTGAAGATTTGGTTATAATTATATTATCAATAAACACCTTTAATGCGATTTACCCCAATCTAAAACTATAAGGGGAGAGACCTGATCAGTCGCCCTACATTCCTAAAGGATCATGAAACTTAACCATGGCAAGCACACCAATGCGCAGGATAGACAAAACTCAAAAAGTGGAGAGCTACCATGGGAAAGCGGCTGACGCGTGCTGACGGCATCGCCTGACGGCCATAAGTCAAGTCAAAGTAAGTCAAAACTATAAAAGAGAAAGTGTAAGGTAATCCTTCAGTTTAGGTAGTTTAATTATTTCACGCTTATTAACACGCTATATCATATAATGTATTGGTGTTCTAAATAATTATGTAGTCTATTGTTTGTCACTTCCTAGGAAACCGGAATCAGTATTTTCTGACCTGAAATGAAAGCTGGATGGATGAAAATGTTCTTGATTAAGTTGAAGCTGGATATATGAAAATCGTCTTAATTAAATTGAAGCTAGATTGATGAAAATGTGAACAGTAGGCTAAAACTAGCCATTTGTTGGCAAGACGATTTTAGTCAATTGAAATCCGACTTCTATTTAAAATTGAAGCATTTTCTTCAGTCCAACTTCTATTTCGCAACGCGATTGTTTCGTGTATACGGCTTCAATTTTCATCCATTTTAGCTGAAAAGCCGTTTATCCAGCTTTCTTTTTATCAAGCGTCTATACAATCAAGCATTTTTCATCGATCCATCTTCTATTTCAGATATAAAAATACCTTCATCCAGCCTCCAATTCGAATATAAAAATACCTTAATCCAGTTTCCATTTCAGATATAAAAATACCTGATTTCAGCTTCCATTTCAGACCCCAAAAAACAGACAGTTTCAGACAATTATCACATGTGATTTTCAGCTGAAATAATTAAACTATCTAAACCAGCGGTTCTCAACCATTTTGTGGTGGGTCCAAGCTGCTTATATTCCCCAATATTTCATAAATATTTCCTGAATATCAGTCTAAATTTCAATAGTGTTATGCGCTGTTTATCCTTAGAGCAGGATTGTTAAGACGCCAGCTTAATATGTCACAATAATAGAGTGCAAAGTTCAAATAATTTAAACAATGGGGAGGGACATTTACGGAAGTCCTACACCACATCTTGGAACACCAAAATCATTGGTAACTTTGTTATGATTGAATCTTAAAATGTAACAGTGGCAGTGCGCAAATTCAAAAAATTAAACAATTTGCAGGCTACACTATTAAGATGACAGCTTTAAATGCCGTTATTAGAGTGTAGAAATGAAAAGGGTTAAACATTGAGGAGGGGACATTTATTGATGTCTTGTGCCATGTCTCTCAGCACTGAAATTACGAGGCATTTTGCTGAGATGACAGCTTAAGAGATGACAACTGCAGCACTGCTGTGTGGGAATTAACGAAATTTTAAACAATGGAAGGGGACGCTTTCAAAGTCTTAAACCACGACTATCCGCACTGATATAATGAGCAATTTCGTAAAAGCAATGGCAGCTTAAAATGTTGACATTGCAGTGAGAAAAATTTAAAATAATTGGACAATGGGAAGGGAGTTTATTCCCTTTACCAAAATTTGATGGTTACTCACAAATAATAATAATCCATTTATTGATCCATCTCCTGCCGAATAGACTTATGGAAATGTCAAATCCAAGCTACCGCATAGAGGTAGCTCTCAGAATCGCAGGATCCAGCAAACCTCGCACAATTGCAAAATGCAGTTTTAAAATTATGATGGGAAATTGCATAAAATCGACAATGGAAAAAATGGAGTGAATAGGAGCACTCTATAATTTTTGCTGTTGGGGGTCGTCACAACTTTCGAGATGTCACCAAGGGGTCGCAGCACCAAAAAGGTTGAGAACCGCTGATCTAAACCGAAGGATCACCAAGTGATCCGTATCCACCGTATCCATGAATAAAACTTCTGATCCACGCGACCGATTTTTCCCAATATTACAAATAGGCGTCTATACTTTTTAGCATCCGATAACAAACCATAAGGGGTTCGCGAATCACGATTCAAGCTCTTACCTTTTCCCGAGTTTGAAACATTAAATTTCCTATCCGAACCGCTGTGTTTAAGACGCCATTTGCTTTCAATCATTCAATAAACCTTGAAACCATCGATGATTATATTGATGAGTGAAACCAATACATTAATGACGTCATGGCCGAACTTATTCTTATAGCGCGACATGACGTTAATTAATATCATACGACACGTATCAGTATTTAAGACGCAATAATTTTCGACTATCGATTTTCACACTTTGGTGTGACCTTGCGCGCGTAATAATTTATGTAATAATTCAGGTACTCGTGGGTTTGACTTCACGTATAAAATACCATAATCCAGCTTCCATTTCAGATATAAAAATACCTTTATCCAGCTTCTATTTCTGATATAGAAATACATTTATCCAGCCTCCATTACTCAAGCGTTTTTCATTAATCCAACTTCCATTTCTCAAGTGTTATTTTCATCAATCCAGGTTCTATTTAAGAATATAACATACCTTCATGATGCTTCCATTTCTAATGTGTTATTTTCATAAATCCAGCTTCTTTGTCAGGTATAAAAACACCTTTATTCTCATTCTATTTTCTAAGCGTGAAACACCTTTATTCTCATTCTATTTACTAAGCGTGTTCTTCGTTAATCCAGCTTCGAGTTCACCTGTTATGTCCATCATCCAGCTTCCATTTCTTACGCGTTCAATTCATGAATCCGCCTTCTATTTTACCTGTAAAAGTACCTTCATCCAACTTTCATTTCACCTATAAAGACCTGTCATTCACCTTCCATTTATCATGCGTTCAGTTCACAAATCCTGCTTCTGTTTCACCTGTAAAATAACCTTTATCCAGTCTTTATTTACTAGATTTCGAAAACATTGTAATATATTCATTAGGTCACTTCATTTAAAGTAATGGACGACATATAATAAGAGTAATATTTCGGTGGGGTCGTCAAACCCACAAGTACCATAATTCAACGAACCAATAGATTTTAAACCTCATTTTTCGCCGACGGCAGATCTCTTGGCGCGCGTTTCGCAAAAATGCTGATTTATAGCGTAAACATGGACGGGTGGGAGCTGGGTTGGACCGAAAACCTAAATTTCACGGGCAACTCCGGGCACCCCACGGTGGGACCGGGTTGGGGCGATAGAAGAAGGCGAGGTGAGAAGAAGGTGAGAAGGACGGCCAGGGTGGGATCGGGTTGGGGCCGATGTAGGGCGAGGTGAGAAGGGCGGCGTGGGAGCGGTGTCAGGCGTGGCTGGGAACTAAAAGCCGAAATTTCCCGGGCAACGCCGGGTAATTCAGCTAGTTTTATACACCGTGATTTAAACTTTATCTCATGAAATTTTGGAATCATATTCTTGGTCAAATTCTCTAAATATTTGGAAAATTTTAGCGTGATATGTGATCAGGCATTGGAGATAATTTTTTATATGAAAAACAGTTTGGCTTAGTTTTTTTTAAATCACGGTGTATATTTGGCAATTTCGCTAAACCAATTGCCTCATTAGTGTAATTTAAGAACACTCATCAACATTATTTACAATTAAAATTTCCAATGTGCTGCAATTGCATAGAATACCTTCGTAGGGTTATAGGCCCTACAAGGCCTACATTTACCTCATGCATTGTAGACGTGCGTTTTGTTTCGTTATGCAATCAACTTATAGATTCTTATAGATTTGCTGTGATATCTTTAAATGGTGTCTTATAAACGCTAGATAATTTTGCAACACTGTACAATTCAATGCTTCCGATGTCAATAACACCAATGACCCATGTTCTAGCCATCCAATAATATAATTATACTTTTATAGATGTGCACTTGTTATTGCACCCCCTCAATATAATATGTTCCTACTCAGAGGCGCTCCGGCTACAGCGCGGCTGTTGAATCGGAGTCACACGCCGAAGCACTTGAACAGTTGCAAGTGAAGGACTTGCTGAAGGTCCCTGTGAGGCGGCTTGAGGTGGATTCGAACCTAAAACCCTCAGGCTACAAGGCAACGAACATATTCACTACATCACCGTGCCCTCAAATTATGTGTAAAATACACGTATGAGCGGTAATGTATTTCAAAGACTCCTCTGACTAGACTTTCTGTGATAAGCTATATGAACCACTAGACACGATGCAGTACAAGAATCAAAATTCGAAATTTGCATTTATCACGCAATCAGAAAATGGACGAGGAACAAAAAAGTATACTGTTCTTAAACGCTTAATCGCTCTCAATGCGGTTTGCTCTTAATATTTTCAGATAATTTTTAGATTTTTGGCTAATGATCGTTCAAATAATTAAGCGACATCGTAGGCATGTAAAACGGAAGAACTTGAAGGAAGTTCTTTCCAATAGTTATGTGTCCTTATGACTTATTTTAAACTCTCAATAAATAGAACACTAACTATACATGTAGGTTCATCCCTATCGATTACTTCATAGAAGATAACTTCTATTCAACTATCATTTTTATGTTTACATTATGTACATGCATCATCTCTATTGACACTGATTGCGGTTTGTCACTCAGGTTTTTAACAAACGAAGATAGATTTTTAAAACATGATATTATTTGCTTAAAATGATTATATTAATGAAAAAAGAGAATATTCAACTATCATTTTTTTTATTTATGTATCATCTCTATTGACACTGATTGCGGTTTTTAACTCAGTTTTTTTTATAAACAAAGATATATAAGAACATGATATCTATATAAATAAAAAATGTAAAGCGTTACCGTTTGACATGAAGGATCTCGGAAAGTTCTTGACCGCTTGTTTTTAAAATATTCGCAAAACCTTCCATTCGAACATGAGCGGGTTTGTATAATGCCTTTTGAGAAAAAGCGCAATCTTTACGACCAAAAAACACAGCTTTGACTTCGATTCGATATACGTAGATAGAGTCTACCCATTTCGATTTGAACTTTCACGCGTCCGTCCGTCCATTTTTCGAGCGCGTTTTACAATGCGCGGCCGTCTATCTATATATAGCGCATATTTATATGTAACTGTCGGTTTTTACAAAATCGTCCATTTGCGGCCGTTTTCCGCGCGTCTTTCTATAGCGCATATTTCTAAGAATGGAGGTAGGGGAGGAACGGAGGGAGGGGAGAGGAAAGGGGAAAGAGGGATGCAGGGAATGAGAGAGGGAGGGATGGAGGAGGGACGGAGGGAGGGAGGACGAAGGGAGGGACGCAGGGGAGGGGAGGAGAGGGGAAGGGAGGGGAGGGTAGGGGAGGGGAGGGTAGGGGAGGGGAGGGGAGAGGAAGGGAGGGGAGAGGAAGGGAGGGGAGGGGAGGGAGGGGAGGGGAGGGGAGGGGAAGGGAGGGGAGGGGAGGGGAGAGGGAGGGGAGGGTGGGGAATGGAGAGGGGACGTAGGGAGGGAGGGAGGGTTGGACAGTCTTTACAGCCATTCTATAAAATATGATCGTATGAATGAAAGAGAAATATGGCCGTTTCTTATACAGTGGACGGTATCTAACAGGCACGAATAGTCTATAAGAGGCTGAAAGGCGCCGTACCAAACAATCTTTCATTGACAGCCGACAGATTATACTGATACCTCACGGTTTAACCATTTAGATCTACTAGAACCTGATTTGATGCGACATGTAGCATGTAGGACATTGGAGTTTATCCATGGACCATGATACTAATATTGGTTAAAAGCAGTTGCAGATGACTTGCGCCCATCGTATGCGGAAGGCGTTGGATGTTGTTGGTGTTATTATCATCGTTATCGTCATCGTAATCGCCGTAGTCGTCGTCGTCATCGTCGTCGTCATCAGCAGCAGCAGCACCACTCCCCACCACCTCCACCACCATCACCAACACCACCTTCACCAACACCACCACCAACACCACCACAACAACAACAATAACAACAAAAACAAAAAACCTGCCACCACCGTCACCGCCACTGCTACCGTCATTATCATTGGCGTCGCCATCGTCGTCATCATCATCATTATCGTCATCATCATCATCATCATCATCATCATTGTCGTCGTCGTCATCATCATCATCGTCGTCGTCGTCATCATCATCATCATCGTTGTCGTCGTCTTCGTCCTCATCATCGTCGTCGTCATCATCATCATCGTCATTATCATCATCATCGTCATCATCATCGTCGTCGTCGTCATCATCATCATCATCGTTGTCGTCGTCATCATCATTTTCATTAGTATTTATTAATAACTGCTATCACGCCAATACCTAATTCACAATGCATCAATTTATGTGACGCCCAAAACAAAAGTCATTTTCCACCATTTACCGACTGTGTAATAATTATTATTATTTTTCGCTTAAAGTAAGTCCATCCGGTTAAACAGAGATCGTTCGTTTACGAGCTTTTTCTTTTCTTTCAAGGTTTACAAAACTTGTTAATGTTACGACAGCCCACTAGTAAGTGGATAAATTATGACGACAGTTTAGAACTGTGAAAAGTACTAAAATCGACAATTGTTCTTTCTTAGCGCCATTTCTTTTTTGTGACCCTTCAACACCCTTAAATTACTTTATTTTAATGCTATAATAATTACCGTTATATTTGCAATTACGTTCCAAAGCGATCATACTGTCTAGTTAGTGCGAAGTAAAAGTCAACGTCTCTAGCAAACCTAAAACGTCGTTCAAGACATGACAGAACAGCAAAGAGCCATAATAACGTGATGAAAATCAATAGTTATTATAGCATGGGCGTAAGCGGCCCTAAAACACCTGTAAATCGTTTGTCAGTATGAAGATAAAACTCATACATGCTTTGAGTTTTGTGCCTCGTATTTTTTGGCTAATTAAAATAGGCAAGAATATTATATCATTATAATCTGGTAAATTGATTAAAAGTGGTGATTAAAATACATCGACTTTACACACTAGTAAATCATTTGATAGAATAGTTTTTTTAAAGAAAAATGTTTATAATTCTTGGATGATTGTATCAGTTCACCGCATCATCTTCTACAGAGATAAAATCTGATAATAGGCCCATTAACTATATAATTAATAATGAAATTTCTATTAAAACCATTTTGACAGTCGACTGCTTTCAAAACAAAGAGCGTATAGGCTAATTGGTATAATAACTAAATCAGCTTTTTTACTTAGATAATCCATCTCAAGTCACTCGTATAAAGTCCTTAACTTACAATTATTGTTCATGCGCTTCGGCGTGAAATTCCGATTCAGTGTCCGCGCTGTAGTCGGTAGCGCCTCTGAATATGAGAAGTAATCTTTAACGGCCGCTATATAACACGTGCTCGTGCATGTATACATACATACTATAATCGAATATAAATGTAGATTCAGACACCTTTAAAACTGTTCCTAGTTGTGCTATAATAAGTGCAGATTTAGTTGTCCATCATAGGCTAACTAATAAAATTCAGCTCGCATGCCCACAAGATAGTCAATTGAATAAAAATTCTTTAAAACGGCAACGCGACTAATCCGCTTTCAGCGAAAGAAACGTACGCTTACCAGTGGTAGAGGGCGGAGTCTACCCGCCATCCAATCGTTTAATGTGAATCTGCATATGATATAGTTACGGTCCAGTCAATTGTCTTCAAGCATGTTTAGTTGTTCTCTTTTGATTTTTTAAAATCCACATATTCAGCATCCGGTCATGGCGACTACATCTGGTTGCCCGACATGCAACGCGCGCGTTTCCGCTTCCGTCGCCAGGGAGTAGTACTGTGTGTTGGCCGATGCGTCGGACCCCCTTCGTCTGTGGACCATGATCATGTTTGTGAAGGTCTGGCGGAACTTCCGGCTCATAGCGCAGTAGATGAAGAAATTGATTGGATAGCTGAAGAGGATGATCAGATTGAGGACGTGTGTGGCAAGAAGCATGTTAATACCTTCGATGATTTTCAGTCCGAAAGTATTCTGGATGATGTAGATGATGAAGAGAACGGCCAGGGGAAACTCCACAAGAAGGAAGAGCCCTACGACGAAGACGAGCATCAGGGTAGTGCTGTTGCTTTCCGATGGCCCCCTGCTCCCACTGCCTCCGCTGCCACTCTCCGCCTTCTGCCTGCCCCCCATCAACCTCACTTTTCGTTCCTGTGCCGATCTCAATGTCTTGATGAGCAGCAAGTTTAGTACCAGAAGTGAGGCGCACGGCACGAGATGTATGAAGACAACGCGAAACCAGTAGTAGACGTTGAAGTAGACGTCGGCGTACGTCGACACGAAAGGAACCAGCGTCTCGTAGCATGACGTCATTGTGACGTTCGCGTCGAGCAGTGACGTCACCTCGACGGGTGTGAAATCGTGCTCAAAGAAGCGACTAAAATGTGACACGATTGCGGTTAAATGAACGCAAACGATGGCTTTGAGAACGTTGGAACGGCTGAACCATCGACGTCCGGTGTGCGAATGGCAGATACAAATGTAACGTTGGAAGGCCAAGATGACGGTCAACCAGACGGAGGATGTGTGCGAGATCGTCGGGAGGTATTCAGTGAGAATGAGGTAGAGCGAACACCAGGAATAGGGAAGCCAGTCGTGGCAGTTTTCCATCGTGTAGAAGAAAATGTAGCATGGTAGAGGAAAGACGCCTGTTGTCATGTCTGTTATAGCAATGGCCACAAGCAGCGTGTTCGTCGGTGACCTCATGTGTGGCTTGAGAAGAACTAAGCAGATAAAACTGTTTGTGAGTACGGTGAAAACAACGAGAAGTGGGGACACGATTCCGTTTGCCGTGAGGACAAATGTGTCATTTTCCAGCAGGATGGGGTCAGGGCTCTCACTTCCATTGCAGACCGTTGACGTATTAACGGTCGAGTTGTGCGGCAGAGATACGTTGGCTGACCATATTGATTGCAACGGTTGCTGCGACAGGAATAGTTCTTCATCAAAGAAAACCTTTGTGATGCTGCAAGGCTGCATGTTGAGACGAGTTGATCAAGAAATCAGATAAATCTTATTTGTTTCTTTGGAGATAATTATGTCTGCAGACTAGTTATGATAAGAATATCTGCACTTATATTTCTCTATTCGACCAATTAACTCAACAGTACGATTATAAAGAAATCCGTTTAGTTTTGCAGCAATATAAATTATAGGCCTATTTCATTTCCTCTTGTCAACAAAAATCCTCTTTGTATTTGACGTCTCAATGAGAAAACACTGAGTGAATGAGATCGTTCTAAATTTAAAAATGCATACCTAATAGTATGATAACTACTATCTTCAGATCTTTATAGTGCTATCTCTATTATCGGCGTCCTCTGTGTAGCGTACACAGGCGTCACACGAGGAGTTCAGCAAATTTCCGATCAATTGATATCCTCATTTGCACATGTCAACTCAAATTCACTTAACGGTTATTGATATAATTATTATACCTTTTGCTCGGTCGAGCCACGATGAACGGTGTGAAGAAATCTCCTTTGAACACAATATTATCTTAATCTTTGATAACTGACTCCATGCTGTTACAGCGTCATTGATGAAGAACTCCGCGGAGCGTCGACTCAATGCTGTCCCAATTTTCACCTATCAACTTAAAATCCGTTTCTGTTTGCAAACACTAAGTGAAGAACTCTGCGCGAAACACAATATTGCTCTCAACTCTGAAGCCTGTCGTATCGCCTGTTGATGAAGAAAGCTGTTAAATGTTCTACGAATCTTTTATCAGTGCATGGTCAAACCATACGCGTAATCTGTAATACAGCAGACTGTTTCGAAGACAATGTCATCTAGAAATGAACCAGCTATTCGTCTAAAGACGACTTATTTTCGGCTGCTTCAGCAACGTCTTTGAAAACGAGATTTAAGATGAAAATGTTCGCACAGTAGGCCTAATAATAGCTCTCTTTTCGGGTTCTAGACCAGATAATTTAGCGCCTTGTGAGCAATCCAGAATCGATTTCATCACATAATAAACTCCGTCTTGGCGTTGATTGGCTCTCAGTATTTTTCCCTGGCTGTGGACAGTTCCTCGCTTATCGCGTTGACTACAAGAACCAAATGTTCCGCAATAAAATCACTCATGCGGTTGTTAACCGTGACCTACAGGTGAGCAGAAATTACGGTGTGCGAACGATAATAGATATATTATACCTTTTGCTCGGTCGAGCCACGATGAACGGTGTGGTTTCAATTACGATAGCACGCAAAATACAGACCTGCCACGATCTGCAATGATTTGCAGGTTGGAATGAAAGTTGGGATTAAAACCTGGGAAGGAAAACTAGCGACACCAGGATTAATTCCAGACGAAAGGTTTAGACGTTAGGAATAATAGCCTCAGTGATAGATTTCTTATTGTATAATATATATATATATATATATATATATATATATATATATATATATATACCATGCGCTCCGTTGCGTATTACTTAAAACATCGTTGAAAAGAAACGACTGGGAAGAAAAGGCTTAGATGTATTCCGTCGAGATCTATTGCTAGCAGCTGAAAAACATTCCACTGGTACAATCCTCCAAAATACGTCGTCAGGTCGGGAGGTAGAGTTAGGTAAACAAGGCGAGGATGTCTAGGCTACTGGGCTCTCTGTCCCGCACTCAAGGCTGTTAATCCGGCTTCTGGAGTATGTATACGGCTTCGAGAGTATAATTATGGCCTCGAGAGGATATGGCTTCGAGAGTATACTGTCCTACCTGACTGAGCCAGACGGAGCCAATCGAATCGGAGTGGATATCTAATTCCGAAACTGTTGTTAAGCGTCTTTGAACGTTTGACTTTCAAGCGGCAAGATGTTCAGTTTCCTTGGCGGTATACATTCTTTCATCCGATATATGACAGGGTTTCAAGTATCCGCTTAACTGTCGAGATGCCTAAGGGCGCATGCTTTAAAGCAGCATGCAACACGAAAGACTGATGGTCGCCCAACCTGAAAGAAAACAATAGGCTGAATATTATTATAAAAGAAAGTCAACAAGGATCTAGTTACATGTAGGAATAACATGGCGAAATGCAGCAACAGCCACATCAATTGTATACTAGGCTTAGTAGTAGCAGCATTTATGGGCCCTAGTAATAGCAGCATTTATGGGTCCTAGTAGTAGCTGCAATAGAGAATAACATAATAGAGTAACAGAGCACCAGTGGAAGTTGGAGTCGCAGCTGTAGAGACAGACAAGGTCACTGAACCCTAACGCATTCCAGAATGGCATCAGTTTGGCTACGCGCCAAGAATAGGCGCATTGTAAGTAGATTATGGACGAGTTAAACCCGTTTATTGCATTTGAAGAGTTGATCTGGTCGACTTGCTTGCCGTGTAGATGCGATTTGCAGCGCTTCGACCCATCGCTGAAGGTCAGGTAGACAGATGTGTTCTTGGGAGAGCCCAGTAGCCTAGACATCCTCGTCACTCCTCTTCTGAAAAAGGCAAATCTTGACAAGGAAAACCTATCAAATTACCGACCCATCTCCAACCTTTCTTTTCTATCTAAATTAACCGAACGAATTGTCCTTTCCCGGCTAAACGATTACATCGCTTCTAACTCACTCCTCAACCCCCACATCCGGCTTCACCAAACACCACTCTACAGAAACTCTACTCGTCTCTCTGTATAATAAACTGGTTTCTGCCGTCAGTCATCAGCAAGTCTCCTGCCTCTGCCTCCTTGACATCTCCGCTGCATTCGACACCATCGATCACAATCTCCTTCTAAATCGACTTTCTTCTTCTTTTGGCGTCTCTGGCACCGCTCTACTCTGGTTCCAGTCCTATTTGTCTTCCAGGTCCTTCTCCGTCAAAGCCTCCAGTCACTGTTCACAACCCCTTCCACTATCTTGTGGCGTTCCTCAAGGCTCCGTCCTGGGTCCGTTGCTCTTCATCCTCTACACCACTCCTTTAAGTCATCTAATAAAATCCTCGTCTGTTGACCACCATCTCTACGCAGACGACACCCAACTCTTTATATCCTTCTCCCCAGGCTCTTTCTCCACCGCCATTGCTCAACTTCTCAATGTGGTCAATCTGATCTCTCAATGGATGTCCTCAAACCTCCTCTGCCTCAACCCATCAAAAACAGAGTTCATTATTCTTGGCCTTCCTGACCAAATCAAGAAAATCCCTGACCCTTCAATACACCTATCGACTAACTCTTCAACTCTCACCTTTACTTCCGATGCTCCTGTTCGCAATCTTGGTGTAATGTTTGACTCGCATCTCTCCTTCTCTAACCACATCTCTAGCCTATCGCGCTCCTGTTTCATGCACATCCGGGACCTCCGACGCATCCGACCCATGCTTGATTTCAAAACTGCTTCCACAATTGCTACGTCCATCGTCCACTCAAAGCTTGACTATTGCAACTCCCTGTTCTTAAACCTTGATTCCACACAACTTAAGCGCCTCCAACTCATTCAAAATTCTCTAGCTAGAGCCGTCACCAGAACACCCAGACATCATCACATCACCCCTGTCCTCAAGTCTCTTCACTGGCTGAAAATCCCAGAGCGAATCCACTTCAAAGTTCTCTCCTTAACTTACAACTCTTTACAATGCTCCCAGCCCAGTTATCTTCGCGAACTCTTCACCATCCAGCCTACCCGTTCTACCCGATCATCCGCCTGCCTTACACTTTCTCGACCCCCGGTCACAAGTCATCTCAAGTTCTCCAACCGAGCCATATCCATCTCAGCACCACGCCTTTGGAATGATCTGCCTCCTGAATTCCGATCTTTTTCAGTCCCTTCATCATCATTTCTAATCACACACCACAACCTTCCTCAGGCTCCTCTATCCATCACACCTCGGGCTTTTCATTCGAAACTTAAGACACTCCTTTTCACGATCTCTTACCCTATCTCAACTGATCCTCCACCCTCCAATTCCCGGCCCAGACGACACCCACCTTAGTAGCTGTTCCGCCCCTCTGATCCTATGGTAACTCGACCCGGACCACCACGGACTACTCTAACGGACAACCCTTCTAACACAACGCATTTGATCCTGATCCTATGGTAACTCGACCCGGACCACCACGGACTATTCTCACGGACAACCATTCTAACGCAACGCAGCGCTCGTGAATAAGCTGGTGCCCCGCGCTTGGCTTTCGAGTGGCGCTTTAGAAATTTCGAGTTTACGATTACGATTACGATTACGATTGGGAGAAGCGAACAAATCTTTGCATTATACGTTCAATCCAATGTAATTCAGTTGTTCTCAGCCTATAGACGCAATCCATCATATGATATCTCTATTCTCATGGCAGTGTCTCTCTCGTTACCCGCCATCAATTTATGCTTATATCTCTCCTTCTCTCGCGCTCTGTATCTATGTCTTTCCAGGCTTCTGTCTGTCTGTCTGTCTTGTGTATCTCTCTCTTTCTGTCCCTCTATTACTCTCTGTCTGTCTCTGTATCTGTCTCTCTTTCTCAATCTTTCTCTCCCTGCCTCTCTCACTGTCTTGTGTATCTCTCTATGTCTCTTTCTGTCTCTCTCTCACTCTCTGTCTCTCTCTCTGTATCTGTCACTCTTTCTCTGCCTATCTCTGTCTCTCTCTCTCACACTCTCTTACTGTCTGTCTGTCTCTTGCTGCCTATCTCTCAATCTGATTCTCTCTGTTTCTGTTTCTCTTTTCGCCTATCTATATCTCCGTCTTTCTGTCTCTAGATTTTCTGGCAGCTGAACGTTGTTCTTTGTATCGCTAGCTGGACAATTCCTTGACCCTTTCAGTTTCAATAGCCATTGCAAAGTTCGGGCAACACGTATTTTTCTATAGGAGGAATTGCAGTGGCTGCTTATGCAAAACGCGTAATTGCAAGCCCCGACTTATATGAGGGAACTTGGTGTACTATATATATATATATATATATATATATATATATATATATATATATATATATATAGTGCTATCCAGGTCATAGATTCTTTCGTTCTGCCAAATAGCTAGAACTAATAATAACTAAAGCTCCAGACTTTTCAAACTAATAACAAAAGCTCAAGCTAGAATTTAAACAACACTTTGCTTATGTTATAGTTTGTTTCTTGTGGCGAATCAGACCAATGATTGCAACGATACGAACCTTTTTAACCATTCAAATCAAAGTATATTTCAGGTTTTACGTCGCTGTGTGATAGCGATGACCATTAGCGACGCCCTTCCCGTCTTCCACGCTTTGGACTGGCACTGGCAGGCACTAAACAGCTGCTGTGCAAAGCCAGGACTTCCAGTGGCGGAGGTAGCGTTGTCCTTGCGTACCTATAGTCGCCGGCCCTCGTGTATGTGTAGTTGCAGTTTAAAGTCACTTTGTGGTAACAAAGACCATTAGCGACGCCCTCCTCCTTTATCCAGGCTTGGGACTGGCACTGGAAGAGTGCGACCAGTGGCGGAGTTGACGGCTCTCGTCTCCGTATATAGAAGTCAGAGTCGGCTAAAGCTACCTCGCCACGACAAGGCGTTCAATGCATCGGACATTCACACCGTCGAGTGGACCTATAAGTCGAGCGGGGATCCGCGAGCAAAAACCGAAAAGTATACAATTTGCGTAACAAAGCATAGTTATCATACGTTTTAAAGGTGTCTAATGATAACAGCGCTCTATTTTGTATTGAGAGAAATGAAACTTACTCACTTAAGTCAGGTATGTGTAGACTGTAGAGCATTTGCGTCTTCGTACTGCATTGTGTAATTAATTATGCGAGCATCCCTTGGGAATTGCAGAATGAGTTGTCATAATATTATTATCCAAGAGTTAACGCACGTCGGCACGCATCTGTCTTTCGATTAGCAAGAAAAGCATTTTGAAATATTCACAGCGGCGGACAACTTCATGAGCCAAGCTCATGCTTTTGATATGCAGCCACTTAGGCGGTTTCCATGGCGACAGATGGTAGAATGGTGGACGGTTTCCATGGTGATAGACCGCGGACAATGAGTTGAGGAGCACTTATAGCGACGCATAAAATACACAGTCGCAATGTTACCGTACATTGTACAATGTACATCACTCTCATGCTCTGTCTGTCTGTCGGTCTGTGACTGTATGTATGTCTCTGTCCCTATCTCTTTGTCTGTGTGTCTGTCTGTCAGTCTCTCTCTGTCTCTTTTTGCCTCTCTCTCTCTCTCTCTCTCTCTCTCTCTCTCTCTCTCTCTCTCTCTCTCTCTGTCTCTCTCTCTCTCTGTCTCTCTCTGTCTCTCTCTCTGTCAGTCTGTCTGTCTGTCTGTCTCTCTCTCTCTGGCTCTCTCTCTCTCTGTCTGTCTGTCTGTCTGTCTGTCTGTCTCTCTCTCTCTCTCTCTCTCTCTCTCTCTCTCTCTCTCTCTCTCTCTCTCTCTCTCTCTCTCTCTCTCTCTCTCTCTCTCTCTCTCTCTCTCTCCCAACCACTTTCGGAAGACATTAGGCTACTAGAGGCAAAAGGCGATCAGTCTTAATTTCCTCATCATAAATTTATATCCAGGTCGAGACTTACACAAACACGAAAAGAAAAAAGCGAAATAATTTGTTCAGATGAAATAGCGTAGCAACATAGGAGCAGTGTTGTCATTCCACTCATACTCGACAGTTGGCGCTCGACTCGGAGCGCACCCAGAAGGACCCGGGCGCTATAAAAATCAAGAGATCACAGTGACATACATGCATTAGTCTTGACTAGGCAATTATATTCGTACATAAATGCATCCAAGCACTTGTAACGCATGCAGAAATCACAAGATTACGCGCGCTACAAAGATACATAATATTAATCATACATAAATATGGGCTTAGATGCATACATGCATACATATATACATACATACATCCATGCATACATACATGGGCCTACTGCAGTGTGAGAATTGTGGAAAAATAACTGGAGGGGTTGGACCATTATCCACTTGGAATTGGGGTGTAAAAAACATACTTTAACATTGGGCTCTAAGAAAGACTGGGGGGGTCGAAACCCCCCAACCCCCCCGGCAATTCTCACCCTGGCCTACTGGCGCATATATCAATTTCACGGTCAAAAATCATCTTGAGCGAGTCCTTCACTCACAATTGCTCGTGCGCTTCCACGTGACATCCATCTATAGTAAAGTAAAAATGCTGTGTTATGCCAACCAAATTTATGTCGACCGCAACGGTCTCTGTTGTCATAAGCTGTCGTTCAACCATGGATACATCCATTAGTAAAGTCGGATTCAAAACACGTTCATTCATATTACATTTACGGCGAATATGACACTTTGAGTAGGGCATGAATAACAAAAGCGCCAGTCCAAAGCATGAACGAAGGAGGAGGGCGACTCTATCGATTCTTTATATAACACAATATCGTTAAACTGAAGCAACAATTATTTGGATAGGCCATAAGTAATGGGCAGTGGGTTTGAGTTATTACCGTCTTCATTTGCCTTTAGCCTCTCGATCATCTTTTATTTTCCACCTGCAGCAGTAGCAGAGTAACCTAGTCACTATACATGTATATATATATATATTATATAT
This sequence comes from Lumbricus terrestris, assembly GCA_949752735.1. NCBI lineage: Eukaryota > Metazoa > Annelida > Clitellata > Crassiclitellata > Lumbricidae > Lumbricus > Lumbricus terrestris. Next base: position 53,171,772 of record OX457044.1, read on the forward strand.
ATATATATAATATATATATATATATAATCGTTCTGTTACTGGTTTATCCACGGTTTCTCTCATGTCCACGTTCTGTGTCTTTAGATTTTCCATCGTGTTCATCATCATGTCTAATTCTGTCATTCCTCTGATTCTTTTCCCCTCTTCTTTGTCATATACAGCCTATTGTTTGCATGGCATCCTTGTTTGCATGCCAAAACTACGTGAGTCTACTTTGCCTGATCTTGTCGATTATTGTCTCTTTTTGTCCTAGATTCCCTCGGCTCACCTCGTTGCATATTCTGTCCGACTGGATCAACCTATATAGGCCTAGTATACGCCTAAGCTTATTCTTCCTAGCCTGCAGCTCATCTCCGCTACCAAAGGTCTCAGTTCATCGTCCTTTCGCAAGCACCGGTATTCCGACTTTAGCCACGAAACAGCCGATAAAGCCAAAGTGAAGCAAAAAATAAAAGCCAGCTATACCCCGTGTACATGTACTTACTTGTATCCGAACGACTGTCTTAGAGATAACTGAAATCGATGCCTTTGCGAATCGCCTTTTCATTCCACTGCAGCAGTAAGACAGACGATATTAAACGGGCGGTATACTTAGAGACAGATAGACACACAGCTAGACAGGCAGACAGACAGACAGACAGAATAAGAGATAGACAGCAAGTGAAAGACTGAGAGAAGGAGGAGAAAAGCGAGTTAGAGGGACAGAGAGACGAGCAAGATAAAAGGACGACAGAGACAGAGATAGAGACAGAATGGAAGCACAGACAGATAAAGACAGACACAGATAGACACAGACAGACACAGAGCTATCTGCTGCAGACTAAAGAGATAAGTCATAAAATCGTCCGTAACGCCTTCTGAAACAAGCTTCTGCAACAACGAAGCAGTGAGTGGTAACTGCGCGAGACAGTCTGTTCCATGAACGACGCTATCGTTCGTTTTAAGCATAACCATTCGCTGCAGCCATCGAACCATCGAGCAATCGAGCCATCTCTCTAGTCTACCCCGATCTCATTGGAAGACATTCCATCATGTATACATACATGCATTTACTAGTCCGCCGTTGCAGGCGCATTAAGTGATCGGCCACAGATCTCGTTGAGCTGGTGTGGGTCACTAGCTGCATTCCCAACAGCTGGAAGAAAAGAAATTACTTACACACCTTTTTAAACAATTTCATTATCGTTATTTCTACATGTTGGAGGAAAACAGTTTACGGTACAACCTCTAGTTCGCTTCGTAACATTTACATGTTCAATGTCATGTACAATTGACATATATTAAGAGGGATCATCAGCCCATAAGAACCCCGCCATTGCTATTGCTCGTACTCTGGTAGTGCCAGCCCCAAGCCTGGATAGACGAAGAGGGCGACGCCATGATTGTTATCACGCATTATGTGCTTTATAAAGTGAAACCTTCTCGATCTTTGTCGGCATGTGTCAAGTACTCGGACTGGTCGGTCCCTACGCTCGTCTGATAGGGAACTGCTCATGGTCACGTTTGCTCGTACCTCCATCATGCTGAGTCGTGTTTTTTCTGTGGTTGGCCAGTGGTATGAAATGCCCTCCAACTTGAGCTGCGCCTGTTCCATAGATCACTCTCTGGCACATTCTATAAGCACTTAAAGACTGTTCTATTTGGCCGTGCTGGAGTCGGGAGCGCCTCTGAGTAGTTTCCTTGAAGAGGCGTTATATAAATACTTGAATGAATGAATGAATGAACGAATGAATGAATGAACCAAACAATTAATGAGAACTGTCTATTCCAAAAAGTTTTTTAAATCCGCAAATTCTTGTGCTTTTGCAGTGCCAGTCAAAAGCACAGAGAACGGAGGAGGGTGACACTAGTAATCACCCTTCATGTGACACAGCGCAGTTACACAGTGACAAGCAGTCGAACCATATGATTATGTTAGCAGTTCTTACGCGGGCTCATAATAATGATTTGCAAAATGCGAGACATTTCCAGAGAAACGTAGACTTGGCAAACTACATGTATAAGCTTACTCTTCGCGTGTTGTCTCAAAGCTCAATAATAATTATAGTGTGCTTAGGTTCGTTCTGTTGTAAATGCATGGAAGCTGTTATCCTTACAACGAGAGTAGTAGGCCTACATCTCTTGTACACTTGCAGAGACAGACAGACAGAGGCAGACAGAGACATACAGAGACATACAGAGACAGACAGAGACAGCGACAGACAGAGACAGCGACAGAGACACAGAAACGATGCAGAGTGAGAAAGACAGAGACAGAGAGACGATGAGCGACAAGTCCTTCACTCGCAATTGCTCAGCGCTTCGGCGTGAAACTCGGATGCAGTGTCCGCTCTGCAGTCGGGAGCGCCTCTGAGTAGTGTGCTTGAAGTGGCGCTATAACAAGTGCACATACAAAGACAAACCAGAGAAAGAGGCAGATAGAGGATTAATACAGACGAAAACGGACAAAGACACAGATAAAGACAAATTGGCGATGGAAAGATATATTGTGAAAACGAAATGCAACACCGCAGCGAAATAAGCATAACCGCGGGACGTACATGTACATTTGTACAATTGTATATTGTACAGTAATGGACAAGCCGTTGTTCCATGCAGAAGCAATTCGCGTATCCTTTCCCTCCCTCAAACCCTTCCCTGGAACCCACCCTCGAAACCTCCTTCCTCCACCCTCCTTGTTTAATGCACGGCCGAGAATCGCCAGTGGCCGGCCAGTGAGTGGCTCTTTCGCTGTCGCGTATACGGTCCATCATTGAGTTGCCACTCCTTGAAACCAATTTGGTCCAAGAGCTTTATTATCGTTCTTGATGGACCCACTTGTCCAACCGTCTCTCAGTTCGTCCATCATTTCTCTGGCCGTCCGTTCGTTCGTCCGTCCGTCCGTCCGTCCGTCCGTCCTTTCGTCCGTTCATTCGTCCGTCTGTCCAACTCGTATTAGCATTCGTAATTCAGTCCCAGGGTCTCTTCCTCTGTCCGTTTGTCTGTCTGTCTGTCTGTCTCTCACTCGCTCTCTGTCTGTCTGTCTGTCTCTCTCTCTCTCTCTCTGTCTCTCTCTCTCTCTCTGTCTCTCTCTCTGTCTCTCTCTCTCTCTCTCTGTCTCTCTCTCTGTCTGTCTGTCTCTCTCTCTGTCTCTCTCTCTCTCTCTCCAATCTATCTAGTTCTATGGTATATGGGAATGTCCTTCGCTTTGCCACTCTTTGCTTCCATTTTCTCTGTCTGTCTCTCTGCCTGCATCTCTGTATGTCTGCCTGTCTGATTGTCTGTCTCTGTCTGTCTCTGTTTCTGTCTCTACGTCTATTTCTTTGCCTCCCTATCTGCCTGTTTGTCAATTTGTCTGACTATGTCTGTTATGTCTGTCTGTCTTTCTCTCTGTCTCGCTGTCTCTCACTCATTCTCTCACTCCCTTTCCGTCTTTTCTACCTTTCTCTCCGTTTCTCTCTTTCTCAGCCTCCCTCTTGTTCTGTCTGCATTTCTCCCACTCCCCCCCCCCATGACTTTTTGCTATGTCCATTCCTTTCTCTGTGTCACCTCTCTCTCTTCTGTTATCTCTCTCCTTCTCTAAAGCAAGCTCTCTTCCTTTGTCTTTCTGTATACAAGGTTTTAGGTAAATAACTGCAAACTGCGGGCGTGCCTTTTGGACAAACCTACATAGATACGTGTGTATATATAATACAATATAATATATATAATTATATATATATATATACACCGCGCCATAACCTCTATTGTAGATAAACGCACATATATATATATATATAAATATATTTTAACGCATGCATATAATGTTTGTATACACATGCACCAGGCGGTAGTCAAGATCAGAGCCCTGCGCCGGCCGCGCCGCCATTTCGTGGGCGCCGCCGCCGCCGATTTTCTTGGGACGGCGGCCGACGCCGCCACCGAAAATTTCTCGGCGCGCCGCCGATGCCACCTTGATTCGTGTATTTCTTTTTGTTGTATTTTTCAACTCTTGCTTGATTTCGTGAAAAAATTGTTGCGTCAGCGCAAAATATAATCTTTTTCTTATCGTCTTCGATTATTCATGGCAACACCGTTTTTGCGTCAATGCTATGAAACCTATGATACTACCTATTCTTTCTGACTTTTAGAACAGTGCTCTTAACGTTTAAACTTTGTGGATTTTGTGATTCGATTTGAATTATGGCAGCAACGAAGGTAAAAATAACTCGATTGGGCCTAAGTGAATTGATATGCCGTGTATGCGCGTTCTTGCCTAATAGCTAGACCGACCGTATGCTAAGATATAACAGAACCGTCTGCCCTCTAGTATTAGGATACACGTTACTATTACGTTGCAAAGAGGTGGCGATCTGCAATTTTATGTAGGCGATTGGTCGCGTCTGCAGGCTTCTGATTCTCAATTGCGGGTGTCCAGTTACTACCTACTTCCTATTTTTCTCACCAGTATCAAACTTCCACGCTGTACGTGACCTATGCGAAATTGGTGATTGATTAAGCTTTCGAATATTAATAGGCCTGTCTATATGCAAAATGGAGCATGAAAGGCAATTGGCCAAGGATCCTATTTAGTCAGCATTTTGAGAAACATCTCACAAATGGGGTCAGATCAGGAAAAGAGAAACACTTTCTCCATAAAACAAGAGTAACTTATTGTGACTTGGCTTGCTTAGATCGAAAGACTTGTGCATAGCAATTAGGTTCAACGAATATGCTAAGAGTTTCGCGTGGATGTACGTCGGATTACTGGACAATAAATCAGGAAAGTTGGTGAATTCTGATCAATTTCACTACAGAGTTAGCTTTGACAAAGAAAATTTAAAAAACTGCAAGTACCCTCATCTGTTGACAAGATTGCATAACTTTGTATTCATTCACGATAGCTCCCACTTTGCGACAGACAAACATTTCTACGCAAACACAGAATGTACGTATTGTATGTACGTATTGTACGTACGTGTTGTACGTGCGTGTTGTACGCGCGTGTTGTACGCGCTGTGTTGTACGCGCTGTGTTGTACGCGCTGTGTTGTACGTGCGTGTTGTACGCGCGTTTTGTACGCGCTGTCTTGTACGCGCTGTGTTGTACGCGCTGTGTTGTACACGCTGTGTTGTACGGGCTGTGTTGTACGTGCTGTGTTGTACGTGCTGTGTTGTACGTGCTGTGCTGTACTGTACGTATGTATGTATGTATGTATGTATGTATGCATGCATGCATGCATGTATGTATGTATGTATGTATGTATGTATGTATGTATGTATGTATGTATGTGTACTGCCGTAGGCCTAGCGCATAAAATAGAGAAAGAGGGAGACAGACACACACGCAGAGTGAGAGAACGAAAGAGCGAGCAGGAAGTACAGAGGCAGAAAGACACAGAGAGGAGATAGCAAAAGAGAGGAAAAGACGTTACACATGGTGGAAGAACCTAAAACAAGATCCTAAGAACTCTGGAAGACGACAACAACACCGTCAATTACATCCGACATGACATCATCAACCGCTGACGACTGATGAGCCAACCCGAGAACAACAAGTAATTAGTACAATTGATTAGCATTGAACAAATCGCAGCCGCAGAGAACAATACCATCCTAAGAGAATTAGAAGTCATATATAGATGCAAGTTTACGCTCCCAGAGAAATGAGAACATAACATAATGTCTTAACTAGGGAGAATTTACGCCTTGTGACAGTCAATTGTTAGCCCACTAAATAGCAAATACAATAGTGGAATACGCTACGAGGTCACAAGAGTAAATCCATAAGTAGCGCTTATCGTTTTGTTTTATCGTAGCAATGGCCATTTTACTATTTGCTCTACATTGGGCAAGAATTTTTTTCGCTTACTCATGCGACATAAGAAGTCGTTCAAAGCCGTGCGGCATACGGCGTATATTCCATCCGATAATTTCTCTCGGCATCCGGACAGATCATTAGCTCCATGGTTTTGACATCGAACTGCATAAAATGCAGAAGAACAAGGCAACCGATTTAGAACAAGCATGCGCTAATAATGCTAAGCTAAACAATTGCTAAGATTTCATAACATCCTAGCAGCGTAACAAATCTCCTTCAGCAGGCAAAAGCTAAAATCAACCACCCAGTGAAACGCATTCATGATACACTAAGACAAGCACCAGGCAAACGCAAATATCAGCGTCAATAAATTTTGCACACGTCCTTCTTTAAACTTCATCTGGGAAATCACAGTATTACATAAACCACCATTGGACAGTATCAGCTTATCTATAAAAATAAATAAATAAAAATAAATTTTCAAAACAATTAAATAGGACCCCACAATTTAAAAAAAAACAACACAAATTGTCAGTAATAACAAGTGCATAAAACTGTGTCACAGCAATTAAGCGATTAGCAGTACTTTATTATTAGAAACTCATGAATATCATCAATGTTACTATTAATATACTTATTATAAATTTTGTGTCATTTTGATAACGCCTGTAAAATTGTACGATTTATTACGAACATCATTGCTTGTGCTCATCAATGTGTTTAACTTGTTATGAATGCTTTGCCATTGAAAAAGTGTCAAAAATGATTGAGTTAAAGACGTTACGTTGTATTGCTTTATTATGCTTTACGAGCGTTGAGTTACGATTTAGTTTACGTGCTTGCTTATTAGTATTAATTATTTATTTAGATTACATTATATTTACGCTATGTTTTTATGTTATGATTAATTTTGCATATATGTTTATTCGTTACCCTGATTACATGTTCTGTGAGTTTGTAGACCGGAGAAAGATACCGTCCTCAATTGAAACTTCCAGTAATTCCTACAAAAATAACACATTAAGTATTATTAATAATAATATGAGGTTAGACAATCATCGCTATTAAAATAATTCTATAAAGCAATCTAAATTAGATTACATTTCTCCTTGATCAAATTATTTATTTTATGTAGAAGGCCACAGCATTACTAATCACATTAACTTGAGCTATATATAGTTTATCACAAGCCAACCACCGATAAACAATAGAATCCAAACACGCCTCATTCTAGTAATCACAGACATTTAAGCCGCAGATAAACTGCGCTAGCCACAATCAGTCTCGGAGTGAGCCAGTACCCTGGTACACAAAAATGCAAAATGTGTACGTAGGAACCTTCTACCTCCAAAGACTCGTCTATATCCATTCAGCTTAAACCTATTATTACAAGTATACACGCACTCATTCATGCAACATGCATACATGTAAATAACACATTATAAAAGTAATCAATTTAATTATTAACACATAACAAGATAACCATTAACTATAATAAGCCTACGATACTCTATCACGAGGCCATAATTACTTTAATTTAGTACTGCTATTAATAAATCCATGTAAACACCGTTCTCATGTATAATGAGGACACTTCGTGTTAAATTTACGAGAGAAAACTTTAAAAATGAAAATTATAATTATGATGTATTATAAGTAACAAAACTAAACCGGAGCCATTTATACCAATACACTCGTAAACCACAATTCACGGTAAAAAAAAATAGTTCTTACCAAAGGCATAACACAATGATTAATATAATACGAGCTTACTCAATCATTACAATTAAAACAGTTATATAAGATAACTTAAATTACATAGCAATTTAATTAACCAAACTCTAGAACATAGAAAAAACACCACAGTATAACCAGTCAACTAAATTTGACCTAGATAGATACACACTGACTGATAGTCAGGTTAAAAACCAATCACACATTATTCCAGGGGACATAAACACCCAACAATTTAAGCCGCAACCGTACTCACTGATATATTAGAATCATAACACGTATACGTATAAAGAGTTTAATATTTACTTAACACCAGGGCTTAAAGTGTGCCTGGACGATCATAGACGGCGTCCATGCACTTATTTTAAAATCTGAACGCCGTCCAGCCACTTATTGGCCAGCAATGACTAGAAAGGTAAGGGGCGTCCAGGCACTTCTTTTGGAAAGTTAGGGGCGTCCAGGCACTTATTTTTCCACACTTTAAGCACTGCTTAACACATATACAAGATGCCCGTTAACAATAATAAAACGTAATATTATACCGTGAAAATATAATTACTTTAATATAATATTTCTGTGAATAAACTTACGTACACCTCATTTTAACACAGAACAGTGTGCGTGCATAATTCAATACTCTGTATTTTAATTATAAGAGGTGCTTTAGAAATTAAAAGTGGGATTACGATGAATTATAATTACTGTGTATTACCGAGACATTTTTCTTTGTTTCTCCGTGAGGGATATTCGTGATAATTTCTGTTCACTGTAAAAAAAGAAACACAGGTCTACATGTTCTATAGTTATCGTATAAAATTATCAATTTAATTTAGGCTGTGACTAGGGGACCGCCAGGCGGCTGTCGTATTTCAATTACTAGCGGACCGCCAGTCACGTGTAACCTGTCACATGACCCGAGTCACGAGTCCAGGCGGCCGTCTCATGCTGAATCTGCGAATGGCGGCCATGCCATAACGAATATTATTATCTAATTTGAAGTTCGATTTTTGAAGAAAAAGTTCTTGTAACTAACCCTACCCTATCCCTAACCCTAACCCTATCATGTATATGAAGATTGGTTACTTACTCTGTCCTTAAAACAAGAAAAAACAAGAAAACTTTTGTCCGACATAAAACAAGCAATCGATAACTGCCGCCATTATTCAAGAATGAAGACTCGTGACTCGGGTCATGTGACAGGTTACATGTGACTGGCGGTCCGCTAGTAATTGAAATACGACAGCCGCCTGGCGGTCCCCTAGTCACTTCGTTTAATGTTACTATTGACTGCATAAACTTATGTTGCGAATAACAACTTTATAAATTCACTGTTTAAACGAACATTAGAAAGAAAACAAGGATGATGATTTGTTTACTGATTCTATTTTGCTTTTATATGATTTTATGCATAAATGTCATATCGTGTAAAACTATGCATGAAGGTAACATGATTATTTTATTCGTGTCAAGATATATTATTATCATGGAATATACAAATTAATTAATTATTTTTTTAGTCCCAGGCCAACTCGAACATTCATATTAATAAGGGCCTACGTTTAATTTAAATTGTTGAATTATAAATCTGAAGGAACCTGTAAACGCACGCCGTATTTAGACATGACAATGTATAGACAACGCTTGCTCTAAACCCGTTCGCATTTAAATGGGCAAATAATTCAGTATTGAAAATATTAATCACAGCCGTTATATTAAAACATAATTACAATTTTATAGTAAATTATTCCTAGCCATGTATTGTTAAGCTTACTTTTAAGATAAATCCAATGCACACCACGTGGGCCTGTTGGCGCGATAATGCATAATAAATTTTCCGTTATAAACGCTATAAGTGCATGTTCGGACTAGATAAAAAATATGTTTGTATAACTCCACTTAGCCGTTTGTACAATTTCATAAAGTTTCTTATTATTGGTGACGATATTAACGACATTTTGCGATTTTAACGACATTATTTTACAGAATTGACTTCTCAACGCTTGAGGTCAGAGGGCGGAAGGAAGGGACATCCGGGTCACGCTAACGGCCACAGCTAGATGCAGCGGCGATAATATATTTAGAGGACGCTGTGAGTAAATAAGTAAGAAACGCTCTTGAACAGTTTTCACATTTTAGCTTTATATTTTGCTTATAACTGCGACATTTCGTATGTCTTTTCATGCATTAGATTTTTATGTTATTATTCAGTTAAATTCCAGGCGGAATTGATTTTCAAAAACCGTGGGCGTATGTTCTGCCGTAGGCCTAGCGCATAAAATAGAGAAAGAGGGAAACAGACATTATTATTATATTCGTTTAATTGGCAACAAAACTGATAGACAAACCGCTATCAGGTACACAAATTAGTTCAACAAATGAAACACAATTATAGGCTACCTAAAATTGTTTATGTCCATCTATAGGCCTAACAATTGAATCCATATTAGAGGATAAGAGTAGAAAATTACGTAAATAATTGCAAAAAAGGGAATGATTTTGCGCTTTAAAATAGGCTGATATGAGAATTAGATCATTTGACATAATTAATGGGCATAGGTGGCTTCCTATACAAAACAAGTGAGATGAAGTGTTTGTCGTCTTTGACTGGCAACACAAAGTTGTGAGGGCGTGGTCTCAATTGGCAGGAACGATCGACAGCCGGTGGGAAAAGCGATCGAAGAACGTGGAAGCCGTTTCTGGAGACTGCTGCCAGAAGACGGTCATCGGCAAGAACTACCATTTCAGTAGCAGTAGGCGAGTTATCAGGCAAGTACCCGGAACGACGGACTCTTGCTAAAGACGTTCAATTTTGGCCCGGTCATTGGCGGTAGCAAAGCCACACCAGGAAGGAGCAGCATATAACAATTTGGAGACAGTAGTTGCTCTTGTGACTATATGAAGAGCATCAGATGACAAACCATGGGCTCTTAACGTCCGCAGAGCATGCAGTGACCCAGCACAGGAGGAAATTACGTCAATTACATGAGAGGTGACACGAAGATCAGAGTTAAGGGTAACTCCAAGTATGTTCATAGATGTAACTCTTTTTAGTCCCACCATCAGCTCTGGAGCATCAGCACCATGACGAGAGGAGACGATCATTTCTTTTGACTTTTCCGTGTTCAGACAAAGGTTATTTTTAGCTGCCCAGATAGCTACGTGACTAAGCTCCTCCGCAACATACACGCAGAGTGAGAGGGAGTGAGAGAACGAAAGAGCGAGCAGGATGTACAGAGACAAAAGACACAGAGAGAAGGAGATAGTAAAAGAGATGGAGAGAGGGAGATACAAAGAGAGGGAGAGAAGGCAGACGGTGGGAAGAGAGCTAGAGTGCAGATTGACTCAGGCCGAGCAGAGGCAAAGGTGGGTAAGATCTGTTGGTTGCCTGGTAACAGATTCAGGAATGTTGCTAGGGGCCAATTGGGTGAAGATACGACAGGCCAAGCAGCCGAAGGAGTCAGTATATAAAGGGCAGACAAAGAAAGCGAAGCAGAGCGGGCCGTCAAGAACAGCGACAGCAAGGGTGGAGAAGTCACACGGTGAGGGTAAAAGAACAGTCAGTCGGTCAGCGTTCTGCATTCACTCGTCGTCGTCATTGTTGTAGTCACGATTGTAACTGATCATGTCGTGCTAATGTTATATTACGAATAAAAACTACTGAAAACAGATTTAGCTCATTCCTCTACAATCCTGATTGGCCAACTCGAACTAGCCGAGCAGCCAGAAGAGATCCTACATATGTATTTATGTAAGTATGTGTGTATGCATGTATGTTCGTGTGTATGTATGTAGGCTATGTATGTATGCATGCATGTATGCATGCATGCATGAATGCATGCATGCATGTATGCATGCATGCATGTATGTATGTATGTATGTATGTATGTATGTATGTATGTATGTATGTATGTATGTATGTATGTATGTATGTATGTATGTATGTATGTATGTATGTATGTATGTATGTATGTATGTATGTATGTATGTGTGTGTGTATGTGTGTGTGTATGTATGTATGTATGTATGTATGTGTGTGTGTATGTATGTATGTATGTATGTATGTATGTATGTATGTATAAATGTATGTATGTATGTATGTATGTATGTATGTATGTATGTATGTATGTATGTATGTATGTATGTATGTATGTATGCATGTATGGATGTATGCATGTATGCATGTATGTATGTATGCATTTAATCGATGTATGAATGTATGTATGCATGCATGCATGTATGTATGTATGAATGCATGCGTGTATGTATGTATGTATCTATGCATGTCTGCATGCACGCAGCTATGCAATTTCAGCAGGTCGCGTCAAGAAAATGGACCTCAAGAATTTGTGAGGGGTCGAAGCGCAGGCCAACAGTAAAATAGACAAGTAGCGACGCCACTGCGCAAACAGTCCTTTAACTTCTATTAATAGGTTACGTAAGCGGGGGCCTGGATTTGAAAACGTTGTCAACTGGCTTGAAAATCAAGCCTTTGTAGAATTTTGTAATTGAACGTCTATTCTGGGAGTAATTGTGTCTCATGCATTTTAATATAAGACCAGCTAATTGCCAAAAATAATTGCTGAGCACGCACCTCTTTATACATAGGCTGATTTTGTAAATTAAAAAAATAAGCATGCGAACCTGGAGCACTAATTCCACGACGCCGCGCCGCCGACGCCGACATTTTGAGGGCGCCGCCGCCGCCGATTTTTGTCTGTCCAAAAATGACCGGCGCGCCGCCGCCGACACTGTGAAGTCGGCGCAGAGCTCTGACCAAGATATTATTTGGTGATTGTTGCTTAGGGTATACTCGACCGGGAGCAAGCCTACAAGCAACCGAATCAACTGTCTAAAGGGTGTGGAGAAGTGTCGTGAGATCTCATAGAGGGTTCTGGAGTCTGGACTGCCTGGACTGGAATGCATTATACACTGTATGTTCTTACATCAGGTGCTATAGCAAATGCATTATTTCATTTTCATATTATTTCTTTTCAGATGGTATTCAAACGCCAAAACACCCCTAACTCAGTGGCAATGTAGACAAAAGGAGTTTCGGGGTTAACCCCCATTGGATTAGAAAAAGTTTTTAAAAGTCACTTATCCACTTAAATAAGAAAAACAAAACAATTGTTTGCAGTAACAATTGTTTTTCTTACTTTTTCCCTTTGTTACTTTATTCCCGTTGCTACTTTATTCCATTTTTATTTTGCTGTTATTTACTGTAATACTGTTGGGTTGGTGTCAGGAATGGCATCCGGCCAGACCATAACCCCTTCCCCATCATAAATTCCTGGCTACGCCATGTGCACTGCCCTAGCTACACCCTTGTGCACATAGATCTATATAACATTATGAACATGCGTGTCATGTATGAACTTAAGAAGCGCTATATAAATGCATTTAGTGAATAATGAATGAATGAATATTGTAAAACTAATTCAATATATAAACACATATTATAGCGAGGATAATTATTATTAATATTATCGTCAAAAACGCAGCTTCCAAGAGCAATGACGTAATATACGATGACGTCACGACTGCATCATCTGTCCTCAAGCGAGTAATATCAAAGGTCGAGTCAGACGCATCAACAACGCGTAACATCGTCTAACGTGGTCGACTACTGTTACAGTAACACAGCAAAAACTTTGAGGGATTAAAGATAGAAACGCCAACGCACCGAAACAGACAACGAGACAGACAAAGTGACGGACGAGAAGGAGGATATTATAGAGACAGCCAGGCAGACAGAGAAAGACAGACAGACAGAGAGAGACAGACAGAGAGAGACGGAGAGAGATAGGCGAAGGAACTGACGCTAAAAGATCATAAAGTGATTACGTTACAATAACTTATAACGCGCAAGACAAACCTAGGCATAAACGGCGCGTACTAACTGAGTAGGCTATAATATAGGCTGCAGTGAAATCGCGAGCAGAGTTTCGCTATAGACCCTTGAGGTATTAGTAATGGCGGATGGCCTGTTGCTATGGCAACGCCTCTGCGACGACTTCACGGCCGATAGCAAGGGATCCGTGGAGTGGACAAACAAGATGAATTACTGGTCAGCACAGATCCAGAGACTCTGTCAAACAAAGAAGACAGCGATCTTCACGCTTCCTCAGCTGACCATTGACCTGGAACGAAATGGAGTAAAACCACGATGTCTTCCGATCGTGGTTCAAGAATTGATGAGGTAGGCATCATTCCTTTTACCCTGCAGCTAATCTAATCTCGTATAACCTTACCTAAATCTAATCAATTCTAAAACTTATCAAACTGCGGCGACAGCTATACACTGTATACAGTGTTAGCGGCTCGCGTCAAGGTCACGGGAGTTATTCAGCTGGTGGAAGAAATGACCGGTGAAGGAGACATTAAAAATATCAAAGACATTTTGGCAGGTTATAAGGGTCAAGGTCAAGACTCAAGAGTATAAAATGACCTTCCGCGACCAATATTGATTTTATCTAATCGAAATGTATTTTAGGATTCCAGCATCACATAATTCCACTCTGTAGCCAGGCCAGTCGAGAGGAAAGGCAGAGAGCAAATGTCCAGGCGCTCTGAGCATTTTTTTGGCCTGGTGGGTATACACGAGGTTTAAGATTTTGTGTATCTTATTAAGTATAGGCATTTGTGTACCTTATTAAGTATAGGCATTTGTGTACCTTATTAAGTATAGGCATTTGTGTACCTTATTAAGTATAGGCATTTGTGTACCTTATTAAGTACAGGCATCAGGCAAATAATTTCACTGACGCTCAACTGCAATCGTTATTAGCCTACTTTTCGGACTTAAAAATTCAATGACTGACTCATTCACTAATTCAAAATTTTTTTCGTTCGTTCGTTCATTCATTCCTTCATTCATTCGAACGTTCGCTTCTTTGTCCGCTCGTTCGTTCACATTCATTCATTCGTTAATTCGTTCGCTCATTCCTTCATTCATTCATTCATTCATTCATCCATTCATTCATTCATCCATTCATTCATTCGATCGTTCGCTTCTTGGCTCGTTCGTTCGTTCATTCTTTAATTCGTTTGTTCATTCATTCTTTAATTCGCCCGTTCGTTCATTAATTCATTCGTTAATTCGTTCGTTCGTTCATTCATTCATTCACTCATTCTGTCTCTCACTCGTTCATTCATTCATTCTTTCGCTCATTCATTCATTCATTCATTCACTCAATCATTCATTCATTCATTCGTTCATTAATTCACTCATTCTGTCACTCACTCGTTCATTCATTCATTCATTCATTCGTTCATTCATTCACTCATTCTTTCACTCGCTCTTTCATTCATTCATTCAATCGTCCGTTCATTTGTTCATTCATTAATTAATTAATCAATTCTTTCGATCATTCACCGCATTTCCGCTGTTGTCTTCCAGCCAAGGATGTTTCCGTAGACTCAGTTTCCTGGTGGCCGAACTTGACCCAAGCAGTTCGAGCTGGTCGTTCTGGGACTTCATCCGTAATCCAATCTCATTCGGCATCAACTGGATCACTCGAAAATTGTCCCGATCAGCGGATCACGACGGAGATGCCTACGTCATCGTTGGTCAAGTCCAGGTCTGTTCGCGCGTAGATATCTAACATTAGAAGACGGCGAGTTATGTAGCGCATGTTTCTTGCAATGTATCGTTGCGGTAACACATCGAGGATTGAGTGGCGATCTTGCAATTGAAGTCCAATCTTCAGCAAACATAAAAAACAAATTGGGGTTTAGGGTGATGGTTTGTTTGTATGTGCATTTGTCATAGCGTCCCTTCAAGCTCCCTAATCAGAGGCGCTCCCGACTACAGCGTGGACACTGCATCAGAGTTTCACGCCGAAGCGATGAGCAATTGCGAGTGAAGGACTTGCTCAAGGTCCCTACACGACGACTTGAGGTGGATTCGAACATGCAAGCCTCCGGCTGCAAGACAACGAACATACCCAGTACACCACCGCGCTTATGGAAATGGTAACGATCTGGCACAAAGAGAGCGCGGGTGTGGGATCGCCTCCCTCTAGAGTACCTCCCAGAAGGTCCTCTCACCCTTCCATTCGGCATATGGCGTTGGTAAACTGATCAGTAGCACGTGATGGGAACCTTGCATGGATGCCGACAGTTAAATTTATTCGACTCCTGTAGTAACTTGTGATCATTCGTTCATTACCGATTGCAGGCTAATCATAATCACAAGCATGATCATAATCATAATCTTAATCATAGTGCGTTGTGTCAGTTTGAAAAATGCGCGAAAATTACTATTAAAGTCAACGATTTTACCTTTTAAAAATTCTAATAAGGTCTTAAGATAGTTTATCGGCCTATGGCTGCTCTGCCTAGGTACCAGAATTTCTCTCATCGTCTTTGTCTAGCATAAGCAGCCTATACGGAGTTGACTGCTGTCGCTCAGCAGCTAGACATGCGCAGGGGCTTAACCAGGAAAATTATGGGGGTGGGGGGTCTCCACAGGGGAATGGCCGAGTGGGATGGGGTTAATGAACATTGTCGCAAAACGGACAGAATTAGTCTAGAAATTCCGATGTTACTTATTTCGGGTCTTCTGCAATGTTTGCAAAATACAATGAACTATTAATAAGCTTAGAGTTAAATGAATATGAAAGTAGTTATTTATTCCAGTAAGCTGCCATAAATACGTCTGTGGACATGCATACATACTGACAGACACGCAGACAGATTTAATGCAGACTGTTTTACGAGTGATTTTGTTGTGTTGGTCTATAGGCGTTTGCAGATGCAGTTCATAAAATCATGAAAGACAGCGTCGGCATTGTTGAACCGACGAAGAACCTGATCGACTATGATTGGCTGATGGATCTGTCGAAGGACGTCGTGGTGGATGAGTCGTCTTTCCGTCTAGCTATCCTCCACCTGGAACGGCAAAGGACTTGCTGTGTGAGCACTGGACTTGATGCAGTTTATGGAGGAAAGGTCGGAGAACCCACATGCATCTATTCTCACACTTTCTCTACCACATAATATTTCCCCATTTCTTATGGTTCTTCTCTATTCCTGTTCTTCTTGTTGTTCTTCTCATTGTTGTTCTTCTCATTGTTGTTGTTGTTGTTGCTGCTGTTGCTGTTGTTGTTGCTGTTGTTGTTGTTCTTCTTCTTCTTAATTAAATCGCTCATGCTTTGTCTCTTTGATTCTTTTTTTGGCAGCAAGTGACATCTTTTAGGAATATGAATTTGCAGGAACTCTATATTGTGGATCATGATTGTCTTCCAATTTAATTCTTTAAGATGTTCATCTCATACATTAGAACCCCAATGTGTGACTTAGTTAAGAACTTTTCTAAGCTGTGACTTTATTTGCAGAGCAAGTGACATTATTAGCTGCAACATTTTGCCTTTAAATCGAAATTTAGAAACTTAATCATTTAGAATTTTAGAACATTCAATACTATCCCATAAATGGAGAGATGCCATTCAGATATTTGGGTGAAGACCCCGTTGAACCTTGAGGATAAGAGTGCGTATCTTAGATTGTGGGTGAGCATGTACAGGAAGCCAATGAAGTTCTTCAAGCATAATGGTATTCAGTGCCGTACCTAAGAAGGCGGGCATTCAGTCTAGCGGTTCTAGCTCCAGCTTAGTTGTATTTTGGCTTTGTGCAAGACTACGGGCTAATGAAGATAATTTTTGCAGGAGGGGAACACGTAACTTTGGTCAAGGTCAAAGTTTTTAGCAAGAGACTTGAAAGCGCAAAGCAGCAGGAAATTAAGAACATGGGTACTTTAGACAGATGTTTTTCTAGATGTGAATTTCTGTGTTACACTTCTGGCATCATCATTAGTAGCTTGTTACTAGTGCGAAGAAACTATAGTCAAAAACCAAAAATAATAATAGTTAGGAACAGATTCCAATTTCTCTTGATTCAATTGCCCCTTTTGTTGACCCTATGCACGGGCGTCTGTACTTTTGTGAGACTTCTATAGCGCTATTGCCTGGGGTGAGGTCACTGTTCTTGTTCTCATCGATGTCAGCTCTGCTTTGACGATGTGAACCACTCCATCCTCATGCAGCGCCGTTTTTTTAAAGGATATTTGAAGGGCACTATAGAAATGGTAAGAATGAACGAATCAATCAATCAATCAATCAACCAATCAATCAACCAATCAGTCATTCAGTCAATCAACCAATCAATCAACCAACCAACCAATCAATCAATCAATCAATCAATCAATCAATCAATCAACCAATCAACCAATCAATCAATCAATCAATCAATCAATCGATCAATCAATCAATCAATGCGCTGCAGGACTCTGCATACGATTTGGTTTTGGCAGGTTATTCGTTTGCTGCAACCGTTCGACGATTCTATTCCGCCTTCGAGCGTTGCCGTCGGATGTCTGAGGTTTCAGAATCAGTTAGCATACTTCGATCTCTCTTATATTCATTCCCCTGTCGGATCATTTACTTGCGCGCTCTTTCGTTAATAAATAAATAAATAAATAAATAAATAAATAAATAAATAAATAAATAAATAAATAAATAAATAAATAAATAAATAAATAAATAAATAAATAAATAAATAAATAGATAAATGAATGAATGAATTAATTAATGAACGAATGAATGAATGAATGAATTAATTAATTAGTGAACTAATTTGTGCATTATTCCAGCATACCATTTAGACGAACTGCCCAAAGGTTTCGAAGCTATAAGTCAGATGAAGATTTATTTATTAGCTGGCAAAAAATTATTAATCTAGTCATTTAGCGACATCTTGTGGCATCGAAAGCTGATCTTTGACTCTCACGTCTAAGAGACAATGAATAAACCCATGCTTGGTCTTCTTCTTCGTCTCTCCCCCGTCAGGCATCGTACGCCAACGATTAGGCCTCAACGCGACGTCTCCATGCAATTTGCTCTGTCCATGATTTTGTCCACCGCATCCGTCATATCCATGCTCTGCGACATTAGATTTTCTTTTAGTCCATCCAAGTCTTCGCTTGTCTCCCTCGGCTTCTCTCCCCCCCCCCCCCACATGCCCGTGGAGAATTGTGGTTGGTGGCCTATAATTGTCGTCCATTCTTGTCACGTGCCAAAACCAGTATAAGTCCCAAACCAGGTGAGTCTTCCTGCCCTTGACCTTGTCAACCGCTAGCCTATTTCCTTTGTTTTTATATACATGTACATTATGTAGCCGAGTTTAGATACGTTTTAAAGGTGTCTAATGGGAAAACGGGTATATTTAGATTTAGCAACTCGCGTGCGCACTCACACAACTTTCACACGCACACCCTTACTCAAGCATTATGATCAAATATCATTATATTGGCCAGCTCATTCGTTCCTTTGTCCGTTCGTTTATTCATTCATCTGCGGCGGCTGGAAGGACTGATGTGCGGATGGCTGGACCGCTTAGTGCGTGGATAGATGAATGATTGAGTGAAAGTGTGAAGGAATTGACGAATCAAAACTAAATGAAAGAGTGAAATAACGAATGAATTGATTAAAGAATCAATGAATGATTTGATTAAAGAATTAATGAATTAAAGAATAAAAGAATTAATGAATTGATGGATTAACGAAATAATCTATAAATGAACCACAATTTTCACTGAAATCGCTTATTTGCATGTAGTATATGTTAAACTGTTTTTTTTTTATTCAATCCAAGGACTGTGGGGCTACCCGTGTTTGATTTTCGGTGGAAAGACAGCGGTTGCCTTAAAAATGTTCTCGAGAATTTCTGTTCGTTTAATAAAATGTGCATTGGTAGCCCATCTATACGCATGTGCTAATGGGTTAATAACAAGTGCACTCGTGGGGTGCAGTGGTGTAGTGGGTGTGTTGGTTGCCTTGCAACCGAGTTATTGCTTGTTCGAATCCACCTCAAACCTCCGCGTAAGGGCTTTGGGCAAGTCCTGCACTCGCAATTGCTCAGCGCTTCGGCGTGAAAATCCGATGCATGGTCCGCGCTGTAGTCGCGAGCGCATCTGAGTAGAGACTAGAGCGCTTGAAAGGGCGCTATAACAAGTGCACATACATGTACATACACACACATACACAATTACACATACATACATACATACATACATACATACATACATACATACATACATACATACATACATACATACATACATACATACATACATACATACATACATACATACATGCATGCATGCATGCATGCATGCATGCATGCATGCATGCATGCATGCATGCATGCATGCATGCATGCATGCATGCATGCATGCATACATACATACATACATACATACATACATACATACATACATACATACATGCATACATGCATACATGCATACATACATACATACATACATACATGTGTATATATACACATACCTTTTCATTATCTGCATTCACAGCTGGTTCCATATAACTATATATATATATATATATATATATATACATTATTTGCTTTGTGCAAAATACACAAAGCTGCAGTAACAAAACTGACTATTAACAGAGAAATAATACACTGATAATATTTATTGAGCGCCATAATTATTTACATCGCCAAATAACTGAAGTGCTGTTTGTTTTCTCCATTTTAGTGACTACCAACTTGTAGCGAACTGCCAGAACAGGAAAAGCGAAACAAAGGTAGGACACCTTTCAAAAGCTTTCTAACTCCGACATTTTAGAAATCAACGGTATACAATACTGAAAAAGCTGCATTATCCTGTAATGGATGGATGGATCCGATTTGACCATGGTCTATGACAACAGAGACCGTTACCCTGCATGGACAGAAATTATATTGCGATTAATGATTATTATTGTCAACTGAAGACTATTCTTTTTCGTGCAACGACTTTTAACACGGTAGCGTACTGTTGATGAACTCAACTGGAATAGCAAGGGACATCCAGAGTAAGAATAATTAATTTATATAAACCAAAAGATTAGATTCAAATGGCTACAATGGCAGTGAAGAACAGAATTTAGGCATATCATATAATCCACGGTATAAACTACGGGAACAGAAATAGTTTGTTGTACAGAATTGAAAATGATAGCAGGACTCCTTTGGAGGGATTTTAGAAGTTCTGCAGAAACCCTTCTTACCACTTCACGTCCTCCATAGTAAATTAGCCCCATTCGGATGGCAATGACTTTTTGAAACTAATTTTGACTGCCCAGAAGTGCTTCTACAAAGTGCACAAATCCATTCAGAAGTTACATTTTGTGTAGAACTGCAAGCCCAAAAGACCTATATATTTGTATTGCATTATAGGTTACTGCATGTATACATTGTGTATGTATACTTGAATATATAAATTGTATATTATATAATGCATATATGTGGAGAACGGTGGTGCAGTGGTGGGTTAGGTGCCTTGGATCGTGCAGGTTGCGAGTTCAAATCCATCTCAAGCCGTCGCTGCGTAGGAACCCTGAGCAAGTCCTTCACTCGCAATTGCTCAAGCGCTTCGGCGTGAAATTCCTATTCAGTGGCGGGTTGTAGTCAGGAGCGCCTCTGAGTAGAATCTTGAAGGGCGCTATAAGAAGTGCTCGTATTCATTATAATGTCAATGGCTTATAACAAGTGATATTGGATTGTAGGCGAGCAGAGGAGTACAAAGGAATGCTGACATGAAGGATCAGCAGCGAACAACCTGCCAAACCCATGATCAAATAAACGAATTGATAAACTCTCTGCACCACCTGAAGTCAGACGAGCAAGTAAGTCTGATCACCAGTATAATACATTGCTTAACTGCCGGTACATACTTCTAAACTGCATGGCTCTCACCATTTCAGCTGAGTTAACAGAACAATTGCAAGTACATGTATGCCCGTGTCGTGTGACAGAGTCTACTTCGAAGTAGATTCTTCCAGGCGGATCTGTTTAAGAATAAATTCACCCTCCCCGGATGATATATTGCGAAATAAAGTCTCGGGTGGAGAGAATATTTCATCCGCCGCTGAAATAAAAGTCTCCTCGTTCAGCGTGAAATTTACAGATGAGTTCGTTGAACCGTTAGTTTACGTTGGTGAACTATTTAACAAAGACTCGCGTTCCCAAATTATCGAATTCTACATCAGAAAATTTCCTCCAATACAGAGCTTCGGTCAGGGTCCAGCGCAGACTCTGTTTCGGGGAGACTTTATATCGGGACGAGATTTTATATCGTGACGGATGTTTGCAAGTTCTGTCTTCGTCTCATGTTATATTTATTTTTATTCGTGTTTATAACGATGTATGCAGATATTGAAGATCAAAATGAAAAAAACGACGTCTCGTTGTGATCAGTATTTAGAAAAGCCAATAAAGCTAGAATTTATTCATTCGAATCATTCTAAATAAATCGTGTACTAATTGGCCATGGAATTTGAAAGATTGCGGTGTTGCCATCATCCTATGTTTCTCTATTTCTGTCCAACTCTCTTTTCTGTTCTCATTCATTTGCCTGTCTGTCTATCTACCTGGTCGTGTGTCTCTTTTGTCCTGTATATATCTTTCTCAGTATTTTTGTGTACATGAAAATATTGCTGTAGGAACTTGCATTGTGCAACAAATTGCTGGTGCTAATGGAATGGGCAAAGAACAAAAAGAAGGAGGTGCAGCAGGATATAATTTCGGCATATGCACAATTGGAATCGGTAAACTCTTTGCTACCTTTTATAGTTTTCATGTAAAGTCAGCCATTTTCAGGACCGACGCAAAATGGACGATTTGAGAAGTTCTATTCCTCCATCTCAAGTCTAGTTTCATGCATTCGCCTACTCTAGACTTCACCATTGTTACTCTTCTAGTTGGCTTTCCCAAGATAGTTTGGCTTCTATATCTAGTCTGCCCTTACGGCGGCAGCTATAAGTTATATGTATTCGTTTTATTGAGATTCTCGCTGACACACCGCGGCCAGTTACAAATAAGAAATGATTAAGAAAAATCATAACAGTTCAATCAACTGGGTGGAAGTCAGCAAGAGAGGCAATGGTCAAGTATATGTAAAGTACTCGAGAAATGTAATTTCTTTCGTCCTTAATCGGTAGTTCAAAACTGTGAGGTTGCTCATCTGTCTAAGTTCTCCAACTTCTCCGTGTGTATGTGGTTATCGAACTACAATGACTTCCTCTTATACAGCCTACTGTGTTCGTTTTGTTTTTTAATGTCCAAACTAGGTTTTGCTCTGAAATGTCACAGAGCCCTCTTTGCTCTTCTTATTCAACAACTTCGCTTCGACCTTTTCACTCTTTCAACCAGACGGCTCTCTATGAGTCATTTTAAAGAGGCTTCTAAATGTAAATTTCTCAGTTTGACTTTGTGTGTCGTTAGAAGGCCTACCATTGGTGCTTTAGTAGGCCTACAAAGAGTTTTGTTAGAAGGCAAAATGTAGTATTAAAAAATTAGGTGTCGATTTTTCATGGGCCTAAGGGCAAGTACCTCTCTTGTTCCTATGTGCGGGCGCCCACGAGCTGTTGGGTAAATTATGTTAAACATGTGCAAAATTCCCCTTCCACCTCTAGGCGCGCGTGCTGTCTTGAGACCTTTGTTTAACGACGTCTTCTGTAGGTTACACATTTCTATTTCAAATGGATCGAGGAATTTTTCAAAAGCAATTATCATCATATTACACTTATTAGCTATATTATTTACCGTCGACCAAGTACCAAAAGCGATGAGCTTTCTGTTGAATTAATATACAGACCAGCTATTTTGTTATGGATGGGATCGTTGTACTGGTTCGTCAATGTCAACTTGGTGATGAACCAGACTATACCTGTGAGAGCTGTGTTGGTCCACGGCTATCCACGGTCATCATACCTCTTCGTTCTTCTGAGTAGGTCTAGACCCATTGAAAAAGCCCTGCATAAACTCTGGAATGAATGAATGAATGAATGAGTTGGCAAATATGTAATATTATTATTGTTAATAGTTACATTTGTCGTTGCTGTACAGTTTTACCAAAGCGTGATTCTGATAATATTATAGATGAGATTGGAGATTATTATAGTGAGCCGTGTGTTTTGTTCTGTGCAGGCTTTGAAAGCTTGTGCTGACATGGACCAAGCAATGACAAGAGAGATCACATCACGTAGGATGCAGTCAAGAGATGCGAAAGTGGAAAAAGCGATGGAGAAGATGCGAAGCCGGTCACGGTCACCGCGTGGGAGAAGTTCAGATGAAAAGGAGAAGATCGTGGACCGCACTGTTTAGGTGATCTCCCTTTGTCTTACTGTCTGTCTGTCTTTCTGTCTCTCACTCTTTATGTGTAATTATCTGTCTCTTTCTGTCTGCCTGTCTTCTCTCACTCACTCACTCACACTCACTCACTCACTCACTTACTCACTCACTCACTCTCTGTCTGTCTGTCTGTCTGTCTGTCTGTCTGTCTATCTGTCTGTCTGTCTGTATCTCTCTCTTTCTGTGTATCTTTCTTCTTATTTATTTATATTATCAGTGTTTACTGTTTAGTTACACTGAAACTGCACAAAGGAATGAAGTTGATCTTATCTAAGAGCTCACATATTGTTATAGGGCCTACGGACATTTTCTTTTGCCATCGGGCCAATCATTGATGTTGATTTAATAATGATACTTAATTTGCATGTGATTTCATACGAATACGTTACGGTTACCAAATGTGTAAGACAAGGTCATTGCGCGGGTTCCAACTCTGTAATGATTAGGCCATAAGTGTGTTCCATTGTCTTGGACACCATTTTTACGGGATATATTCTAGCTTATAAATAAATCGATTCGGTATCTTTTTTCTCGTGCTCTGCTCTCAGGCAAGTTCATTTGTCCAATCCTCTTAATATCATCTTCCTCATCGTCCAAGTTTCCGATACATACAGGACTCTGCACCATCGTCTTGACCATTCTCTTTTTCAGGTTCTTGTTGAGTTTTCCTATGAGTATTTCCCATCTTTTGTATAACGATTCCTTTCCCACGGCTGTTCTTCTTTTTATTTTCACATGGCGCCTTGCATCATCTTTTGTTTGTATTGTTTGCATGTGCACTTGTTATAGCGCCCCTTCAAGCTCTCGCTACTCAGAGGCGCTCCCGAATGCAGAGCGGACACTGCATCGGAGTTTCACGCCGAAGCGCTGAGCAATTGTGAGTGAAGGACTTGCCCAAAGTCCTTACGCGGCTAGGTGGATTCGAACCTCGAACCTTCCGGCTTCAAGACAATGACGCCACCACTACACCACCGCGCCTCACATGTATGTGACCATACTTCCCAGATAGCAGGATTTCTCGGCCTGTTATAATTGTATCCTCGCCGTTTAATGTACTCTTGGCTTTCTGATGAGTATTTTTTTAAACTGGCACTATATAAATAGGCACTAAAAATTAAAATTCATGTGTGAAATTGAATAAATGGCAGGCTGGTCGAGTCCTGTATTATATTTTTTATATTCTTTTAATAAAATCTTATTTGAGTTTTTACTTCCGTTTTACACCATTTTTGTATATCTGCGTTGCTGTTTTAAGGATCAGACGTCGGAATGATGTGAGATAAAGACAGAAAATAAAAAAAAACAGAAGGGAAAACGCTGATTGCGAAAAATGAAGAAACATAAAGATATGACATATTTTGCTCTCTGATTAGCTGAAAAGGAAATTTTTCAGTGGCTTATCTACCAAGTGCAAGCCATCATGAATTACAAAGTAAAATCTGAGAAGCAGGTTCAACATCTAACCATGCTGTCAGTCGGCACGGGAGGGAAATCCTTACGCAGATGTCGATATTACAGTTGGTGGATCTAAGAGGAGAGAACATTCAAATGCCAACGTCTTATCTTGCTTCTCAACTCTAACTACTTCGAAACCCTCACCCAAAAATCCGAGGTAAAATGCTACAACTTCTGCAATGCCTCTGCATACCAAACATCGATCCAGACATCTTTGAAGGCATCCTTGATTTCATGTACAGCGGGGAGATGGACTTGAGGTGTGAATTCGTGCAGGAAGTCTTTTCGGCAGCAGTTATTTTAAGGCTGGATGAGCTGAGACAAATTAGCTTGCGTTACATGCTCCACTCTCTTTCTGATATTTAAAAGATGTACAAACAAATGTAAGATATTTAGTTGTTGTATCACGATAATTTTTTGCTGTGGTTTAATAGCTCACCTGTTGCCCTCCCGAGGTTTTCAGTCATCATTTGCTAACTGTGTATATTGTATTTCACTCCATTTATGATGCAATATTTAAGTGAATTATATGTATTTTTAGAACAGCGTGACTTAAAAAAATAGTGAATATATTATTTAAATTATTTATTGCTGAAGTGATTTTTTGCTCTTGTTGAAATGATCACCATGGTGACCTCCTGAAGTTTTTGTGATTTTTTTAATGTATCTGCTTGTTTTCCTGGTACATTGTTGGTTAGAAATTGATTTTTGTTTCCTGCAGTCATTTCATTGGCTGCTATTTTTATTCGTATTTTCATAGAACCTGTGTTGCTTCTCCATATAATATCTTCTCAGAGAACAGTTTTGTTATAAAACCAAAGTATCTACAAGTGCTTCTATAAGTCTTCAATTGATCGAACAAAGTTTAATATCAAATTGTTATAAGTAAGATTTATAATTCTACTGGAAAATATGCTGACTTAAATAGTATTATTAGTTCAAGAGCTCAAGAGCTCTTACGGAGATGATAGATCTGTTTAGGAACAGTAATGGAAGACAGTCAAAATCATATGATGTTGTTGGTATAGCTGTAAATGTTGGATCTGACTTGATTGAAACCTGAAACATGTATTGAAACTGGAAAACTAAAAAGTATGTTGAAGAAAGACTGTTAAGTTTGAAGTCCTGTTTAGTTTTTAGTTTGAAAAGGATATTCACATACGGGAATGTCGTATTGAGGCAAATGTCTCTAATTAATTCTTATTATGAATAATCAATGCAAGGTCACATATATTATAACTTCTGTAGTTTTAAAACATCATTACAGTTTAATTTTTTTCTCATTTGCTGGAAAACAGAATGCTTGGTACATCTAAAAATCGAAGACTAGTCTTGTTTAGGTTTGGTTTTAAACTTATCAGAATCTGATTTGATTTATTCTGAGAAGTAAATAAAAATCAATGATCCAACTTGTGTTTAAATGTCTGATCGTTATTACGGTTGGTTTGATCTATGAGAATAGCGTTTAAATGCCACAGCCTAATTATCGTGATTCTCAACTTTATCTTTTATATAGCCAGCGTTTGCAGCGTTTAAAAGGTGTCGTTTCAGAATTCATTCATTTCGAGAATTTAAATAGCGCCTCTTCAAGAAACCTACTCAGAGGCGCTCCCAGCCACAGCTAAAAAGTAGAATTTGAGATACTTTAAAAATGCAGGGGAATGTAGCCTAGGCATAAGTCGCAAGGTTAGTGGGAGGCCATTCCAGAGAGCGGGACCAACAACAGAAAAGGCTCGGCGCTGTCTGATAGAAGTGCGAGCTCGCGGAACCAAAAGCTCACCCGTTGCTGCAGAACGAAGTGCTCGACGGGTAAAGAGGTTTTGAGACAGCTTTCAAAGAGTATTACAGTTTATTTTTTTCTTTCTCATTTGCTGTGAAAACATAATGCTTGCTGAAGCTAACAATCGAAGACTTGTTTAGGTTTGTTTTAAAAATTATTATCGGCTTCTGATTTGATTTATTGTAAGCATTAAATAAAAGTTGCGGTCTGATGTATTATATAGCCAGCTTTTCAGCATTTAAAAGGTGTCGTTCAGAATGGTGTGCGTCCACATCAAACAATTCCGCTGCCAATCCATCATATCCAACATGGAAAAAACAAAGTTATTACACTGTGAGTTATTGCATCAGACAGTTACAATGTAACTCAAATTACGATTTGCATCTGTGAATCAATAGTTCAGCTACTAGGTTTACGCTCTGCATAATTATCTTTACAGACAGTGGACAAGCTTCAGCTGAATTCCGTAGCTATGTGAGCCCATAAATATAATTATTATGCAGTGCCTTTGAGAGCCTATAAAAGGTAGGCTACTGCAATAAGAGCCTGATACATTCATATGCATGGAATGCAATGTTGTAATTGTATCAACTTCTACAGCGCCCGTGCATTATGCACAGAGCATCAATTAACCGATGGCGATCCAGAACCAAACAGTAATCAGGTCAATCGATCAGACCAAGGAATCATCAGCAGTGTGTATATATATAGGCCTATACACACTGCATAATATTATATATACATAGACTACATAATATTATACAGGGTGGGCCAAAAAAAGTGAGAACATCTTGTAACATACGAGTTATTTACATATATAATTCAGTTAATTATATTTGTTTCATGTATTTTTGTTTGCCAAGTATTTGGATAATCAGAAATCATGTTCAATGTGTCCTCCGTGCTTCTCAACGAGTTTTTTAAAGCGTCGACGCCACTCGCTTATACTACTGTCAATAAAGCGCTGCCCTAGATTTCTCCATTCTTCGATTATTGCCAACTTGAGCTGCTCAACTGTGATAAATTTTCGCCGAAGGTAGACTTTTTCTTGCAAAGCACCCCATATGGCATAATTAATCTACTGAGTTTAAATCAGGACTGTTCGGTGGCCACATGTCAGACTCGATGAAGTCAACATTCTCCTGACGAAGAAAGTTGAGTGTATTTCTGGCTGTGTGATATGGAGCTCCGTCTTGCTGCAATGTCCAGTTAGGGCGACCACTTGTCGCTTGAATTACAGGTAGCAAATCTTGTCTCAGAACATGTTCACAATAGTATTCACTGTTTACTTTGGCGCCTGGTTGAACCAACACAATATTAGTTTCTCCATTCAAGACACACCAACTGATACCATGATACCGCGGCTGAAATGGTCACTTTTTCGTATGAGTCGACTTTCTTGAACTTGCATTTCCTTTGTTTCAACAGAATAAATACGATCATTTTTAGAATTAACTGGCGTGGCAACGGTGAATGTCTTTTCTTCTGTAAACCAGTTGCTTCGTACACTTCTCCCACTAGGAAACCGCTCAAGTAGCTGCCGACTGCGCTGCAAGCGTTTCAATTTGACATTTTCATTTAGCTTCTGCCCAATCACACGCTTGTACAGTTTGAGTTGTAAATATTGCTTAACAATTCGTCGAAATAAAGACATCATAGAGCTAAATAGGTAAGTAAGTAAATGAGTAAACAAGTTAAGCTATTATGGATGCAGTTAAGCAAATATTGATGCAATTATATTAATTTTTACGCGATGTTCTCACTTTTTTTGGCCCACCCTGTATATATTTACTATGTGTGTACGTTATTCGTTCATTCATTAACGAGATCATTATAGATATTTAAATGGCGCTCTTCAAGGTGCTACTCAGAAGCGCTCGCGACCCAATTAATTGACCTCGTCTGAAAAGTAATGTCTTAACTCTTAAAGATGCTGAGTAGTCCCTTGAAGTGGCGCTACATAAATGCATTTAATGAATGAATGAATGAATGAATGAATGAATACGATAAATGCTTCTGAGCAAATCCTAGGCATAAGTCGAATAGATAGTGTGAGCCCACTCCATAATTATTATCATCGGAGAATGCACGGTGCTGTTATAGTATGTGTGTATAAATGCATGCATATATACAATATTATACAATCATGTGTATATAATATGTGTGCATAATATATTTAATTCTATATTGTGTGCTCGAGTTTGTTTGTGTGCGTGCGTGTGTCTGTGCGTGTGTTTGTGTGTGTGAGTCCGTCCGTCCATCCGTCCGTCCATCCACCCAACCATTTATCATCTATTAACCATTTCGTCACAGCGCAATCCCGAGGCGCCGTACGGGTGACTTATTAGGGAAATATGAGATTATGTGAAAGTAGTGAATTTTACATTATTTTAGCTATTCAGTTGAACAAAGTTGGAATTAATGTTTTTTTTTACACTTTTCAATGAGTTTTTGCTATGGTATGTATGTGCGTATGTCTGTATGTGTGTGATCACCAAGAAAAAAGGCAACAAAACGTTAACGTTTGTTTCAAACCAATTATTGACGCATCACTTCTTACATGTAGATTGCATGTCGTCAGTAACACAACGTAAGGGGAACAACAGCTGTTTGAGTTCGCCCAGCAGTGTAGTCAAGTTTTGTGTGATACAGTGCGAAAGCAGCGAAACATCCCTTCTCGACACAAATACCAGGTGTTGATGTTGCCTTGAACAATCGACGCTTGCAAATATCATCTACGGGAAAAATTCCATTGACAAATATTTTTACAAGAGAATAATGTTCGTCTATCGTTCGGACCAACGACCTTACATATATATA
Organism: Lumbricus terrestris; assembly: GCA_949752735.1. NCBI lineage: Eukaryota > Metazoa > Annelida > Clitellata > Crassiclitellata > Lumbricidae > Lumbricus > Lumbricus terrestris. The sequence continues at coordinate 53,201,536 of OX457044.1, forward strand.
TATATATATATATATATATATATATATATATATATATATATATATATATATATATATATTACTAGACGGAGCTTCCTGTGTTAAACTGCCTGGTGACGTTGAGGCAGCGTATAAAGAACAGGAAATAAGAATTTATTAGTGCGGTATTAACAGTTACTGCGGAGCAAGTGCATATCAGAACCGTAAAAAATGAACCTGAGTAATTTTCATTTAATTATTTTATTGATTTCCTTTGTTGATCCAGCCACAGGAGATTCCCCGTTCGGTGTCGTAGCTTCGACGGATGCACGACCATCAGATGACCAGAACCACATGTTCGGAATGACGCTGGGAATGACGCTGGGAATGACGCTGGGAATGACTCTGGGAATGACCCGTCACAACTAATCGAACCCTGCGCCAACTAAGAGTCGTTCTATGAAGAAATCGGATGAACGAAAGTCGTTGGGTTGCGTAGAAAAAAAACGGAAATGCTCGTAATGACTGAACGCATGGATGTTACAACAATAATTATTGTTACATGTATCGCTGTTGGTTCCATCCGTTTTGATGGGGAACATTCTTTCTTCTTGCTCTGCCTCAGTCGGTTCCTTTCCGTCTGTCCCTCTATCTGCCTGTGTCGCTCTCTGTCTCTGTCTATGTCTGTATCTGTATCTGTCTCTGACTTTGTCCGTCTGTATGTTTGTCTCTATCCGTCAATAAATCTATCTACAGGGTGCGTCAAAAAAGACCCCCCCTAGGGTTTTGCCAATATTTTTCCAAAAGTAAGAATTTCCAAATGAAATTTTACAGGCTTATAGACAATTCATATTTACACATTTTGACCAGATTTCATCAAAATATTTCAAACGGAACAAAAGTTACATCACGTTTAGTGAGGTCACTCGCCGGTTTTTGACGATTCAAAAACGCGACACAACAAAAATTAACAAAAAACCAATCTAATTATTCTGGCCAATATCTTGGCCAAAAGTAAGAATATCGAAATGAAATTTTACAGGCTTAAAGACAATTTGTATCTGCACATGGTGGTCAGATTCCATCAAAATATTTCAAACAGAACAAAAACTATACCACTTTTAGGGAGGTCACCCACCGTTTTTTGACGATTCAAAAGCGAAACGCAACAAAAAAAGTTACAAAAACACGAATTTTTTTCTCATCTCAAATAATTGGTATCATTTAGCCTTGATAATGCCAGATGATCATTATTATTACTATTAAAAAAAGAAACAGGGTACCAGCGTAGCTGCGCATCACTGAGAAGTCACTTAGCAAGATGACAATCAAATTGGTAAATAAGGAATCTGTCAGATTAATCAACAATTCCATCAAGAACTTTGCAAAGAGACTCAAAACATTTTTTTGCACGGTGGTGGGCACATTGAACACAAGTTGTGAAGCACTACCAAGTCCATTTGACAAAGTTATTTGAGATGAGACTTAATAAAATCGTATTTTTGTTACTTTTTGTTGTGTTTCGTTTCTGAATCGTCAAAAACGGTGGGTGACCTCACTAAAAGTAGTATAACTTTTGTCCTGTTTGAAATATTTTGATGAAATCTGGCCATCATGTGCAGATATGAATTGTCTTTACGTCTGTAAAATTTCATTTCGATATTCTTACTTTTGGCCAAGATATTGGCAAAAAACCTAATTTTTGTTGCGCTTCGTTTTTGAATCGTCAAACAACGGTGGGTGACCTCACTAAAACGGATGTAACTTTTGTTCCGTTTGAAATATTTTGATGAAATCTGGCCATGATGTGTAAATATGAATTGTCTATAAGCCTGTAAAATTTCATTTGGGAATTCTTACTTTTGGTAAAAATATTGGCAAAAAACCTAGGGGGGTCTTTTTTTGGCGCACCCTGTATATCTGCTTCGGTTTGTCTCTGCTTCTGGCTCCTTCTGTATTTCTCTCTAAACATCCGTCATTCCTCGCATCATTTCTCGACCACGTGACGCTGATCTTAATAACTGGTAACATACATGCACATGTATAAAGAACATCAGCCAATAAAGATTTAATTGAATGAATAAAAATTGTAACGAACGCCAACAATCTGTCTTTTGCGTCCTTTTACAAGGGAATAGAATTTTCAGTGCCAGTTTTTTTATATAGTGCGAGTATCCGAAAGTTCGCGATTGACGTTGAGGGATGTAGTGTGATTCGCGTGAGATTGTGCGATTGGTGAATTGAGTCTTTTACGCACATAGGCCGAGAAAATTAAGGCGTGTGTGTCAATGCAGTGTGTGAATAAAATGGGAGTCGTTATGGGTGATATTATAACGGGTGCCATTAAATGCTAACGTAAACCGTTTCGAACTTTGCAAAGTAAGGGAATTGTAGTAGCAGTCGTAGCAACAGCAGTAGCAGTAGCAGTAGCAGTAGCGGTAGCAGTAGTAGTAGTAGTAGTAGTAGTAGTAGTAGTAGTAGTAGTAGTAGTAGTAGTAGTAGTAGTAGTAGTAGTAGTAGTAGTAGTAGTAGTAGTAGTAGTAGTAATAATAATAATAATAATAATAATAATAATAATAATAATTGCAATTTTTCGTTTATTCAACAATCCGTTTGACAGACCGCAACCGGTTGCAGTGTACATTTATGCAGTTGAAACAATTCACAAGAACGCAGATCTCAGAATACATAAATAGGCCTATACTAACAGTTTACTAATACTAACAGAACAGACTGTCAGAACACCTGCAATAATTGGCGCTAATAGCAGCCTACAAAGCATGTCTACCCAACGGGGTCTCGAACTCGCTACCACTTGCTCTCTACGCCAGCGTGTTATCTCTACCGCTCCTCCCCCCCCCACAAAAAACCACGATAGAAACACAATAGACGTGGATTGTTTCCGCTTAACGGCACTGCATGCGTGATAACAAAGATCATAAGTGTCGTCCTCCTACTTTATCCAGGCTTGGGACTGGCACTATACCAGAGAACGAGCAGTGACGGATTTGTTTTAGAGCTAAACTGTTTCTAATGTATTGCTGCAAAGAAGCGTTTTGAAAGTAATATCACTGCTGTTTGAATTGGACCTACAATAATAATTAGGGCCTATTAGCCGAGGTTAATATCAAATTGCATGCGAATTTCTTAATCTTATATTGCAGAATTAATCTGTTTCGATGGTGTCTAATATTAATTTTAAATTCGATATGAACTTTGATTTAATTTTAATATAACTATGATGCAATGTGAATGAAATATGTATTATCTTCTCTAAAGTGACAATATAATGTATTCGTTAGCAGAGGTCTTCCTCTTTCTCTACGCCTGATCACAGTTTTAAGACTAAGGGTATAGGCATACACACTATTTTGGTTTTTACAGTCAGTAAACCGTGCTTTTTAACGTGGAGTTATACGCAATATGTGCAGTTATGAATGAATTTGTGCAGTTGTAAAATAAATCTTGTGCAGTGATAATCATTAGAAAACGATAACTGCAGCCGGTCTACCACGCAAGAAGGAAACGTAACAAATGGTGTGTGCAAAGGAAAATACACAGCAGGAAGGACAAATTTCTAATTTCCCAGTGTATGAATAACACAAAAGGTCATCAGATTTTATAGGCGGCGACTTGCGACATTTCTGGTGTCCAAAACTTCGGATGACTGAAAAAGGTGATCAGATTTTTTGGCGGCGACTGGCGAAAATTTTCGGAAAATTTTGACAAACGTCTACAAATTGCTTGTCACGCAGTGATAAACCATGCAAACACGTCTCGAGTATGACACGTCTATTAAAGCGTCCAGTGTTGCTTTATTCTGCTATAAGTCGGATCCGACGCTCCTCACTTATAGCCTACCATCTGCAACATTTCTTCTCAGTCTCAGCCTACTGAAATATTACCAGGGTAATGCATCATGCTGATAAAACGCTTCGCTATGGTCGATCCATCTTTCTGGAAAAGTTAACTCGCAGTCTCCGTCGGCCCGTTGATGAGCTTCCTGGTCTTTATTTGCCCATTTTTGCAAGCTTTTCAAAATATATATATATATATATATATATATATATATATATATATAATGGCTACAATACAATTGCTCTCTATATATTTTGTGTGTGTATATATATATAGAGCAAATGTATTGCAGCCATTATATAAATATATATATATATATATGGATTTATATAGTGCCTCTTGTAGTACTCACTAATCAGAGGTGCTCCCAATGCGAGAGACCAAGGGAGGTAAAAAAAGTCATCTTTGCTAAGACACTGTATCGTTGAACAGCGACTCACTCACTGATGTTGGTCAAAATTTAAAATGAGTATTTAAGCAAAAAATATATATTTAAATATTCTAGAATTTCTTATCTTTATTTTCTCTATCAATAGCTGTGCCTAATATAGTGGTCATGCGATATACTGTCAAGCGTGAGGTCGGTGGTTCATGTGTACTACAGCGACAGAAATGTTTGCTCGAGTTTTCCGTTTCATTTACGCCCACAGCTACATGTAAATTAGCCATAATGAGTACATCCACCGTAAGCAAAAGAGGGAATTACCATCCTCTCGCACGCCGAGGCTAAGAAAAACGAAGTCGCTATAACGCTTCATGTCATGTCTGCTTCAAGGATGGCTCAGTATATGAATTGTATAGAAATAAAGAAGGATCGGACGTTGAATTACATGGCGTTGGGGTGTGGGCTGTGATGCGATGAAAAACTTCCTATGCGGTACTTAGGCAGTCCAGGGGATGGACGGTGGACCCCTCGAGGCCCCTCAACCCCTACGACAATTCTCACCATGGGCTAGATTAAAGGTCTGCTCTGCCTCTTACGAAACGGCTCTGAATCTATAGCCAGCTATTAAGAGCTGTTTTATTCCAAACAAATTAATATTGTTGTCGACGGCAACGGTCTCTGTTGTCATAAGCTGTCGTTCAACTATGGACCCACGACCGATTGTTCGTTCAAACCATGACGTAAGACATTTCTTTCTTACATCATGGTTCAAACCACTGGTTTAGTTTAAATTCAGTCGATAGGTGGCAGCTAGCGAACACAATCTGTAAGGATGGAGTTCGGAAAGACGGCGTGAAACTCCTCGAGAGATGTAGGCCTATGATGCCGCCTATCAAACAAAGTGCGTAGTAGACGTTTCAATTTTATCGACACTGTGCGAAAGCTAAAACCATTAGCGTCGTTCCCTTCTATAGAAGAACTGTGAATGAAGTATTTCTGGTGCGCATCAGATATCTTGCAGCCTATTAGCATGCAACTATTTATTTTAAAAGGTGCCGAAGACACGCTGTCAGCCTATAGCTTAAACTGTCGGGTATAGACTATCTTACATGGTTACACAGGGAACACAGTTGCAGGGGCGGATCCAGGGGGCCAATCCGGCCATGGCCCCCATTTAAAAATTGCATGGGACGTGGCCCCCATTTGGTTTCAACAAGCCATGAAATAAATGTAGTGGGAGAGAAAAACAGGACATGAGGCCCCCTTAATTACAAAATCGCACGGGACTTGGCCCCCCCGTCGATTCAGCAGCGGATGTTTCCCAAAAAATTGGTCGATGACTAAAAAAAAGGTCATCAATTTTTTCGGCGGATGAAATGGTATTTTTCGGGAAAATTTGGTCGACGACACAATTTTTTTCTCCTGTCTCACAATTTCTCCTGTCTCACACACAAGACCAAAAATTTTGGCCCCCCTTCGAAAATTCCTGTATCCGCCCTTGCACAGTTGCAATACAGTACTGCAGATATAACGTACATTATATAATATAATTATATTGTTGGTAATCCGAATGAGATGCGCACACGCAACAGAATCCGAGAAATCAAAGGGTTAACGACGAGAAAATTAATATTTTAAGTCAAACAAACCGTGTAGCAACAAAGAACATTATCATCTCCCTCCTCCTTCAGCCAGAATTTTGACTGGCACTGCCAGGTGCTAAGGCAGTGTTTAATCCATACGTCTCCAGAGGGAAGTTACGCCATCCAGAAATGTAATTTCCCACCACCCAGAAATTTTTGAAAAAATGATAGTGGTACCATGGTTTTTAGTTACTATTTGCATTATTATTTCGCATGAGCTGTTATACTACTGCATGGGTGGCTCAATAAAAAGTTCCACCGGTAAAGATGCGATTTCTCCGCAAACAATTGAGAATTTTCTATGAAAGCGACAACATTAATCGAACAAAGATTTCTAAACAATTCCTGAAAAATTCCTGAAAAGTTACAGCCGTTGAACATTGCCTTTAATTTTTATTTTATTTTCGGAGAAGAACGTTCCAATACTTTTATTTCAGTTATAATTTTTTCACATATCATTGCACGCAACTGATGATATAACATCAATGTACAAGCTGTAAATAAGCTGTTCACGAAGCATGCAAGCTGTTTATATGTTGAGATATTATTTTCATATAGGATAATTGAGGTATCACGATGCAGTTGATATAATGTGTAACATGCGTAAGAAGAACGCATCTATAGCTTGTTTGCAAATTAAGCTTGCTGCATCCATGTTCTTTGAGGCGATTGATAGGCCTAAACATTTATTCTCTCAATAACAACAAAGACATTATTTTGATCTCCTCTTCTGTTAAGCGACACTGTTTGATAACAAATTAATATCATTAGCGTCTCCATAGGCGGAGACCTGGGCCGAGAATTGGAGGGGGACGGAAAGACGCGAGATTTTCCGAAAAATTTCTGACGACCGGCGAAATCTCGAGAAAAATGTTATTTTTGCCGCCAAAAAAGTTGATGACCTTTTTTTAGTCATCCGGCAAAATCTCGACGAAATTTTCTATTTTCGCCACCAAAAAAGTTGACTTTTTTTAGTCATCCGGCCAAATCTCGACGAAATTTTCTATTTTCGCCACCAAAAAAGTTGACTTTTTTTAGTCATCCGGCCAAATCTCGACGAAATTTTCTATTTTCGCCGCCAAAAAGTCTTGACGCTCAAAGATTGGGGGGGAGACAAATGCATGGGCCGTCCCCCAACACTTCAAAATTTCGTAGGGGGGGACCGCCCCCTGTCCCCCTAGGTCTCCGCCCATGAGCGTCTTCTTTCTTTTTCATCCAGGCTTGGGGCTGGCACTCACTGTCAGATAGCCTACGAACAATGTCGGAGTTGAGCCCTGAATGGATGGATTCAGATTTTAACGGCAGCATATGACAACAGAGACAGTTGCAGTCGGCAAAAAATTTAATTGTATGGCATAATTATTATTACAGGTCACTTTTAGCTGAGCCCTGAATATTTTTTATTCATCAGTTTAACGGCATTTTATAGCTACAAATAACGTTGAGTTCCAGACGTTTTTAAAGTTGTAGCTTATTTCAATTAATTTTCTTTCAACCTTCCCCAGTCTCTCTCTATTTCAGTTTATTTTCATTTAACGTTTTACTATTTCCTTTATCTTTCATTGTTAGGCCTACTTTCTGCCGTCCTGACAGGCTGTATTTGAAAGGATGTTTGTTATAATTTTCCAATTTTTTCTATTGAACAATCCTGTTGCAGTATATATAAGCCTAGTCATTGAAATGAAAAATTCACAGAAAAACACAAAATACTCACAATCTTAGCTACCAACAGCACAGACTGCATGCAATACAAGGGCGCTAATAGCAGCCTTCAATTAACCCTCAGGCTACCAAGCTTTTTTTGTAACACTGACTACCAAGGGGGGGGGGTGGTTACCACCCCCCTGGATTTTGGGTTTGGTTTGAGATATCATAACTTGTAATACACCATTTGATTCAGCATTCATTTCTGCACAAAATGGTATATTTAAGTTTAGAAAATATGAAGGCACCTCGAAATTATGAATTTTTTACCATGGGTACCCATCGATTCCACAAAATGTATGCTTACGCATAGGGAATATATTAGATTCTGTGTGTTTTATACATGATTTATATATAAAAAGTAGTTTACATATAATAAAGTCCAATATTCAACTATAAAAACTAGTAATAATTCTGTTTTATGTTAAATCAAAACAAAAAAACATGTTTTAGCCGCTGAAAAACGTTTACGCACACATATCGGTTCGCGTTGCAAAAAAACCCAACATTTTTATACATTTTAATTTATTTTGAGCACTTCCGGTCATCAAATTTTAAATTATTTAGTATTAAAAAATAGCCCTAAATGCCCTCTACAGAATGGCATAATTTATTTCTATTAAAAAATAAATTATGGATAAGTTATAATAGAAAAAACATGACAATTTTATGAAAATAAAACACCTTTATATATATTTTAATTTATTTTGAGCACTTCCGGTTGTCATAAGACAACTCAATGAGCATGGAAATGTAGCCCCACATTCCCTCTATAGAATGGTATAATTTGTGTCTCTTAATATTAAGGGGCGAAAAAGTTACAGACGATATTCTAGGGGGGGGGTATCCACCCCCTGGGTACCTTGGGTATATCGGGTGTAACTTTTGAACGGTAGGGGGCATCATCAAACATTTTAGCTCAAAATGTGTCCCAATGAATCCTCTACAGCTACCAATTTTTTCAAAATTTTATTCCAGACGGAACGCGTTTGATTTGCGAAAAACCTAGGGGGGTGGCAACCACCCCCCTTGGTAGCCCGAGGGTTAACCATGATTAGAAATGTTATGAAGCATAATTTATGTTCAGTACTAAAGAGCATAATGAATCTCTTATGCTTTACTTTAGAAACGTGCCAATCAATATGCTATATTCCAAGATAAGGACTTGAAAACAAGCCATGGCATCGAATTATAGCTATAGTCGCGACAATCTACGACATGACCCCCCCAAAATTGCAAGAAAGCGTTTTATGACGATTTTCAGTTGTCATAGGTCTGGCGATGAACATACTAAAAGTTACAAGAAATCGGACCACGGCAAGTGGTCTCATTTTGGAGGGGGAAAATGGCCGATAATTGGACAAGGCATGGAATCTGGAAATGATACTGTTAGAAGCAAATCATATAATAATTTGCTAACATGCTTTTCTAGACTAATTTGACCACCCTGAGAAAAAAAATCGTGGTTAGCAAGCTTAATTTTTAGCGGTTGCATGGGAAAACAAGATGGCGGCCAAAATGGTGGCCTATAATTACATCAAAAGGTTGTATAGTCGGGTCAATCTACGAAATGATCTCCAAAATTGTAAGAAGGCGTCTTATGATGATTTTTTGGTATCTTGGGTCTGGTGTTGAACATACTAAAAGTTACAAGAAATTGGACCACGGCAAGTGGTCTAATTGTGACGGGAAAAAAGATGGCCGCCAATTGGACCAGTCTTGGAATCTGGAAATTATACTGTTATATAGAAGCAGATCATGTAACAATTTGCTAACATGCTTCCCTAAACTAATTTGACCCTTCTGAGAACGAAAATCGCGGTTAAGAAGCTTGATTTTTAGCGGTTGCATGGGGAAACAAGATGGCGGCCAAAATGGCGGCGTATTGCTTAAAAAGGCTGTAAGTCGGGTACTGTAGGCCCTATGTGAAATGAACACGATTTTGTAATGTAAATTAAGATGTTACGGTTCTAGGCATGCAATGGAATCAAAGACACATATTTAGCGCTGTAAGAAAACCAAAATGGCGAAAAAATGGCGACCAGACTGTTGAAATTGCTATAAGTGAAGTGATGTATGCAATGGAAACATGACTTCGGACTCCATCTTAGCACTTTTGAGGTAACGAAAAGCAATGGAATCAACTTAGCAAATGTGACACTGCAAGAAAACTAAAATGGCAGCGATCGGAAGCGCTTCCGAGGAGTTCGCCAAGGTAACTTTTGGGTTCATGACAAGCGGAAGTGTCTCGGAAATGGATAGATCTTGCGGAGGAGGAGGCGGAGGAGAAGCGGAACGGGGTACAAGGCGAATGGAATCCATCCTCCGCATTCACATTCTCTGCCAACCATGGGCGGAGACCTAGGGGGGACAGAGGGGGACGGTCCCCACCAATGAAAGTGTTGGGGGGACGGCCCATGCATTCGTTCCCCCCCCCCCAATGTTTGAGCGTCCAGCCTTTTTGGCGGCGAAAATAGAAAAATAGAAAATTTCGTCTCGAGATTTTGGCCGAATGACAAAAAAAGGTCATCAACTTTTTTGGCGGCGAAAATAGAAAATTTCGTCCAGATTTTGGCCGGATGACTAAAAAAAAGGTCAACTTTTTTTTGGCGGCGAAAATAACTTTTTTTCCCCAGATTTCGCCGGTCGTCAGAAATTTTTCTGAAAATCTCGGGTCTTTCCGTCCCCCCCCCCAATTCTCAGCCCAGGTCTCCGCCCATGCTGCCAACCCATCCATATCATCACCAGCACCAGCACCATCTCCATCACAGCATGACATCAAACAGCGCTGAAGATCTCGGGTCAGTCTATCGGACAAAATGTTCATGGGTCGGCGCTGGAACGAACGACGGCATCAACGGTTACCAGGGGCAGTCAGCATCGTCCCTCTACAGAAGCCAGACCTACATGCCGAGTCACGTGGGGTAACCAGCTAGGCACAGCGCTCGGAGACTGAATCTACATTTTCCTTTCTTTCTTCGTCTTCTTTGCAACGACAATCCTGCTTTTCTGCATAACACTCTTCATAAATCCGGTGAGTCCGTTCCTGTTTTTCATATCTTCTTAAATTATCTAATTTCTGAAATATAGACTTTTGTCTGAAACCCTTTGTTTCAAATCTTTTCAAACCCGCTGCCATTACTCCGACCAATCAGCTTCGTTCTACGCTCCAATGCACTCATTAACGCTCCTTCTCCTCTTCCTCCTTCTCTGCCCTCGCTGCCTTACAGACAATGCTTCCTACTCCCCTCACCCACGCCATGCCTGCCAAACTGCAACGGTTGAATATCGTCACCTCTCAGTCATTCCGCTCTCATACTTCATCACACCGCCTCGCTTGAACTACAGACCTCAGAAACTTTGCCCGTCCTTCCTTCTTCTACTCTTATGTGGTGACATTTCTGTTAATCCTGGGCCATCATCTTCATCCCACTCCAGCGCAAATATCTCACACAATGCAACCAGACTCTCAAGCAAGAACTTTCTACTTTACTCTCTCAACATCCGGTCCTTACTAAACGAAAACAACTCTACTTCCCTCACTGACCTTGCTTCCGGCTCCCGTCCACCGGATCTCATTGCTCTCCAAGAAACCTGGCTATCCTCTACCTCTTCAAACGCCCACATTGCTGATTGCATACCACCTGGCTACTCTCTTCAAAGTTTCCCTCGAATAACCGCCTCCTCTAAGTCCTCAAAAATATCTGGTGGCGGCACTGCCTTCCTGGTTCGTGAGCCGGCTGTCGTCCTAAACTCTTCTCGCCACGTCTTCAGTTCTTTCGAATGTTCGTCCACAACACTTCGACTTTCCTCAGACCTACTCACAGTTTTCAACATCTATCGTCCTCCTACCTCGTCTAAGTACTCCTCTAAAAACTCAGTCTTTCTTGATGAATTTAGCTCTCTCCTCTCAGTTGCTGCCACTACTCCCAACGAATTCTTACTCACTGGCGATTTCAACGTCCATGTTGACGATCCATCTAACTCTCATGCAACTGACTTTCTGAACCTCCTCTCATCAGTCAATCTCGTCCAACACGTCAACTTCCAGACCCACATCAAAAATCACACCCTCGACCTTGTCATAACTGCTAACACATCCCTTTTATCTCCCAAGCTATCGCACTCTATTCTCAACATAACTGACCACTACCTTATCATGGTTGACCTTGAAATTAAGCCCTTTGCTCGACCTCCTCCTTCCACTCATTCTTTCCGTCGCATAGGGTCCATTGACGCCCAGGCCTTCACTAAAGATATTCGCAGCTCTCAACTTGTTCTTAATCCTCCTTCCTCCCTTGATGACCTTCTGTCCTGCTACAACTCCACTCTTTCCGACCTCCTTGACATTCACGCACCATTCATCACCAAACCCAGCTCACATGCCACTAACCCCTGGTTCACTTCCTACCTCCAAGCTTTCAAAACCTTCCGTAGGCGACTTCAGCACATCTACGAGGACGCCACTGACTCTCTATCCAAAACAAAAGCCCTCTCAAACCTGAAATCAGCCACCAACAGATATCACAAACTCATCACTGCTACAAAAAGGAAATATTACTCCTCACTTATTCACTCCAGCTCCTCCAAACCTCGCCATCTCTGGAGAGCTGTCAACTCTCTCCTCCATCGCAAATCTCCCTCTCCACTGCCAAGCTCCATTCCAGCCCCCTCTATGGCCGATACATTCTGTTCATTCTTCTCGGATAAAGTCTCCTCCCTTCGCTTCACACTGCAGTCCCTCCTTGATTCACAATCCTCCAACACCGATGCATCTCCGTTTCCAAATCCTACTCCAATGGTTTTCAAGCAGTCCCTCGTCACTCCTCTTCTGAAAAAGGCAAATCTTGACAAGGAAAACCTTTCAAATTACCGACCCATCTCCAACCTTTCTTTTCTATCTAAATTAACCGAACGAATTGTCCTTTGCCGGCTAAACGATTACCTCTCCTCCAACTCACTCCTCAACCCCCACCAATCAGGCTTCACTAAACATCACTCCACAGAAACTCTACTTGTCTCTCTGTTTAATAAACTGGTTTCTGCCGTCAGTCATCAACAAGTCTCCTGCCTCTGCCTCCTCGACATCTCCGCTGCATTCGACACCATCGATCACAATCTTCTTCTTAACCGTCTCTCTTCTTCTTTTGGCGTCTCTGGCACTGCTCTACTTTGGTTCCAGTCATATCTCTCTTCCAGATCCTTCTCTGTTAAAGCCTCCAGTCACTGTTCACAACCCCTTCCACTATCTTGTGGCGTTCCACAAGGCTCCGTCCTGGGTCCGTTGCTCTTCATTCTCTACACCACTCCTTTAAGTCATCTCATAGAATCCTCGTCTGTCGACAACATCTCTACGCAGACGACACTCAACTCTTCATTTCCTTCTCCCGAGGCTCTTTTTCCACCTCCATTGCTCAACTTCTCAATGTGGTCAATCTAATCTCTAAATGGATGTCTTCCAACCTCCTCTGCCTCAACCCCTCCAAAACAGAGTTCATCATTCTTGGACTTCCTGACCAAATCAAGAAAATCCCAGACCCTTCAATACACCTATCGACTAACTCTTCGTCTCTTACCTTTACTTCTGATGCACCTGTCCGCAATCTTGGTGTAATGTTTGATTCGCATCTCTCCTTCTCTAACCACATCTCCAACCTATCGCGTTCCTGCTTCATGCATATCCGGGACCTCCGTCGCATCCGACCTATGCTCGATTTCAAAACTGCCTCTACCATTGCGACGTCCATCGTCCCCTCAAAACTTGACTATTGCAACTCTCTGTTCTTAAGCCTTGACTCCTCACAACTTAAGCGCCTCCAACTCATTCAAAATTCTCTAGCTAGAGCCGTCACCAGAACACCCAGACATCATCACATCACCCCCATCCTCAAATCACTTCACTGGTTGAAAATCCCAGAGCGAATCCACTTCAAAGTTCTCTCCTTAACCTACAACTCCTTGCAATGCTCTCAGCCAAGTTATCTTCGCGAACTCTTCACCATCCAACCTACCCGTTCTACCCGATCATCCGCCTGCCTTACACTGTCTCGACCGCCGGTCACAAGTCATCTCAAGTTCTCCAACCGAGCCATATCCATCTCAGCACCACGCCTTTGGAATGAACTGCCTCCTGAGTTCCGATCCTTAAGTTTCAGTCCCTTAATCATCATTACTAATCACACACCACAACCTTCCTCAGGCTCCTCTATCCATCACACCTCGGGTTTTTCATTCGAAACTTAAGACACTCCTTTTCACGAACTCTTACCCTGTCTCATCTGATCCTCCACCTTCCAATTCCCGGCCCAAACGACACCCGCCTTAATAGCTGTTCCGCCCCTCTGATCCTATGGAATTTCGACCCGGACCACCACGGACTACTCTCACGGACAACCCTTCTAACTCAACGCATTTGATCCTGATCTTATGGTAACTCGACCCGGACCACCACGGACTACTTTCACGGACAACCCTCTAACTCAACGCAGCGCTCGTGAATAAGCTGGTGCCCCGCGCTTGGCTTTCGAGTGGCGCTTTAGAAATTTCGAGTTTACGATTACGGGCACCTGCCGGAAACACACGAACAGGACAAGAATTGGTGACCGTTGATGCCGCCGTTTGTTCAAGCGCCGACCCCATGTACATTTTGTTCGATGGACTGACGCGAGATCTGGAATGAACCTTCCACTTCAGCGTCGTTTGATGTCATGCTGTGATGGAGATGATGCTGGTGATGATATGGATGGGTTGGCGGAGAATGCGATTGCGGAGGATGGATTCCATTCGCCTTAATTGTACCCCATTCCGCTTCTCCTCCGCCTCCTCCGCAAGATCTATCCATTTCCGAGACACTTTCGCTTGTCATGAACCCAAAAGTTACCTTGGCGAACTCCTCGGAAGCGCTTCCGATTGTATAAACCCAAGAAAAAAACTTGTTGTGTCAACTACTTCCCGAGATATGTGGCCAGACCACGTGACTGCATCAGCAACCATCCCTATGATGCACGTGCAGCACAACCGAGTCGTACCATACGCCGTGCGTGTACGCCGCTGATAGCCGGTGTTTACATCTCGCCGGAGGACGACTCACGCCCGGGTCAGTGAAGTGACCTCGACTGTTTTCACCGACGGCGCTTCCAACTACCGACCGACAAGCGACAAATACCTTCTCCTATGCGCATCCTTGCTTGAGCCTCGACGATTAGCCGGACGGGCGTCATCTACCACCTACCAGAAACTCTGATCTACCACGCCATCATTCTACCAGCTGTCTACGGGAATCCGATGGCTAACTCTACGTGTTTGCGGCCTGGAATTTTGCCAAAGCAGATCATTCGTTTAAATTAAATGATAACAAAAACTGACAGACAGATCGCTATCAGTTACAAAAGGCAGTGTATCAAATACAATATAATTATAATACACATAGAATGTTTTTAGCCTTGACTGTTTTATTTATTTTAGGATGAGAGCACAAATGAGGGAAAAAAGAATGATTTTATGTTTAGAATTATAGGTTTTTAGGCTAATGAGATTAGATAATTATTTTTTATAGACAGATCCATATAGCTATCTTTGATTTAAGTACACTTTTCTTTTTTCTATCTTTTTAAAACTTATAATACGCCTAAACAAAGCGAATCTTGCACGGAAGCGCGTAAAAGGTAGGCCTCTATCTATTCATAACAAATCTTAAACGAACTAGTCTTAAGGTTTTTGCAATTGTTTTTCATGTAGGCCTAATAAGTTGATGTACCCTATGTCAACGTATTTTTCTTGAATAAAAGAAATCCTGTTTATCTGCCCACTTACTTACTCAACTTCCTTTATAGAGCTGGAAACTGAAACCCGTTTCGATCAACGACCTCGATGCTAATGACGATTATCTCTTCAAACGGGACCTCATGGCACATAAAGGACTATTCATAGCAATGACGTTTCAGGACGTCACAACAACTATCCTCTTTAAATTTCGGCAATTTTGTTTCTCTGTCGGCCATTTATAACTTAAATTCAAATAACAGATATATATAATAATATAATACAAAATCTTAAAACAAGGAAGAGAAGTTAAACAAACATGGAACTCGAAAACTGGTCGCTTTCTTCTGCCAACGTATGATCTGTTATTTATTTTTAATTTGTTGTCTTACGTGTACAGTTCTGGACGTTGTATTGAAAGTGATTATTGTCATGTCATGTCATTCCTCCATCGTCGCTCTGCGACGGTTGGCTTAGGGCTGCCAACCGTCCCGGATTCACCGGGACAGTCCCGTAATCGGCCCTGTGCCCCCGTTTCCCGGATTGATCCCAAATTGTCCCGGAATTGCTGCAAAGGTCGGGTCATTGCAGAGTATGCTCACTCTCCAGAAACATTTCATATTTTACACACTAAACTCAATAAGCTGTTCGATGAATTTGACGTTGTTGACCGAACATCGAATGTTGGATAGCGCTGTGTTGAAGTCGTAAAAACTTTGCAAACCACTGACACTCGGTATAGAATACTGTGCCTTATATACTTATAGCCTAGCTTACATAAGACTACACACAGCCCGTTTTATTGCGAGAGCGTTCAGCATTATGGATGTCATGTTGTCTAACAATCGCAATTAACCTAAACCTAGCTGAACACCGACCTTGTTGAAGCGGAGCGGTTCTTGAAAAAAGTTAATAAATTTTGACATGGCATAGCCTACATGTAGGCTACTCATTTCTACAACTCAGCGCCCATGCAGTGTTTCGGAACTGCTTAAAGCTCAGCAGTAGGTCTATAGGTTTGAGATGAGTCCTGAGCACTATGCGGTCGCAAACCTTATAATTTTTGTAAATGACATTGAAATTTGTAATCTGCATGCACGACGTCGCCTTTAATAGTGTAAGCTGAGGCTACCTAATAAACATATTGCTCCTACTGGGCTCATAAGTCTGGTTATACTCTGGTAGGCCTACATGTAAGCTGGGCCTACTGGGGCTTAAAAACTCCCTTCCTGAAGTCGAATCTTATCTTAAATTTAGGCTTCTTGTCTTTTGACGATTTATCTACAAAATTATTGACTTTTTTGTAGATTGTAGGTTCTACTTAGGAGTGACACAACATTTTTTGCATAATGCCTATGTGGACAGTGTAAATTGGTAATCTCATATCGAGTGACAGCAAGCGTTCCGTAATGGCAAAATCAAAAGTTGGCAGTCCTAGGTTGGCTGCACGAATGGATAAGCATTTTCCACAGTTGTCTATCTCCTGCCATGCTCATTAACCTCCTCCCCAAAAGTCCAGTCCATTTCAAGATGTTGTCTATCCATGCCGTTCTAGGTCTTCCTCTTTCTCCCTCCATCAGTCCCGTCATCAGGTTGTTTTCTATGCTTTCCTTTTGCTTTCTCATGACGTGTCTGAAGTATCGTAACTTTCTTGTTTTTACGTGGGTCGACAATTCTTGCTTTGTTCCTGCTACGGAGTACACCTGTTTGTTGGTAATTTTTTTTGTCCATGGGACTCTTAATATTTTTCTAAGACATTTGTTCTCGAAATGATTATTATAATAATAATAATAATAATTAATAATTACATTTCCTTTATCGAACAATCCAGTGGACACACGGCAACCGGTTACAGTGTATATTTAACACAAATCTTAACTATACTACAGAACAGACTGCCTGCAATTCAAAGACGTTAATAGCAGCCTACGAAGCACGTCACATTGTATTGCATTTTATTTAATCATTTATAAAGCGCTTCTTGAAGGGTGAACCGTTCAATGACGCTCCCAGTAAGCAAGAACTCACGAGAAGAAGCGGGGTTCGTTAAGAGGCGAGGCAGAAGAGGGACTGCCAGAAAGAAGTGTAGAGCGAATAGAAGGAGAGGGCGCATTCTAAGAGAATAACCAATTGAGGCAAATGATCAGGAATTAGTCGTGTAGCAGTTCTAAAGCATGGTACCAAGTGGTCAAATTTGTTGGATGAACGAAATGGATGGTGCATGGAGGAAGCTGAGGATGAAGTATAACATTAGTCAGATAGTTCGGCGGAAAATCCCGTTGAGTCTTAAGGATAAGAGTGAGGATCTTATAAATTATTGTGTGCAAGCAGAGAGAGGAAGCCAATGCAGTTCATCTAACATAATGGCAGTGAATGGTAGAGAATACTAGAGATGCAAGGGTCCTTGGGAAGGCGTGCAGTCAGTCTGGCAGCTGAGTTGAGCATCGACTGAATCGATGGTAGACGAACTTTAGGAAGACCAATGAGAATAGAAATGCAGTAGTCAATTCGAGACCAAAATTATAAAGGCATGAATTACGGTAGTGAAGATAGAAGAGAAGAGGGAACGACGAATAACTGAGACGTCTTAAATGAAATTAAGCGGCTCGTGTGAGATTGTAAATGTGTTATAATAATGTTAACCCTCAGGCTACCAAGCTTTTTTTGTAACACTGACTACCAAGGGGGGGGGGGGTGGTTACCACCCCCCCTGGATTTTGGGTTTGGTTTGAGATATCATAACTTGTAATACACCATTCGATTCAGCATTCATTTCTGCACAAAATGGTATATTTAGGTTTAGAAAATATGAAGGCACCTCGAAATTATGAATTTTTTACCATGGGTACCCGTCGATTCCACAAAATGTATGCTTTCGCATAGGGAATATATTAGATTCTGTGTGTTTTATACATGATTTATATATAAAAAGTAGTTTACATATAATAAAGTCCAATATACAAATATAAAAACTAGTAATAATTCTGTTTTATGTTAAATCAAAACAAAAAAACATGTTTTAGCCGCTGAAAAACGTTTACGCACATATCGGTTCGCGTTGCAAAAAAACCCAACATTTTTATACATTTTAATTTATTTTGAGCACTTCCGGTCATCAAATTTTAAATTATTTAGTATTAAAAAATAGCCCTAAATGCCCTCTACAGAATGGCATAATTTATTTATATTAAAAAATAAATTATGGATAAGTTATAATAGAAAAAACATGACATTTTTATGAAAATAAAACACCTTTATATATATTTTAATTTATTTTGAGCACTTCCGGTTGTCAAAAGACAACTCAATGAGCATGGAAATGTAGCCCTACATTCCCTCTATAGAATGGTATAATTTGTGTCTCTTAATATTAAGGGGCGGAAAAGTTACAGACGATATTCTAGGGGGGGGTGGTATCCACCCCCCCTGGTACCTTGGGTATATCGGGTGTAACTTTTGAACGGTAGGGGGCATCATAAAAAGTTTTAGCTCAAAATGTGTCCCAATGAACCCTCTACAGCTACCAATTTTTTCAAAATTTTATTCCAGACGGAACGAGAAAAATTTGCGAAAAACCTAGGGGGGGGTGGCAACCACCCCCCCTTGGTAGCCCGAGGGTTAATGATGATGATAATGATAATGATAATGGCAAGGAAGCAGGAGGGAGAGAGAGAGACAGACAGACAGACAGACAGAGAGAGAGAGAGAGAGTCATTCGAGCTGGACTTGTGTGAAAACATAAGTTTGTATGTTACTTGAAAACTGCTATTGTAGTCGAAAGTTCTGAAAAAAGATGTTGGATGAGACAGACAAACAGACAGTCACAGAGCTGGTAGATAGACATAACGAAATGATGTTTGACCTGTCATGTTATGTTAGTGTAGACCAGTGGTTCCCAACCCATGGCCTGCGGGCCAAAATTGGCACTCTCATTTCTCATAGAATTATGAAAAATTGAAAATTTGGACAGGATAGAACACAGTTATTTTCTATTACAAATTATTTTATTTTGACATCTATGAATAATATTAGACATTCCATTTTGAATCAATTATAATCGTTTTATATACTTTTATTAATAAAATTTTAGCCTTGTGGCCCCCTAATGTCCTTCAACTAAGAAAAAGCAGCCATCGTGTTCTCCAACATAGAAAAAGTGGCCTAAAGTCAAAAAGTGTTGGGGACCACTGGTGTAGACCATAGCAGCTGGAAGAAACGAAGCAGATAAAAGACTGAACACCGGAGACTGCTGTCTCTCCTCCTCCTCTTCCTTTTCTTCCTCTTCTTCCTCTTTTTCCTCTTCTTCCTCTTCTTCCTCTTCCTTCTCTTCCTCCTCTTCCTTCTCCTCCTCCTCCTGCTCATCTCCTCCTCCTCCTTTTCCTCCTCCTCCTTCTCCTCCTCCTCCTGCTCTTGCTCCTCCTCCTTCTCCTGCTCCTCCTTCTTCTTCTCCTCCTCCTCTTCCTCCTCCTTCTCCTTCTCCTCCTCCCCTCCTCCTCCTCCTCCTTCTCCTCCTCCTCCTCCTCCTCCTCCTCCTCCTTCTCCTTCTCATTCTCCTTCTCCTCCTTCTCCTTCTCCTTCTCCTTCTCCTCCTTCTCCTTCTCCTTCTCCTTCTTCCTCACAGCCTAACCTCAGTGGACAGAGCTTCACCGGTAGTGCGTGTATCTGACAGGATGAAACATTAACGCTATCTTCAAGTACGAGAGGAACTACACACGACTATTTCTCAGAGTCATCAAACCCAACAGTCAACAGTGGACAGACGTGCAGCTGGAGCGGGGGATCACCGAGTGATCATGCATCTTTCTCGCAACGGGCAGTGTCATTACAACCAACAGACAGCAGTGGACAGACGTGCAGCTGGAGCCGGGGATCACCGAGTGATCATGCATCTTTCTCGCAACGGGCAGTGTCATTACAACCAACAGACAGCAGTGGACAGACGTGCAGCTGGAGCCGGGGATCACCGAGTGATCATGCATCTTTCTCGCAACGGGCAGTGTCATTACAACCAACAGACAGCAGTGGACAGACGTGCAGCTGGAGCCGGGGATCACCGAGTGATCATGCATCTTTCTCGCAACGGGCAGTGTCATTACAACCAACAGACAGCAGTGGGCAGAGCTCTTCCGGAAACACGCATAGCGTAAGACTATTTTGGGGAAAAACACACAAAAACTCACACACGCACACACACAGACACACGCACACACGCATAGGCTTACACACACACACACACACACACACACACACACACACACACACACACACACACACACACACACATTATGTGCTTACTATACTGATACGTACATTGTCATAGTGGGGTTAAGTCTGAGGTTTTTTGCCAACTATTGTGCTCCTACTTTTGACATGTTGTATTTTAGGGCAGATGAATCCCTCTTTGCTTCTATCCTCAGTGACACCGGGCATGTCATCCATGATGTCCTCCATGACCTTCTCCGCCAGAAAGAGTAACTGGGTGCACCTTTTGCTCTCGCTTACATAATCTGAAGACACCACACTTTGATTCGATGATTGGAAAGGGATTTTTCACCCGAATGCTCTATAGATCACTTATTTTACTTTGATATTTTAGTAATTGCATTCAACTTGCGATTTGATTTGTACCTGTTATTACCAATTATTACTTCGATGTATTATAATTAGGCCTGTGTTTTATGTCCCATTGTGCGTCTGCAAGTTGAGAAATTAAGAAAATACTTACTTCCTCACTTATAATCTGCATGTGACATATCCATGTGGTGTACACAACTCGTGCACAATGTGTACGGTGTACACAACTCGTGCACAATGTGTACGGTGTACACAACTCGTGCACAATGTGTACGGTGTACACAACTCGTGCACAATGTGTACGGTGTACACAACTCGTGCACAATGTGTACGGTGTACACAACTCGTGCACAATGTGTACGGTGTACACAACTCGTGCACAATGTGTACGGAAATAACGAATGTTTGATTGTTCAGTTAATAAACTGGTGCCCTGCGCTCGTGGATAAGTTTGCTTCCTGCCCTCGGTTGTTGTCTTTGTCTTCGTCCTCATCTTCTTCTTCATTCAGTAAGTTCAGAAATTCCTGTCCTTAAAAACTAATTTATTTGCAAATTTGATGTGCTGATGATTTGATGACATTTGATATCTTGATGATTTAATTTGTCTGTTTTGCTAAATGGTAGACGGAAAGTTCTATGGAAGTAGAGGAAGAACCTGGTCCGGAACATGCGCAGATCGTGAGGTAGGCCATCAGAACCGATTACGTCGAACTGTTTTCTAATTATACTGATTAATTCTTTACTTTTGGTCATTCTTTCGATATTGCAGTGGTTTGGTTTCTCTAATCTACAATTTCCTACCCGAACAATCTTTTGGGAGAACTCTTTGTTTTCTTTTAAACGTTCACCCAACATAACGTGCGATAGAAGTTTGTGGTGGTGCTATTTGCAGTTTTGCGTCACTGTGTGGTAACAAAGACCTTTGGCAACGCCCTCCTCTTTTATACAGGCTTGGGACTGGCACTGGCAGAGTACAACCAGTGGCAGAGTTGTAGATGTTTATGGATGGATCCAGATTTGACGAGGGCCTTTGACAACAGAGGCAGTGACCCTTGACAGAAATTTGTTTGGCATATTACAGCACTGTTTTATGCTAATAGTATTGTTTTGTATAGCGTGATTTAGAATATTCTGAGTATGGTCTACAAAATAGCATGTTTTCTAGGTTCAGGATACTGATAAGCGATTAATGTATACATTAATGATTAAGCCTTGCTGCAGCAACCCTGTTCCATATAAAGAATGATTAGTGTTTGTTTTTATAAGTTTCATTCAAAGCATTTTAAAGGTGTGTTGGGTGGAAATGGCTAAATATAATTTTTAGAGTGACTGATGGACGAACAGACGTTGGAATTATGCATGTGTGGAACTGTGGATGAATGAATGAATGATAGAATGGCAGGATAAATGCAAGAAACTTTATAATATGTAAAAGTGAAGCTGGAAATTCTGATCTAGTTAAACCTGGTTGTTCTGCTTAGTCATGCATTCTTAGAAGTGTTTTGAAACGCTGTTGATAGGCTGAGACGGCGAGTGAAAGAGCTGAAGGAGGAAATTGAAGATCTCCAACGGACAGTTGCGAGGTAAAACACTAACTATTAATTGCTCAAAGTTTCATAGTGTCGTTTATAAGTAACTGTTGTGTTTTAGCATGGGGTAATTGTCTGGGGGTAATTGTACGGGGGTTATTGGCACGGGATAATTGTCGGGGAGTGGGAGTAATTGTCCGGGAGTAATTGTCCTGTTACCCTATTCAATACATCTTTCCCGACATGCTCCACTCTCCTATTCTTGACCCTAGCATCATCCACTTTCACATTATATCTTGCTCCCTTATTCCTCTGGAGACTGGACTCTGGTATCGTCTGGACTACCCTTTGAACAACCTCTCAGACTAGACGCAGCGGTGGTGAATAAATTTACTCATTTGGTTTGAGTGGTAATCTAATTCCAGGAATCAAGTCGTTAATAGACTAGCTAATAATAATTGACTACCACATTCATAATTATATTCAGCCTGTTTTTGTCTATTTTGATTTGTTTCAACTTGCATTTGTGTCCATGTTCCTTTCATAAGTCATCTCAATTGACTGTTGTTTTTTTTTATTTGACCTCGGATTTTAAAAGAAAAGCTTTTAGATTGACATGAATGTTTTCCTTTTTTAGATTGGAGTGTCTTGTACAGGAGGCTATCCAAGGAGGCGATGAGTGCGCTGTAAGACACCTTTTAACAATTTTCTTGCCAACTATATATAGAAATTCTGGCTAAAGTCCGATTTATACAGAGATGTTTGAGCACATTCATAATGTTGATAGCCGTCTATAATTGGGATGAATAATAGAGTCTATCATCATCATCATCATCATGATCATCATCATCATCATCATCATCATCACCACCACTATCATCATCATCTCTCCTCAGTACAGCCGCGCAGACAATGAGGCTTTACGTCTCGTCTCCACACTGCTCCATCCTTGATGGTATCCATGGCATTCCTAATATCCAAGCACTTTCTTCCAGATCTTCTCTTATGTTGTCGATCCAGGTTTTCCTTTGACGCCCTCTACTTCTCAGTTCATCCACATTGCCGTGCAGAGCCGCAGCTGGTAGGACTTCTTCTGTCGTCCATCGTTGATACATGTCCAAACCACGAGAGTCTTCTCTTCTTGATCTTGTCCACTATTGTTTCCTCTGCTCCCAGTTAAGAGTCAATTATAGAGTGAATAATTAATTTGCAGGCGGTCAGGCTGAATTTGGAGAAGTGTGACATGGAAGATCTGCTATCGCTGAATATCTCAGAGGAAGACCTTGCTCGAGCACAGCTGAAGGCTCTTCAAGAAGTGACTTCTCTTGCAAATGTATGTCTTTTCAGCGTAGATGTAACTAATGAACAGAAATAGCTGCATTAGCACTATACACGAAGAGCAAGCTAGCAATATGATTCCCACAAGTTCTTTCTATCTCTCCTTATTTCGACTTCTTGTCTGCTATTCGTCAACTTGCTTATTATATAATGATTTTAATTTAATTTACTTCTATGCATAAATAAACTTATTTTTATTCTGATCCATTTGACTAACAATTTATGTGTCATAATAGTTTAAACTCTGGTCAATTGGGTAATGACAAATGATGCTTCTTCGTCAACATTGTTTAGAAACCCAGTAAAAATCCATAAATAATTAATTCATATAATTTTTTCGTGCTATCATTTAATTCTTCAATTAATTTGCGATTTTTTCGTGTTTTGCCATCGTCTTCTATCGTCCAGTTGCATTCATCTGCCTGCTTACATGTCTGTCTCCTGTATATATATATGGCTGGCTGCCTGTTTACCTAACTGTCTGACTCTACCTCTGTCTTCTGAGTACAGTATTCGTAATTATATGTATGCCTTTCTGGCTGGTTTTCTTTTTATTCATATTTGCATTATTGCTGTAGGGAGCTATTTCAATGGAGAACAACAACAAGGTGATCGAGAGTGTCCTTGAGAAAGCATCCCAGAAGCAAATCCAGAGAACGTCCGATAGATTCCAACAGGTTAGAAGTCACTCGCCATAGCAAACTATCATTTAAAGTAACTTCTCCTCCAGTCTGGGGTTAGACAGACAGTTCTAAGCAAAGATGGCTGGGATTGACATCACACAGATGATTAATGTCGTCCACAACATTTATCCACGCTTGGGACTAGCACGTTCAGATTACGAACTGTGGCGGTGTTGACTGTGATTGAGAAGCTAGATTAACTTATAGTGTTTGGTATTTATGTTTTAGAGGTGTGCTTCGAAGCCTCTGACAGCCGATTCTTGTAGAAATAATGACTGAATGGGAGTTTTTGCAAAACGCTTGAATGATGATCATTGCAATTGTTGTCATAATTAATTATTGAGATTACGATGGAGGTGATTGTGCAAAAATATAAAGTACTTAATAGTCATGCATAAGATTCTATGTCTTCTTTTCCTTCGGACTTGAATTGGTTCCTTGCTGGGCTGGGGTCAGCCACTCGGATCCTCTCTGTCTCCACATTGTTTTTTGGCCAGCGTCATCTGGCCTCAGTTTGAGATCTTTCAGGTCTTGTTGGATCATGTCCGTCCATCTTTTCTTCTGTCATCCATGGCCATTGTCCATGTACGTCTGCCTTCATTATTCTTTTGATGCTGGTATCCTCTGCTCGCTCTACATCACCATACCATCTCAGTCTGGCCTCTCGTGTCTTGTCAGTTATGCAAGCCACTCCCACTTCCTTCGTAAGATTCTATATTGACACAGTAAACTGAAGGGATGTGTGTTTCATCGATTCAAGCTGATGGGGACCACGAGAAAAAGGAGAACCCTACTCTCTGCTCCGCTCTCCTTTGGAGATTTTCTCACACGACGAGAGGCTGAGCTGGGGATACAATGCCGAATCAAGAATCGCGATGCCTTTCCGTTCCTTTTACCATCAAACGGGTGACTGGATTTCTTTGTCTCTGTCTTTTCATCTGTCTGTCTCAATTCAAATTCAACCTATCATTTTGTTTATTTATCTATTAATCTTCTATCTGTCTGTCTGTCTGTCTGTCTGTCTGTCTCAATGAAGCAATTTTAAAACTAAAAATTGACTTGCAATGAATAAGCTAACCCTACGCAACAGACGGACGGGTCATAGTGCCAGCCAGTGCCAGTCCTAAGCTTGAATGATTGAGGAGGGCGACGCTAATAATAATTGTAATTGCACATAGTCGCTAGACTGAAACAATATGAATGAACAAAGTCGATTTCGTTAGTGGATGCCATCCAAACATAGAGATTTTTCTCGGCCATTGTTAATGAGCGAATGAAAAGCTTCGACTTAGTAATTCTGCATATATATATATATATATATATATATATGTATATATATATATATATAGTGCTTGTGTGTATATATATATATATATATATATATACAGTGCTGTATATATACAGTGCTTGCGTATTATGAATGCACTTGTAATGTATATAGTGTGGTCATGTCTAGTTTCAGAATATGCATGACTTTTATATCAGTCTACATTATGGTTATGTGCATGTGTTATTTTTCTTAGGATCGATTTTAGGGAATTGGGTTATGAGAGGCGAGCTGTGTTGGTCGGAGTCAACACCTACTACTCGATCACGCCCGATGTGATTCAGCTGAGTCTCCAGGCGCCATACGAGTCGTTTGTTGACGAACGTCTGCCGACGAAAGTGTCCGACCAAGCATCCGCAGCAGTCCTTGGTTACGTCTTGTACGTCTCGGGAATCGGACAGGATGTGAAGGAGATCTGGAGATGGGATGTCATCTCGGGTTGGGCGAGGTGCTGCGACCTGATCTGCGGCCGCCAGCGCCACTGCTCATCTTTTGTGGGTACGACCCTCTACCTCCTCGGTGGTATCACGAAATCAGACAAGGAGGTTGTCGGAACCATCGAACGCTTTGACACGGTGGCAAACGTTTGCCAAGACGTAAGTTCGCTCTCCCATCCGATCCAGGCGGCAGCTTGCGTTTCTCATGGAACAACCATCTACGTGTTCGGCGGACTGAACAGTGAAATCCAGACCGTTGACTACGTTCAGGCGTTTGATACCATTCGTGATACGTGTAACATACTCTCCCCGTCTATGCCATGCTCCAACTTTCTGTTGAGACCGACGCTGTGGGATAACTGTGTCATCATGATGGGTGCAGACACGTGCCTGATCTTCGACATCTTGCGCCACACGTGGCAGGAAAGACGAAACTTCAAGGCAGAAGTTATGCACTTCGGAATGGCCGTCGAGAACCAGAGGCTGTATGTGTTCGGCGGCGGTACGTACGTGACTCCATCGGAACCAGAAAGCAAGACAACTTGGGTGTGCACAGATAGAGTTAAGAGCGTCTCTGTCGGGGATATCATCCTAGACCGACAACCGGTTGAGTGGACTGAACACGGCAGTCTGCTCACACCATGTCTCGTCCACGCATTCGCAGTTGTCACGCTGCCGAAGAAGTAGAGCGGTTTACACGCGGTCGCTCGGTACATCCCATCTGCGATTTGCAGTCAGAGTTTCTGTTCTTTATTGATTAATACACCATGTACCATACTGTACTTTGTAGGTCAACGTGCTCATAAAAAATGTACATACAAATTAAAGATAGAAAATTTACTTTGTTTTTGACATGACCTTTTATTACTCTGGCTGAGAAGATCATAAGTGTGACCGCCAGAGGTTTCCAGTGTACAGGGTTTGTGATTTTTTAATGTATCTGCTTTGTTTTCCTGGTACATTGTTGGTTAGAAGTTGAGCCTTTGTTTTTTGTGCAGTCATTTCATTGGCTGCTATTTTTATTCGTATTTTCATAGAACCCAGGTTGTATGCCCATATATTATCTTCTCAAAGAACACTTCTGTTATAAATAGCCAAAAATATCTGTGTTTTGTAAGTCATCAGTTACGCCAACAAGAATTAATATCTAATTGTAATAAGTAACATTGATTATTCTACTGGAAAATATGCTGATTTAAATAGTATTATAAGTTTAAGAGCTCTTACAGAGATCTGCTTAGGAACAGTACTGGAAGACAGTCCAAATAATATGATATTGTTGGTATAGCTGTAAATGTTGGATCATACTTGATTGAAACCTGTAACATGTATTGAATCTGGAGAACTAAAAAGTATATTGAAAGCCTGTTAAGTTGGAACTCTTGATTTGTTTTCAGTTTAAGAAGGATATTCACGTAACAGAATGTCGTACTGAGGCAAAAAGTATCCATTTTGTCTATTTTTTGTATCACTGATCAACTGCAATCAATGTAAGATCATAGAACTTCTTTAGAGCTAGTTTTCAGACAGCATTACAGTTTAATTTTTTCTTTCTCATTTACTGGAAAAACACAATGCTTGCTGAAGCTAAAAATCGAAGACTTGTTTAGGTTTGTTTAAAAATTATTGGCTTTTGATTTGTTAAGTAAAGAGAAATTTTACAACTTCTTGTCTTCATTGTGTGAATAAATAAAAATCGGATAAACATTTGTCATCATTATGTGTGAGATTTTTAGAACTGACTAAGAGATATTACCAATAACTTAAGATAGAGTCATATGATCCAAATTTCTGCTGTCCTAATTATTAGTCAGTTTCTAGCTAAACTTTGTTAGGACACAAGTTTATCTTTGAGTGCCATAGGATTAAATTGTTTTTACAGGCATTATAAGTGTGATTAGATTAGGCAAGATTAAGTGGTTGGATCGGAGAAAAGATTAGGTTATTTATTGAAGTCAACTTGAATTCGGTAATGACGTGTTGTGAGTGTTGACTATGCCATTAGAGAAGACTTGATCATTGTTGACCTCCTGAGACAACAAGCCTGAGTATTTGTTTGTAAATCGATATATCTGTTGACTTTCTGCTAATATTAGGATTGCAGCTTCGTATGCAGTTGTAATCATAGTTGTTGCTGTTACTGGACTGGGTTTGTTGCTGTTTAACAACACTGTGTGATAACAAAGACCATTAATGTCGCCCTCCTCCTATATCCAAGCATGGGACTGGCAGTGGTGAGTGCAACCAGTGGCGGAGTTCCTGGCCGTTGACCCTGAGGTCAGGGTTCAAATCCACCAAAATATTTGTAGGCCCACTAGTGACGCCTAGCGAACACGACCGAGATCACCTGCAAAAGGCGCTAAAATTAAAAGGTCTATGCATGGTGCGAGACGGTACAGTGTCCCAATGCCATTGGAGTGAGGCAGAAAGGTAGCCTCGCCAAGAACATGAAGGAGCTAAAGCACTAGCTCGGAGCATTAGCTCATGGGACAACTGTACAATGGTCATTGCTTTGTGTCTATCCACGGTGTTCGCGGGAAATTGGACTGGCCACCTTGCACCTTCATAATTATAGCAATGAACTGATTCTTTTCACGGATGAAAGGTTCTCGGAGCGTGAAGTCAAGTTCCTCGGCGCAAATTATAAGCATACTATGATACTTGCTCCGTCAACTAAGTCTTGTTCCCGACACGGAAAGCTCGTTGTACCGCAGTAGAGTTTTAACTTTTTAAGTCGTAGGGAACATATTGCTTGCCCTCATTAGGCCTATAATCACTGCATTTAGTTTAGGCCTAGAACCTAGGCCCTACTCTCAACCCTTTTTGCTATACGTTCATTTGAAGACTCATTTCGACAATGACAGGCGTCCATACGTCGTATTATGACATCAAAGACCGTTGACGACAATATAATTTACAGCGCATATTTTTTAGTTCAGCAGAGATTAATTAATTTTATAGGAGTTTCATACATCTTATAACCAACGGTGCCAAAATATAATTATAGCCCGCGTTCATAGCGTTTAAAAGGTGTCGATCCAGAATCTCTGGTTCCGACTGCCACGTACAACACTTCTGCTGCCAATTCCTCTTATCTAACAGGGAAAACAAGTTACTACACTGTCAGCTTTTACTTCCGACTGATAGGTCTAAATCAATTTTGCTTCGCATCTGTGAATGAGTAGCTCAGCTACATTCATACTCTCCGCATAATGCTGTAATTATTTGGCCTATCCTTATAGACAGTATGCAGGCACAATGTCATATCGGTTGAATTCCGTGTCTATACATAATACATTAATAATGTATAATGAATCATGAAGAGCTTTTTGAGAAGTAGGCTTACTGTTACGAGAACCTTATATAATATATATCCAGATGCATGGACGCAATTGTAACTTACGTAGCGCCTGTGTATTATGAACATGGCAATGATGGCATCAACCGAGAGCGCAACACAGCCAAGCAGTGATCAATCGATCAGATCAGAGAATCACCAGGGCGACCATAATATGTGAATGTGCGTGTGTGCTTGTGTGTGTTTTTGTGTTTTGTGCGTTTGAGTGCGTGCGTATGTGTGTGTTGTGTGCGTATGTGTGTGTTTGTTTGTGTTTGTTTGTGTCTGTGCGAGGGGAGGAGGAAGCGGTGGGTGTGCTTGCGTGCGACCTCGGCGCAGAAAATGGACCACTTGTCACTATGTTGCTCTGACGGAGAATGGTGTTTTACCTAAAGCCACGATTTGCTGCGTTTAACTAATGCGACCACCCATTTGATCATTATTTTTACTACTAGGCTATATACTACGCCATATGATGCAAAACTAATAAATTATGTCTGTTTAGAGTGCAAGGGTTCTAACTCCAAATTTTTCAAAAAGCGTTTTATTGTTTTATTTTATTGCTACCAATGTGATGCTTGAAATGTGCAAAGATTATATCGTTCTGAGTACAAATAACGAAACAGCAACTATTTGAATATTAGAGATATCTCCTATGACCTATTTGTGAAGTGTGCAAAGGTTCTATCTATTCACGCCTTGCGTTAGAGCGATTATAGGTATTTATTTACGCAAAGAATGCTAACCGAAGGTGTGCGGAATGCGTGATTAAAAATTATATCCTAGGAAAATCGTATCCTTCTTACAATCTGTAACATGTTGCTTTGGTCGGAAAAATTATACTTAGCATAATAATTTTATTATTATAATAAAAAAAATATTTTAATCAGGGAATTTTGATAAAGTTCTAAAATTAATACTCAATTATAATTCAATTATAAATGTTGTAAGCGGCCACAAGCGTATTTAAGAGTGGCTTGTTATAGCGCATTTTTAGGCTCATTATTATTATGATTTCTTACTAAAAAAAGGTTGAAACCACATTATTTTCATGTAATGGCTGATAATAATTTAAAAGATAATTATGAACCGCAAAATGATAACTTTGTATATATATATATATATATATATATATATATATATATATATATATATATATATATATATATATATATATACTACGCCACATGATGCATTAATCGGAGGCGCAGAGGAGAAAATTAGATGAAAGGGTCCAAGACTGATAAGCACTGTGACGCCAAAGATGCAATCCTCAAGGAGATGATCTGCGGGAAAGGAAGCCAGTGCGAGACCGTTGCATATAGTGAGATATTATGTCGGACCTCGTGAATCGACCAATAATTCGCGCCGCAGCCTCATGGACTCGCTCAAAACTTCCGATCCGAACTCACGGGAGACCAGCAAAGTTGGAAGCGCAGTGGTCAATGTAACTCAGCACAGACGCGTGAACAAGGGAGACTGCATAATTATGCAGCTTTAAAAGTTAGAGAACGAGCAATGCTCCGTATTATTAGCAGCTGCGCGGCACCTGACCTAAATGAGGTAAAAGGGTGAGCGCTGCAGGGTTCTGGAGCACCCAAAGGCCGCGCACACTTCTCTTTTGCAGATAAGGTCTTTGCTTATAACACTGTTTCGGTAGCTTATGTCCACAGGAGTTTTAATGATTAATGAGTGAGATGAGTGTTTGTCATGGCGCGAAAAGTGACTCGATCCGTCTGCGAACTGATTTGCCAATTTATGACCGATGTTCGTTGACTGACAGATTGGATCAACAGGTGGCTCTGTCGATCAATCATCCACTGGACAGTGAACATTGACGCAGCCGACGGTAATTAGACAAACCCCGATGACGACAGCACACACGCACACACCCACGCACACATAGGCCTACACACACACACACACCCACGCACACACAATGCATGCAGTTCGTGAATTTTTAGTTGGGCAATCGATAGTGGTTCAACTTTGACCATAAAATTATCTCCTAATCATTCCACACCTCTTTTAAAGGAAGTCTTTTGACTTATAAGTAATCGTGGTTCTTCGTTGCCTTGCAACTCCGCCACTGGTCGCACTCTGCCAGTGCCAGTCCCAAGCCTGGGTAAAGGAGGAGGGCGTCGCTAATGGTCTTTGTTACCACACATGTAGTGACGTTAAACTGCAACTACGACGCGTTGCCTTGCCTTCAACCTTCCTCGACACGAGGGTTGGTCGCATTTTGGACAGTTCTTCACTTCTTCTCCATCCTCTCCTGTGTTCTGCATTACTGGTACGTTAAAAAACTCTGCCGGTGGCTACACTCAGTCAGTGCCAGTCACAAGCCTGGAAAAAGGAGGCGGGCGTCGCTAATGATCTTTGTTACCACACAGTGACGTTAAACTGAAAAATCACCACCACGTTACGATAGAATTTCGCTGTACAAAATACAATTGACGTAGGCCTATAGCAGATATATGCGCAAGAAGTTAGACAGATATTTGGTGCAAGCGGTTAAAGCCCAATTGAGACTTGGACACCTGAAAGAAGAGGATCTAAACCGTTATAAAATAAATGTACAGAATCGCCTTATTACAAACTCCGCCACTGGTTGCACTCTGCCAGTGCCAGTCCCAAGCCTGGATAAAGGAGGCGGGCGTCGCTAATGATCTTTGTTACCACACAGTGACGTTAAACTGAAAAATTACCACAATGTTACGTTAGAATCACGCTGTACAAAATACAATTGCACGCCCACACTTAATTACCGTGGCGATGCCAATCTGAAGTCTGAATGAAAAATGAGGACTGAGGACGCCGCCGAGGTTGTGTGCCAGTTACTTCCCCTATCCATGTCAGAAATGCCAAGATAGTTCCGCATAATTATATACTATAATTTTATCCTATCCCAAGATTGACCAAGGGTGTAAAAAGTCCCAAGTAACTGATAATATAAAAGTTGTGATAAACGTTGAGATGTGTTTTCACATGCTATTCACAAAAATGACGAAATAGGAATTGGGAATACAAAGGTCAGCTAACGTATATCTATAAGCGTCGTTTCATGCCCATCATTAAGCCACACAAATCAGTGGCGGCGCCAGGATTTCAGTTTCGGGGGGTTGAAGCCCCGCGGCGAAAATTTTGCATTTTCGCCCGCCAAAATGTCTGACGACCTTTTTTTGTCATCGACCGAAAGCTCATGAAAATTTTGCATTTTCGTCGCCAAAATTTCTGACGACCTTTTTTTTTAGTCGTCAGCCAAAAATCGTGGATTTTTCAATGTATGGCCCTTTTTTAGGGGGGGGCTGAGCCTCTTGCAGGGGGGGCTTAGCCCCCCCAGCCCCCCCCTAGCGCCGCCACTGACACAAATCGATGGTCACAGTCACATCTTAGTAAACGGTACAATAGCTAGGTCCTCTGTGTCTCAGCTGGAGTATAAATCGCACTGGATATGGTCATGGATCCCTCACTCAATGCACAAAACGTAATTTGCGCTTAAGATGTCAATGCTAATCCGCTTATAAGGTTCTCAATCAAACTGGCAGAGGTGGTCATAGATCTCTCATACAGTCGATTCATGAATAATGAGAAGGGTCAATGCCATGGTTACGGTTGCTATAGAAATGCGACTACATTTGTATTTTATCTCTTGGTCTCATTTATATCGAACCGTCAGTTCTTCGATACTGGCTGAAAAGAATGGCTTCATCGCATTATGATAATCATAAAAATATCGGGGGGGGGGGGGGGGGTGGGGGGTGGGGGTGAGACGTCGATTTATGCGGAGTAGGGGTGTCAGTGAAGACTTACTATGGGGTACTAGGAAATTTTTTAGTTAGAACCCTTCAACCCCCGCGGCAATTCTCACCGTTCCTGTTTGTTCTGCAACCAGAGCAATCACATTCCACAGTGCAGTGAAAAAACTGTAGCCTATAATAGCTGTGGTCCATCACATCCTTCTGGAAACAGTGGCCTAAAGCCTCAAGACATTGCAGGTAGTCTTTCCTTACATCAATTCCGCAAGCGTGATAACGATTCACTAGGCCTATTCTAAATTCACATGATAGAATATCCAGAAAGATCACGTAGGAATTTCCAGTGCCCGCCATACGTCCTTGAGAATGACCCAGCAGGCTGCTGCAGAGGTCAAAAGGATGTCGTCGACGTGGGTGGTCCGTTGAGAATGACCTTGAGGTCAGCCGTGCGCTGCTTGCTGCATGTAGGGGTCAGTTAATTGTTGCTATGACGACCAGTTGCCTCTTACCATCGTCGGATGTGCTACGTCTGGCTGTGGTGCAAAGTTCCACGTCTGCCGTCCTCATCGTCGACGATCCTGACAGAGGTAACGGTGAGGTAATAACAGAGGAAACATGCAGACGGTAAATCATGCATGCAGGGAACCAGCGCTTAAAGTGTTGAAAAATAAGTGCCTGGACGCCCCTTACCTTTCAAAAATAAGTGCCTGGACGACGTCCCTTACCTTTCCAGGCTGTGCTGGCCAATAAGTGGCAGGACGGTGTCCAGATTTTAAAAATAATAAATGCATGGACGCCGTCCATGACGGTCCAGCCACACTTTAAGCCCTGCAGGGAACTATAATAGAAGATAATTATAGGGTGAGAACAATGGTGTATAATATATACATATAAAGTGTACCATCATCTATACAGGGTAGGCATATATTTGAATAGAGCATAATTGAATAGTCTAGAATATATCAGAATAAATTAGAATATATGTTAGAATAGATTATATTTAAATGTAATAGATTGGATAAGATTGCATGTGAATGGAGTGCATTGCATATATAGATTAGATTATAGTCAAAAATGGTATTAGATGATTAGATTTGGATTGTATCACCTGAGCAGATGAGCAATCTTCGAAATGCTAATCTGAATTTGGCTGACATGGCGTTGTAAAGAATTGGATTTACGGCGCTGTTCATGTATATAGCCAAACGGCAAAACAATAGGAACCATCGATCCTCAAAGCGCTGTCTGGCGAACGAGTTGTAGACGACGTAAACTCGATAGGGAAGCCAGAGACTTGCAAACATCGCCACAACGACGGCCAGCATCTTCACTACCTACAGATATACACGTATAATACATTAATGGTAAAAACAAACACGGTTGTACAATGTACATGTACTTGCATCTTTATATAAACTCAGTTAAAATCACGACGGTCAATAAAACAAGAACATATTGTAATGCTCTTTGAATGCAGGCTTACGATGTAATTGCAATTGTAATCGTGCATTTATATAGCGCCCCTTCAAGAGAACTCCTCAGAAGCGGTCCCGACCTGACACCAAGCCACAATCAAAAAGAGAATGGTTTTCGATGGCTTAAGTGGCAGTAGCCTACAGCCAGGGCTGTTTTTAAGGAATTTGTAGAACTGCACAACTCCTTCTTTCCTCTCCCATCTTCCATGAAAAATTACTTCCAATCGGAGGAAAATGACCCTTTTTGCTAGTTTTAACTGTACAGAAGTGCTTCTTCATGATCATCCTCATCTTCAAGTGCTTCTACAACTGCACACATTCTTTTAGAACTGCACATTTTGTGTACAACTGCACGTTAAAAAAGCCCTGGCGCTAGCGCTCTAAGTAGCCGCAAGATGCCGCAACGCGAAAGAAGTCAACATTAAATGTACTCATTTCGACACCGTTAAAACGCTCTCAAGCCAAACTATATTAAGGATTCACAGCTTCCTGAACACACTTAGTCTATTATAAATGATACATGCCTGTTTGTTTGTTTGCATGTGCACTTGTTATGGCGCCACTTCAAGATTACTACTCAGAAGCGCTCCCAACTACAGCGCGGACACTGATTTGGAGTCTCACGCCAAAGCGCTGAGCAATTGCGAGTGAAGGACTTGCCCAAGGTCACTACGCGACGGCCTGAGGTGGATTCGAACCTGCAACTCTCCGGCAGCAAGGCAACGAACATACCCACTACACCACCGCGCACATACGCACCTGTATGTAGGTCTACTAAGAAATCTAGAAAGGTTCAAAGGATCCTCAAAAACGGGCAGGATCTTGAAAACTTGAAGTTCCATTTAAAAATAATAGGGCACTAAAGAATCAAAAGCTTCAAAAATTTAATTGGCTCCATAACTAAAAGTACATTGAATACCGTACGTTACTAAAAGAGCATCAGAAACTTTAAAAGGCTTTTAAAAACCAAAAACAACTTTTGAAGCGAAAGTGGCTTCAAAACCAAAGAGACTTTAAGGGCTAAAAAATTAATACGACTTTCATAATTATAAAGTCTTGAAAGAAACTAAAAAGGCATTTTAAAAGCTAAAAGCAGCCGTAAAACGAAAACGTTGGAATGTAGGCTACGTGTTAATGTCTTCCAACGAATCGTCGGCTTTTGATGACATTTATAAGCTGCCACTAAACTATGGATCCATCCATCAATTATTACCTGACACTATACTTCCAGAGTTTTGCAAGCCATCCAATTCTAGCAGAACGAACCAGAATGCCACTCAGCGATTTTCCACTATAGAGTTATCCAGCGGGTGTGACAGAATAACACTTCCTTAGGCCTATTTGATAAGTGAGATGACATTAGATCAAGTATTTTGACGCAAACATCAATGATCTATATTGTATAGGCATTTTGTAGAATTTTAGAATATTATATCAAGAGCAGATTCATCAATCAATTACATACAAGTTTTGAGTAGCTTAGTCTACATTCAGTATCGTAGCCTATTTAAACTAATTGAATATTGTTGGGTCTTACGTCGTTGAAAGTTTTTGTATCAGTGGTATACAATAATAATGCCAGCCATGGCGTGTCCGTTAACTAACGCAAAAGATCTATCTTAACTACATTATTGCACTGTACAAATGTAAAATAGATTAAAAACAGTTAATTTGATCAATTGTACCAGGCCTTGTATTGCACGTAAGCATTTACAAAGCACTTCTATTTGTAGCGTGAACCTTTCAGAGGCGCTTACAGTGAGCAAGGCTCCGCGAGAAAGAAACAGATTTGAAGAAGAGACAAGGACGAATAGAGACTGCCATGATAGAATATAGTTTAACTAAAACAGAGGGAGAAATTAAGCGCATTCAAAAGAGAATGACCGATTATGTCGGGGCTTCACTGGTCGGTAAGTTGGTAGGCCTACGCCTTGACTTCCATCCTATATCTTTCCTCACATTTAAGGAACCTTGAGAACAGAGCTGTCCATGACATCCTAGAAACAGTTAAAAAAAATCATGACCACATCTTTCCGCGACCTATACTCCCTGTATATGGGGTTGGTCCTGACCTGTGCCTACGTCCATTCTCTTTAGATTTGATCCCTTTTAGTCTACTAGGTGAGATTTCTTGGCTAGTATATGACGAAGGTTAGGCCTACAGTTGAGTTTCTGCTTCCTGCTTTTTGGGCTTTGGCTGTATTCTTCTCTCTAATCGCGTTTTTTACGGAGATTACCATTGCGACTTTTTGCGACTACGATTAAGGACCATGGTTATAACGGTGGCTATAAAGGCGGCAACCATTGACCCCGTATAAGCCCAAATGCATATAGGCCTATTGGTAACACTAGCACCGATTAACTCGCAGTCTAATAAGCAAATGCTGATGAGCAATAAACGGGTGTTTATGTGCGTGCTTGTCAATATGTGCTCTATCATTTGAAACTGGTTTCAGCTGCGCCGCCAGATTCGCGAAATTCCGCGCATCAGCGCACTTGTCTCCAGTGGGCATGCACTCGTATCAATAAAACATTCACGAACATGTAGTTCTCAGTATGATCGTGAAGGCCTAGTATATATAATTATATAATGTAGATATTATATATATACATAATTATATATGATAGATATAAAATACAGCGAAACTACATAACTCATTCACAAACACACATATATAGTATTATGACTGTGTATACTTCATAGAACCAATACAAATGTGTGTGTGTGTATATATATATGTGAGAGAGAGAGAGAGACAGACAGACAGACAGAGACAGAGACAGAGACAGACAGACAGACAGACAGACCGACGGACAGAGAGAGAGAGAGAGAGAGAGAGAGAGAGAAAGAGAGAGAGAGAGAGAGAGAGAGAGAGAGAGAGAGAGAGAGAGAGAGAGAGAGAGAGAGAGAGAGAGAGAGAGAGAGAGAGAGAGAGAGAGAGCGCTTGTATCTATATGTGTATGCATGTGGATGCACGCATGTGTGTTACGACCTCTTAAAACGAGGTCTAATGCGTAGTCACAAACAACTGCTTTTCAAGTCGGACTCGATATGCAATTATGAAACACATTTACATCTATAATATACTACCTGAATTACCCGGCGTTGCCCGGGAAATTTAGGGTATTAAACACCACTCCCCTATGGTACCCAACGTTGACCGCTAAATTTCGAGTTTTCGCCAACCCTCTACCCCACCCCGCTTCCCCAAAAAGCCAAACGTAACACGCCCCGCTAGGGAAATTATTACTGGGCTTGTATGACGTCATTCGGGCTGTAGACTCTTTTACTGAAGCTCGATACTGTTTACCAACGCGTGAGCGATGAAATCTGTTTTAAAACGCTTCTGTCTTAAAACGCTAATAACTCGAGTTCTAAAGTGAAATTTCGGGTTTTAAACACTTCCCCACTCTGGTACCCATCGTTGACTGCTAAATTTCGGGTTTTCACCAACCCTCCACCCCACCTCGCTTCCCCAAAAAGCCAAACTTGACCCACCCCTGCGGGGCGCTATGGAAATTATTACTGGGCGGGTATGACGTCATGCGGAGTAGAACCTTCACCAAAGTGCCAGCGTTATCATTTATTGATGAAATCTGT